>JAVMKA010000013.1:97063-229563 GCA_032172135.1 Glyptemys insculpta
GGGCTGGTGGTTAGAGCAGCGGGGGCTGGGAGCCCGGACTCCTGGGTTCTCTCCCGGCTCTGGGAGGGGAGTGGGGGCTGGTGGGTTAGAGCAGCGGGGGCTGGGAGCCAGGACTCCTGGGTTCTCTCCCTGGGAGGGGAGCCGGGCCGTGTGGCTGAGCGTGGGGGCTGGGCGAGGCTCCCGGACGCCTGGGTCCCGGTACCGTGTTGATGCAAGGCAGCTCCTTGTTGAGCAGCCAGGGCAGGGAGAGGTGCCCTTCGCCGCGGTAGCAGCTCTGGATCCGCTCCTGGATGCGCCGATTGACCTCGTCGAGCGTGAAGAGGCAGAGCAGGCTCTGGCGGGGCGGCGCGGCCCGGTTCTTCTGGCCCTGGGCGAAGGCTGCGTAGAGCACGTCCTGCCCCTCGGCCAGGCCCAGCGCCCGTGCCAGCCGGCGCCCGGCCTTGGCCAGCCGGGCGGCCTGCACCAGGCGGTACTCCACCCCGGCGTGGGCGCAGCCCAGCGGGAACTCCACGTAGGAGTAGAACTCGGCGTCGCGGGCGCAGAGCCGCACGATCTTGGAGGAGAAGAAGCGCTCGGCCCCGGGGGCCGCCCCCCCGCCGGGCCCCCCGCCCGGCCCCTCCAGCGCCGCCTGCTGCGTGTCCAGCTGCAGGGTGAGGAAGTAGACGAAGGCGCCCGAGACGAAGGCCGAGACGTAGTAGATGTCGAAGGCCGGGTGCAGCGCCAGGGTGTCCGAGGGGACCTTGACCTGCGAGGAGACGAACTCGTCCTGGTACACCAGGCTGAACATGTCGGGGCTGGCGGGGTCGGGCGCCAGGCGGCGGCTGGACAGGGTGGGGAAGTACTCGGAGCGCCCCTCCACCGAGGTGCCCACGAAGAGCCGGCTGGGCTGGCCCGGCTGCTCCAGGATGACGCCGGCCATGGCGTCGGCCTCGCGCCCGCCCGAGAGGTAGTGCTCCTTGCGCTGGTGCGGCTCGCCCAGCTTGGCCAGGTCGCCCAGGCGCAGCAGCTGACAGACGCCCTGCCAGACGCTGCCGCAGGCCACCAGCCGCCCGCCCGCGTAGTCCAGCAGCAGCAGCTTGTTGACGTTGTCGGCCGGGGCCAGCGGGTGCTGGCAGAGCCGCACGGCGGGCGGCGGGTAGCACCGGGCGTCGTCCGGCACCGGCCCCGTCCCGTGCACCCGCAGCTCGCTCAGGTTGGCGGCCAGCTTGTAGACGCGGTTTACGGCGCCGGCAAAGACCTCGCCCGTCTCGCGGTGCACCGCCAGGTGGGTCAGCCCCCCGTCCGGCACCGAGAAGGAGGCCCGGGCGGCCAGGAGCGGCGGAGGGGGGGCCCCTGGCCGGGCCGGGGGGGGCAGCAGCAGCAACAGAGCCAGGGCCCCCAGCAGCAGTGGGGCGGCCATGGTGGGCTGGTCGGGGGGCGGCAGGCCTGGAAGGGGAAGAGATGGGGGTTAGAGAGATGGGGACCTCCCCCCTGCCAGAGAGCCCACCCCCAGCCCCCCACTTCCCCATGGCTGAACCCCCAACACCCACAGCCAGAGCCCACCCCCAGCCCCCCCCTTCCCCATGGCTGACCCCCCAACACCCACAGCCAGCACCCACCCCAGCCCCCCACTTCCCCATGGCTGACCCCCCCAACACCCCCAGCCAGAGCCCAGCCCCAGCCCCCCACTTCCCCATGGCTGACCCCCAACACCCGCAGCCAGTGCCCACCCACAGCCCCCACTTCCCCATGGCTGACCCCCGCCCCCCAGCCAGAGAGCCTACCCCCAGCCCCCCACTTCCCCATGGCTCACCCCCAACCCCCAGCCAGAGATCTCACCCCCAGCCCCCCACTTCCCCATGGCTGACCCCGGCCCCCCCAGCCAGAGAGCCTACCCCCAGCCCCCACTTCCCTATAACTGACCCCCAACTCTCCAGCCAGAGAGCCCCCCCAACCCCCCACTTCCCCATGGCTAACCCCACAACACCCATGGCCAGCGCCCACCCCCAGCCCCCCACTTCACCATGGCTGACCCCCCAACAACCACAGCCAGCCCCAGCCCCCCACTTCCCCATGGCTGACCCCCCCAACACCCACAGCCAGAGCCCACCCCCAGCCCCCCACTTCCCCATGGCTGAACCCCCAACACCCACAGCCAGAGCCCACCCCAGCCCCCCACTTCCCCATGGCTGAACCCCCAACACCCACAGCCAGCACCCACCCCAGCCCCCCACTTCCCCATGGCTGACCCCCAACACCCGCAGCCAGTGCCCACCCCCAGCCCCCCACTTCCCCATGGCTGACCCGCAAACACCCACAGCCAGCACCCACCCCAGCCCCCCACTTCCCCATGGCTGACCCCCCCAACACCCCCAGCCAGAGCCCAGCCCCAGCCCCCCACTTCCCCATGGCTGACCCCCAACACCCGCAGCCAGTGCCCACCCACAGCCCCCACTTCCCCATGGCTGACCCCCGCCCCCCAGCCAGAGAGCCTACCCCAGCCCCCCACTTCCCCATGGCTCACCCCCAACCCCCAGCAGAGATCTCACCCCCAGCCCCCCACTTCCCCATGGCTGACCCCCGGCCCCCCAGCCAGAGAGCCTAGCCCCAGCCCCCCACTTCCCTATAACTGACCCCCAACTCTCCAGCCAGAGAGCCCCCCCAACCCCCCACTTCCCCATGGCTAACCCCACAACACCCATGGCCAGCGCCCACCCCCAGCCCCCCACTTCACCATGGCTGACCCCCCAACAACCACAGCCAGCCCCAGCCCCCCACTTCCCCATGGCTGACCCCCCAACATCCGCAGCCAGAGATCCCACCCCCGTCCCCATAGTTCCCCATGGCTGACCCCCACGCCCCAGCCAGAGAGCCCCCCCAGCCCCCCACTTCCCCATGGCTGACCTCCCAACACTCCCAGCCAGAGATCCCACCCCCGTCCCCATAGTTCCCCATGGCTGACCCACGCCCCCCAGCCAGAGAGCCCCCCCAGCCCCCCACTTCCCCATGGCTGACCCCCCCAACACCCATGGCCAGTGCCCACCCCAGCCCCCCACTTCCCCATGGCTGACCCCCCAACACCCACAGCCAGAGATCCCACCCCCAGCCCCTCAGTTCCCCATGGTTCACCCCAACTCCCAGCTGGAGAACTCACCCCCAGCCCCCCACTTCCCCATAACTGACCCCAATTCCCCAGCCAGAGAGCTCCCCCAGCCCCCCACTTCCCCATGGCTGACCCCCAACTCCCCCAGGCTGAGAGACCAACCCCAGCTCCTGACTTCCCCATGACTGATCCCCCAACACCCCCAGCCAGTGCCCACCCCCAGCCCCCTACTTCTCCATGGCTGGCCCCCCACCACCACAGCTTGGGTCACCCAGACCCCCTTCCCCATAGCTGAACCCTCAACACCCAATCTCCTCAGCTAATTTGCCCCCCAGCCTCCCCATAGCAGACTCAGCCCTCCCACCCTACACAAGCCCCTGTCCCCACAGGGTTACCCCACCAGGCCTGTGCCCCCCAACCGTCCCCACTTAGGGTCAACCCACCCCCCGGCTCATCCCCCCTATAGCTGAACCCCTGCCCCTTTCCGGACCCCCAACCCACTCCAGACGGGGCTACCTCTGGGGCCCAGCCCCCCCAATCAGAGCCCCCCCCCAGCTCCCCTCCCCACTGGGCGCTGAGGGCAGAGAGAGCACCCCGCCGCCAGACACCCCCCCGCCTTTCTTAGCACCCCCTCAACACCCCCCACGCACGCCCGGATCCTTGTTAGCACCCTGTGCAAGGAGTCAAAACACCCCTCCCCCGCAGTGCCAGGGCCGGGGGGCTCGTGACCTGGAGAGCGGGGGGCCCCCACAGTGCGGGGGGGACGCAAGAAGGGAGAATCCCTGAGACAGGGATGGGTCAGAGGATCCCCCAGCCCCCCCCCATAACACACCCAGGACCCCCAGCGCCCGCCCCCACAACACACACGAGCCCCCCACCATCACTAGGCCCCCATAGCCCCCCCTCTACACACCCACAGGCCACAGCTCCTCCCACTGCCAGGCCCCGCCCCCAGCCCCGCCCCAATCACACCCCGCCCCACATCCAGGGCTTAAGAGCCCTGAAAATAGGCCTGGGGCCTTCTAATGAGCCAGGGCTGGTGGGACCCTCTGCCTCATGGGGCTGCTGCCCCATATCCCCCGCCCCCAGCTAAAGAGCCCAGCAGCTTGGGGGGGGGGGGACCTGGAGACCTCACTACAGCCCCCCTGAGCTGGCAGAAGGCTGAAGAAGATCAGGGGGAGCAGAGGTGAGGCTGGGGGGTGCCAGACCCTTACTTTTCACACCCACTTTAAGCAGTGCCCCCCCAATAACCACAGAGACATGGGTAAGAGCCCCCCACTGCCCCACCCTACAGCCTCCTACCAGCCTGACCCCAGCCCAGCCCCATAGGCCCAGAGCCCCTGCCAACCCAACCCCACAACTTCCCTTCCCACCCTGGCCACAGAGCCCCACAACCCTCCCACCCCCACAAGCTCAGCCCACACCCTGTTACAACCACCCAGCAATGTTAAGCTGACCCTGGCCCAGCCTTAGGACCCAGCCCTTGCCCCCCAGCTTTCTCTAAGCCCCCCTGCCCACCCTCCAGCTTTTGTCTCCCACTGGAAGAGAGGCTCAGAGAGGATCCCAGTGCCCCAGAAAAGGGCCAGGAAAGACACAAGCCAGGTGCCCCCCCCCTTCCTGAACTACACCCCCATTCAGGGATCTGCGGGGAAATGGCCACCTGTTCTCTTTCTCCCCCCCCCCCCCGACATTGTTGTGCAGGAAAAGAACCCAGGAGTCCTGGCTCCCACCTCACCGTCTGCTCTACCACTAGCCCCCCACTCCCCTCCCAGAGCCGGGGAGAGATCCCAGGAGTCCTGGCACCCAGCCCCCCTGCTTTAACCCACCAGCCCCCACTCCCCTCCCAGAGCCAGGGAGAGAACCCAGGAGTCCTGGCTCCCAGCCCCCCCTGCACTAACCCACCAGCCCCCCCTGCACTAACCCACCAGCCCCCACTGCCCTCCCAGAGCCGGGGAGAGAACCCAGGAGTCCTGGCTCCCAGCCCCCCCTTCGCCTGACCCAGCTTAGTGCCCGCCTATGGACCAGTGGGGGTTTTGGGGGGGGGGTTGGCCAGGCAGCAGTGAATCCCCTCACCCCACTCTGCTGGGAGAATGGGGGGCTCAGACAGCCGTGGGTATGCCCCAGCCCTGCCCCCAGAGTGACACCCCCTGCAGCCCCCCACCTGACAACTTGGGCATGGGGCCCCAAAAGTAACAGAGCAGGCAGAGGGGAGGGAGCCCCCCAGTATGGGGGCTCTGCTCCCATCCCCCCAATCCTCCCTGCATGGGCTGATCTGGGGGCTGCCCCTGCCAGGCCCCCGTGCTCCAATCCTGGGTGTGTCTCCTCCCTGCCCCAGTCCCTGACCCCCAAATCCTGGCCCTCTCCCCAATGCAGAGCCCCCTTCATGCCCTGAGCCATCTGCCCCAAAGCGCTGATCTGTGGGGGAGTTCCCCAATGAACTGAGCCCCACACACCCAGCATCCTCCCTACCCCCAATGCACCGACCCCCTCCCCGCCCCCCGATCCTGGGCCCCCCCCAATGCACCGACCCCCTCCCCGCCCCCCGTGCACCGATCCTGCCCCCCATGCACCGACTCCCTCCCCGCCCCCCGATCCTGGGCCCCCGCAATGCACCGACCCCCTCCCCGCCCCCCGATCCTGGGCCCCCCAATGCACCGATCCCCTCCCCCGCCCCCCGTGCACCGATCCTGCCCCCCCCCATGCACCGACCCCCTCCCCGCCCCCCGATCCTGGGCCCCCGCAATGCACCGACCCCCTCCCCGCCCCCCGATCCTGGGCCCCCGCAATGCACCGACCCCCTCCCCGCCCCCCGATCCTGGGCCCCCCCAATGCACCGACCCCCTCCCCGCCCCCCGATCCTGGGCCCCCCAATGCACCGACCCCCTCCCCGCCCCCCGTGCACCGATCCTGCCCCCCCATGCACCGACTCCCTCCCCGCCCCCCGATCCTGAGGCCCCCAATGCACCGACCCCCTCCCCGCCCCCCGTGCACCGATCCTGCCCCCCCATGCACCGACTCCCTCCCCGCCCCCCGATCCTGAGGCCCCCAATGCACCGACCCGCCCCCCGTGCACCGATCCTGCCCCCCCCAATGCACCGCGCCCCCCAATGCACCGATCCTGGGGGGCCCCCAATGCACCGACCCCCTCCCTGCCCCCCAATGCACCGATCCTGGGGGGCCCCCAATGCACCGACCCCCTCCCTGCCCCCCGATCCTTGCCCCCCAATGCACCGACCCCCGATCCTGGGGGGCCCCGCCCCGGCTCTACCTGCAGCTGCAGCCGCGCGCCCCGCTCCGGCTCTGCCCCCTCCCCGCCCGGCCGGGCCCTTTAAACGCGGGCTGCACCATTGCGGGCGGGGGGGGGCGGGATGGGGGAGCGCCCCCCCAAGGGCCCCGCCCTGCGATCCCCTGATCCCGTCCTGCCCTGCTCCCCCCAGGACCGCCCTCGGGAGATGGGGCGGCCAGGCGAGTCCCCCACCCCCACAATCCCCTGAGCCCTCCCCCCGCTGCAGGAATGGATCAGCCCGATCATTCATTGCAGCCCAGCGGTCGCTGGCTGGAGCCACAGGGGGGCGAGTGTGCAAGGGGCTCGCGCGTGCCCGGAGTGTGCAAGGGGCTCGCGCGTGCCCGGAGTGTGCAAGGTGTTGTCCCACAAACTTATACAGGATCGTTTTAGGGGTCAAGGCAAAGATGCCACATTTATTATTAATCTATAACTATTAGCAAATACCTTAATGCTTATACACATACACTCACACACACACACACCAAAATGTTCTGCAGCTGCTGGATAGTTACCAGTCCTGATTGTAGTTTGAGTTCGCAGCTTGGGATTGTAGTTTGTGACAGCTAACTGGCCAGGAAAGCTGAGCACGAGGAGGAGCCGGGTCTCTGTCGGGCGCGCACCGATGCTCCTTGATGTTGATAGCAGAACGTTACCCAAAGTCTTTCATCTCACCCTTCCTTTTTTATAGGAGTTTAGTTTGGATTCAAAGTTCCTAGGTCTCGCTGTGTCACGCCGCCTCTGGGTTTGGTGCTTGATCACCCGTCAATTGCAGGCGTGACTGTCAGCCTGGGACCTGGCTTTGATCTTCCTTCTGTTGTTTTTTTTTTTTAGGGTGGATGCTTCTTGCTTGAGTTAGGGCTGTTGTCTAGTTCTTCAGCCGTTGGTATTTGAACTTTATCTCATCAGGACGGGCTGGTGCTGGAGGTTGATTTTATCACCCATGCATCCCTCATTCACACATCTCAACTAGACTAATAAAATTACAGTATGGCTTGCAAAAATAGAGGCTGCAGCACAAGCCTTCTACAAAATGGAGTCAGCATTTTAAAATGGGTTTTGAGTTACAATATTGCACAGAAGTTACAATGTTACAATGTAGGCAAAATGGCAAGTGTACTGAAATGGTGAACAGAAGTTACAATGGTACAGTGAATAACTAAAAACAATTTCATTCACATTGGTTCTACATTGTCCCCCTTTTGACCCTTCAATCCAGGGGTATTGAATGGGTCACACTTTATGTAATTGTTTTAAGGCAGAACCAACATAACAGTTAGGATTACTAATAGGACAATGATGGGATGAAAAATTATATTTAGAACTGCTGACCAGGTGGGCTGCTTCTACAACACTTTGCCCCTTTGTTTATGATTATTACAGCAGTTGTGTTATTGTAGGGCACAGGTGATTTGTTGCAAACAAACATAAAACCATTACCATTACAATAATTGGGTAGATTGACAAACAAGATGAGGCCCAAGTTGATGCTGCAATAGCCATCAAACAATAAAAGTCACTGAGGTCAGGACCTTCTTAAGCACACACAACATATAAGATTTTGTAGGAGTACCACAGTTGTTATGCAAGGTTAAGCTGATTTGGTCTTAAACTAACATTTAGTTGCTAAAATGTTGCAGAATTTCCTATTTTTAACAGTTGTTCTCAAGAGGTTTCTGGGGACCTGAAAGATGGGGCCCTACAATTATGGGCCAAGGTTTTAAAGGTTATGGGGGCCCAAGAACTACCCTTTAGGGCTTGGGGAAGTAGAACCAGAGTGCATAGAGGAAAGTGTGGAATTAACAATACAAGCAAATGTAACTAACAATGCAAATGTATTAATAACAACAATTAACAACAAAATGACTATTAGAGAACCTAACAAAAAATAAACCTGATGCATTGGGGACCAAAATCCTTTGGACACAAGTGGTGATTGATAAATTGGATGCACATGGGGGAAGTAGAGAGAGGAAAAGACATTTGCCCTGTCTAGTGTAGTATCCCCTCTTTTTCTGGACCCAATGCTAGCACAGGACACCACTAGAGACAGACACAGAACATGCAACACAGAACACTGAACACAGACTTTGTCATGACACTATAACCATGGTATTTTATAACTCTTCAGCTGGTACCAGCTCTCCTGATGTTCTGGTTTAGAGCCTGAAAGATAAAAGCTTGGAAACAAATTAGCACAGTGCTTTTACCATGGCAGAACCTGCTTAGTCTCTGCCACAGTGTGTTTGGTACTTGGGGCTGCACAAATGCTAATTAAGTGATGCATTTTTTTGTGAGTGTAAATCCTCCCTTTTTTTTTTTAGTAAAAGGGCATTAACACTCCATCTAGAAAAAAAAAATTATGTTTTAAAATCTTCAGCCATTTTGCCATGGCCTGGAGATCTGAGGCAGAAGCAGGCACTGTTGTTAACTGTTTTAATGGCATTTTGGCCCTGGGAGGAGGAATTTACCCAAATATCCCCCGTCCCAATCTCCAGAGGGGTCCCAAAGGTTTTCCCCCTTCTGGGGTCTCAAATGTTTCTTCTCCTGATGTTACTGCTGCTGTAAGATTTGAGAGTGCTGTTTTAACTTTCTGTACCCAACCTGTTTTCCAGTTTCTCTATCTGTTGCTTGCCTGGGCCCGATCCTGCTTTTTCCAATAAACAGTTTCTTTTCATGGGCACAAGCCTTGTTCCACTACCAATTTAGCAAGGAGGGTGGGCTTTTTAACTAGCCCCCACCCTTCCTGGTCCCATTTCTTAAACATTTTTTTTAAAATTAGCAAGGAGGGTGGGCTTTTCAACTAGCCCCCACCCTTCCTGGTCCCATTTCTTAAACATTTTTTTTCAAAATTGTGAAATTACCACAATATTACTTACAAACAAAACAAAACAAAACAAACAAACATAAACCACACTACACTGCCCAAACTCCTATATCCTTCAGAGTCTGGTTTAACAGAACAAGATCTGTATCTTATGTTTTTAACCCACTCTGGGCCAGAGGGAGAGACACTAAGTCTCCCTCTGTATTACTCGGTCTGCTACCACCGAGGGTTCATACACCAATTATACAAATCCTTCCCCGGATCAGAGTGAGAAACACTAAGTTCTCCTCTTTAGCTCAGTCTTGCTATGGCTGAGGGTGTATGTACCTCTATAACACAATTTAAACCTAAACTCCTATATCCTTCAGAGTTTGGTTAATCCTTCCCCGGATTATGTACCTTTATAACACAATTTAAACCTAAACTCCTATATCCTTCAGAGTTTGGTTAATCCTTCCCCGGATTATGTACCTTTATAACAAAATTTAAACCTAAACTCCTATATCCTTCAGAGTTTGGTTAATTAACTGAAAGTTTACACTCTTTTTCCTATAGTGCCAGGCTTGCTAAAGCTGGCGGTGTGCACACCAGTTTTATAATAACTGTGGATTCTATGCTTGCTCCCCCTTTCGCATTCTCCACCAATAATGTTGTCCCACAAACTTATACAGGATCGTTTTAGGGGTCAAGGCAAAGATGCCACATTTATTATTAATCTATAACTATTAGCAAATACCTTAATGCTTATACACATACACTCACACACACACACACCAAAATGTTCTGCAGCTGCTGGATAGTTACCAGTCCTGATTGTAGTTTGAGTTCGCAGCTTGGGATTGTAGTTTGTGACAGCTAACTGGCCAGGAAAGCTGAGCACGAGGAGGAGCCGGGTCTCTGTCGGGCGCGCACCGATGCTCCTTGATGTTGATAGCAGAACGTTACCCAAAGTCTTTCATCTCACCCTTCCTTTTTTATAGGAGTTTAGTTTGGATTCAAAGTTCCTAGGTCTCGCTGTGTCACGCCGCCTCTGGGTTTGGTGCTTGATCACCCGTCAATTGCAGGCGTGACTGTCAGCCTGGGACCTGGCTTTGATCTTCCTTCTGTTGTTTTTTTTTTTTAGGGTGGATGCTTCTTGCTTGAGTTAGGGCTGTTGTCTAGTTCTTCAGCCGTTGGTATTTGAACTTTATCTCATCAGGACGGGCTGGTGCTGGAGGTTGATTCTATCACCCATGCATCCCTCATTCACACATCTCAACTAGACTAATAAAATTACAGTATGGCTTGCAAAAATAGAGGCTGCAGCACAAGCCTTCTACAAAATGGAGTCAGCATTTTAAAATGGGTTTTGAGTTACAATATTGCACAGAAGTTACAATGTTACAATGTAGGCAAAATGGCAAGTGTACTGAAATGGTGAACAGAAGTTACAATGGTACAGTGAATAACTAAAAACAATTTCATTCACATTGGTTCTACAAAGGCCTGTCCCCACGCACCCTGCATCTCGGCTGTGCAAGGAGATCTCTTGCACAGACTGTGTGTGCGAGGTGTTTTCACACACCCTGCTATCTGGGTGTGCAGGGGGCTTGCACACACTGTGACCGTGCAAGGCAGTCACACTCCCCTGGTGCCGTGAGTGTACAAGGGGCTTTCACTCACTTGCACGCTGAGGGTGTGAGGCATTTTCACACATACTGTCTGCTGAACATGCGAGGGACTCACACACCCTAAGTGTGCAAGGGACTTATACACACCACACATGGGCAAGGCCTTTTCATGCACACCCTGTCACCTGGGTGTGCAAGGGATTCAGACACCCGGACACACTGCCCTTTGAGTGTGCAAGGCCTCATCACACAGCCTGTCCACTGAGCGTGGGACTCCCACGCATGCTGAGACTATGTCCAGGGGGTGCTATCTCAACTGCCGTGGGGCACAACCCCATGGAAGCCACTGGCAGCCCGATAGGCAGAGAGCGGGATCCTGGTTTCCCCTCCTAGACTCACCTGGGCAGAAAAGAGGTGGAGGTGGGTCAGGGCCTGGCAGGACTCCTGGGTTCTGTCCCCAGCTCTGTGAGGGGAGTGGCTTAGATGGGGGGGTTGGGAGTCAGTGAATGAGTCTGCCGGTGCCCCTCACTCCCGAGCCGCAGCCCCCTGCTAGCCCAGCCCAGCCCCCCCCCCCCCCCCGCTCTACCGGTGCCCCTCACTCCCGAGCCGCAGCCCCCTGCTAGCCCAGCCCCCCCCCCACTCTGCCGGTGCCCCTCACTCCTGACCCGCAGCCCCCTGCTAGCCCAGCCCTGCCCCCCCCAGCCCTGCCGGTGCCCCTCACTCCCAACCTGCAGCCCCCTGCTAGCCCAGCCCCCCCCTTCTGCCGGTGCCCCTCACTCCTGGGACCCGCAGCCCCTGCTGGCCCAGCCCTGCCGGTGCCCCTCACTCCCAACCCACAGCCCCCTGCTAGCCCAGCCCAGCCCCCCCCCCCCCGCTCTACCGGTGCCCCTCACTCCCGAGCCGCAGCCCCCTGCTAGCCCAGCCCCCCCCCACTCTGCCGGTGCCCCTCACTCCTGACCCGCAGCCCCCTGCTAGCCCAGCCCTGCCCCCCCCAGCCCTGCCGGTGCCCCTCACTCCCAACCTGCAGCCCCCTGCTAGCCCAGCCCCCCCTTTCTGCCGGTGCCCCTCACTCCTGGGACCCGCAGCCCCTGCTGGCCCAGCCCTGCCGGTGCCCCTCACTCCCAACCCACAGCCCCCTGCTAGCCCAGCCCCCCGCCCCACTCTGCCGGTGCCCCTCACTCCCGACCTGCAGCCCCCTGCTAGCCCTGCCGTGCCCCTCACTCCCAACCCACAGCCCCCGCTAGCCCAGTCCCCCGCCCCACTCTCCCGGTGCCCCTCACTCCTGACCTGCAACCCCCTGCTAGCCCTGTCGGTGCCCCTCACTCCCGACCCGCAGCCCCTGCTAGCCCATCTGGCGCCCCCTTCTGGGGAGATCCAAGCCCAGGGGTCCACCTGAGGAGCTCCCTCCCCCTCCAAACCCAGCCCCCCCACTGATCCACTCTCCCCCTTGTTCCTCCCCCCCCCCCTCCCTGGAGGCCCCCCCATTTCAGGGTGGGGAAGGGGGGGATCAGCACATGCTGCCACCGCTGCACCCGGGCGCGTTTCCATGGTGACAGAGCGAGGAGACAGAGGATGGACGCCATGGCAACGCCCCATGGGCACGGGGAGGGGGAAGGGCCAGGGCAGCCAGCGGTGGGGCAGGGGGGAGAGGACAGAGCTGGGGGGGGGAAGGGGGGCTTTGGGCACGGAAGGGGGGAAGGGATGGGGCAGCTAGCAGGGTGGGTGGGGGGAGAGGACAGAGCTGGGGGGGATGGGGGGCGCTGGGCATGGGAGGGGGAAGGGATGGGGCAGCTAGCGGGGGGGTGGGGGGAGAGGACAGAGCTGGGGGGATGGGGGGCACTTGGGTGCCAGTCAGGGGGCACAGAGGCCCCCATCTCTGCCTGTCCCCCTAGCCCTGCCCCCCCTGCCCCCCAGCTCGTCTCTTACTGGCAGTTTCCTCTTTTGCTATAAAAAAACATTTTGCTCATTCACTGCCTGTGACTCACCGGGGGGGGGGGGGTCAGTGGTTGGGGGGCTGGGTTGGCGTCTGGGGCCTGGTGTGTGTGTGGGGGAGGGCTGGACCGGTGTCCCAGGCCCAGTTGGGGGGAGGAGGCCGGCCTTGGGCCCTGGGGCTGTGGTGGGGTGTTTGTGGCTGGGTGGGAGCTGTAGGCCCAGGCGGGGAGGGGGGCTGGTGTGGGGGGGCTGGACCGGTGTCCCAGGCCCGGTTGGGGTGACGGGGGCCGGCCTTCGGCCCTGGGGCTGTGGTGGGGTGTTTGCGGCTGGGTGGGAGTCGTGGGCCCGGGCGGGGGGCTGGCACCGCGATTCACCGTCCCGCCTGCCATGTAAACAGCTGAAATGTAAAACCCCAGAGCTGCTGATAGGAACCAGATGCGGCTCCGGAGCCAGGCCGGGCACGTGCCAAGGGCCCGGGCCAGGCGTGAGCCTGCGCGGCCGGGGCAAGGGAGGGGGAGCGAGCGAGTGCATGGGGGTGTGACCAGCGGGGCGGTGACCGTGCACCCGTGAGTGCAGGCACAAGTCTGCAAAGGAGGTGGCACAGTGGGTGTGTCAAGGCGGGGTGAGTGTGCACTGAACGTGCCAGAGGGTGAGAGTGCAAAGGCAGGGGGAGCATGCCCTGAGTGCGCTGGGCAAAGGCAGGGTGCTTGTGCAAAGCTGGAGTGAGTGTGCACTGGGCGTGCCAGGGATGAGCGTGCACTGGGCGTGCCCAGGGGGGCTCACTCGCTCTGGAAGCACCAAGTAACTTTTTTTTTTTCCTTTTAAGGTGTTTTTGCAACATTATCATCAAGGGAAAATACCTTGGAAGGATCAGGGAACCCAGGAGTCCGGGCCCCGCCCTGCCCTCTTCCCCGCCTGGCTCAGCCTTGGGGTGCGGCTGGCTGGGGGGGGGGGGGGGGCTGGCTGCTCTGTGAGAGGAGCTGCTGCCACCTGGTGTCTGTGAGGGGCATCGGCGGGGCCGGGAGCAGAGATTGTGTCCCCCCACCCCATGCCGGCTGGAGCCCGGACTCCTGGGTTCTCTTATAGATTCATAGATTCTAGGACTGGAAGGGACCTCGAGAGGTCATCGAGTCCAGTCCCCTGCCCGCATGGCAGGACCAAATACTGTCTAGACCATCCCTGATAGACATTTATCTAACCTACTCTTAAATATCTCCAGAGATGGAGATTCCACAACCTCCCTAGGCAATTTATTCCAGTGTTTAACCACCCTGACAGTTAGGAACTTTTTCCTAATGTCCAACCTAGACCTCCCTTGCTGCAGTTTAAGCCCATTGCTTCTTGTTCTAGCCTTAGAGGCTAAGGTGAACAAGTTTTCTCCCTCCTCCTTATGACACCCTTTTAGATACCTGAAAACTGCTATCATGTCCCCTCTCAGTCTTCTCTTTTCCAAACTAAACAAACCCAGTTCTTTCAGCCTTCCTTCATAGGTCATGTTCTCAAGACCTTTAATCATTCTTGTTGCTCTTCTCTGGACCCTCTCCAATTTCTCCACATCTTTCTTGAAATGTGGTGCCCAGAACTGGACATAATACTCCAGCTGAGGCCTAACCAGCGCAGAGTAGAGCGGAAGAATGACTTCTCATGTCTTGCTCACAACACACCTGTTAATACATCCCAGAATCATGTTTGCTTTTTTTGCAACAGCATCACACTGTTGACTCATATTTAGCTTGTGGTCCACTATAACCCCTAGATCCCTTTCTGCCGTACTCCTTCCTAGACAGTCTCTTCCCATTCTGTATGTGTGAAACTGATTTTTTTCTTCCTAAGTGGAGCACTTTGCATTTGTCTTTGTTAAACTTCATCCTGTTTAACTCAGACCATTTCTCCAATTTGTCCAGATCATTTTGAATTATGACCCTGTCCTCCAAAGCAGTTGCAATCCCTCCCAGTTTGGTATCATCCGCAAACTTAATAAGTGTACTTTCTATGCCAATATCTAAGTCGTTAATGAAGATATTGAACAGAGCCGGTCCCAAAACAGACCCCTGCGGTACCCCACTCGTTATGCCTTTCCAGCAGGAATGGGAACCATTAATAACAACTCTCTGAGTATGGTTATCCAGCCAGTTATGCACCCACCTTATAGTAGCCCCATCTAAATTGTATTTGCCTAGTTTATTGATAAGAATATCATGCGAGACCGTGTCAAATGCCTTACTAAAGTCTAAGTATACCACATCCACAGCTTCTCCCTTAGCCGCAAGACTCGTTATCCTATCGAAGAAAACTATCAGATTGGTTTGACACGATTTGTTCTTTACAAATCCATGCTGGCTATTCCCTATCACCTTACCACCTTCCAAGTGTTTGCAGATGATTTCCTTAATTACTTGCTCCATTATCTTCCCTGGCACAGAAGTTAAACTAACTGGTCTGTAGTTTCCTGGGTTGTTTTTATTTCCCTTTTTATAGATGGGCACTATATTTGCCCTTTTCCAGTCTTCTGGAATCTCTCCCGTCTCCCATGATTTTCCAAAGATTTTCCCGGCTCTTCCCCGAACCCCTCTCTGTCCCTCAGTCGTCCGCCCCTGCCTGTGGCAAACTACAGCCCACAGGCCACATCCAGCCCTCCAGCCGGTTTAATCCAGCCCTTGCTCTCCAGCCGGGGAGTGGGGTCGGAGGCCGCTCCGCACGCGTGTGCCGAGGCTCCCGGAAGCAGCGGCATGTCCCCCCTCTGGCTCCTAGGTGTAGGGGCAGCCAGGGGGCTCCGCACACTGTGCCCACCCCAAGCGCCACCCCCACAGCCCCCATAGGAACTGCGGCGAATAGTAGCTGCAGGGGCGGCGCCTGCGGACGGGGCAGCGCGCAGAGCCACCTGGCCGCACCTCCGCGTAGGAGCCGGCGAGGGGACATGCTGCTGCTTCCAGGAGCTGCTTGAGGTAAGCGCCACCCGGAGCCTGCCCCCCTGCCCCCCTCCCGTGCCCCTGCCCCAGCCCAGAGCCCCCTCCTGCACCCTGAACTCCTCATTTCTGGCCCCACCGCAGAGCCCGCACACCCAGCTAGAATCTGAGCATTCATGGCCCACCATACAATTTCCATACTCAGATGAGGCCCTCAGGCCAAAAAGTTTGCCCACATCCAGGAACTCTTCTGGATGGGGGGGGGGGGGTCTGTCCCTGTGGGTCTGTGCAGAGCCCAGCTCAATGGGAGCCCCCCCACCCCCGATTTCAGCTACCGTAATCCGGCTAATATTGAGCATGTGGTAATGGGGCTCTGGTCCCAGCTACCGTAATACTGCTAATAACGTGCATCCTGTAATGGAGCCTGGGTCCTGGCTACCATCACCCCGTAATACTGGCCTCCACTACTGTAATGTGGCCAATAATGTGCAGGCCAGACCGGCCCCCATCTTGGTTGGGCGAGCGCAGCAGGTGAGATGGGAAATACGGGGCAGATCGTTAACGGTGGAGGTGATTAGCCAGGGAGACGTCGCCGGCAGAGCAGAAACCTAGCCTGGAGGTTTCTCTGGCAGGTCCGCTCCGGGGATTGTGGGGCCGTTCTCCAGCTGACAAGATGATCACACTGGTCCTGTCTGTCCTTGGGCTCTAGGAATCTATCAAATCGCCAATGTTAATGGGCGAGCAGGAAACCTTGATTTAAATCATTGATTTCCTCTGGTGCCTTCCAGGTCCTGCTCGGTCACTTTCTGAACGAAAGTTTCATTCACGGTGGCCGATAACCCCCTGCAGCCCTTATGCTGAGTTTGGTGCCGCATTGTGCCGGCTGGACGAGACGCTGGCTCTGGGCAATGATACAGTTACATGGGTTTCTCCCAGTGCTTCGTTTCCCCCCCCCTTTTCTGGTGTTAGAAAATGCTGAGCGATGCTTTTCTTGTTTCCTACCCGATGATTCCTTCTGGGGATTGTGTCCAGCTCCGTGTGGCTGGAAATTGAGTTCAGTGAGAAATGCACAGAAACAGCATTTAAATGTGGTGGTGGTTCATCTACCCAGCCCGCTGAGGGTAGTTTTACTGAACAACGTTTCTCAGTTTAAAGGCTGTTTCCCCTTAAAACTAACCAGTTTCTTCAACAAAGGCAGAACGGTTGGTGTGTGAATCGGGCCAGCTGCGTTTGCTCACCAGGCCCTTGGTAATGTTAGAAGTAGTAGACTTCATCTTTTCACACCTCGTTTTATTCATAGATCGGAAGAGGGAAGCCAGTTTTCCTGCTTTTTTTACAGCTCTCCGTCCGCGTGTTCTTTGCCCGAGCCTGTCACTGAACTGAACGAGCCGAATAGATGGAACCGAAGAAAATGTCGTCTCTGCAGGAGGCGAACGCTGTAGAAAGCTGGTTCAACCCTTCACTAGCTGCTGGTTCTGGGTGCTGAGCCGGGACTCCAGCCAGGGCAGTGGGGAGACGTTTGAGAAAAGGTGAGCAGCGAACACGAGCCGCTTCACATTCTGTTGTGCTAGAGGAACGTTAGTGACTTGAATGGAGGGTAGGGAGTGGAGGCCTGAACGTGGGTTGTCACAACGTCAGATCAGGAATATATTTCATGTAAATGGTTACACTATGGGGCTGGGGGTGGAGGCGGTTGTTCACCCCAGAGGAGCCTAAATGTTGGACTTGCGCATCTCAGCCACCTTGTGAACATAGCCCAAAATGGCCTCTGCGTGCAAAGCGAGGCGGCCGAGAGCTCCTGGCCCTGAGAAGTGTCCCACAGGCCATTGCCAGATGGTGTTTGCTGTGCGCATTCAGGGATTGCCAGGCGCCGGTGCTCCCCCCCCCCCCCGGGGGAGCTGCATGTCGGGGTTTGCACGCAGCGGCCCTGAGGTTTGGCTGGGAACTTGGGCCAGAGTTCAGCTGAGAGGCAGGGAGAAGAGGGGGAGGGTCCCAGAGTTATGCCCCAGATCGGCTCGGTGCCCCCCAAAGTGGGTCTGGGTGAGGACGCGTGGCAGGCTGGGGCCAGCACTGCTGTAAGCCCGCCCGGCCCCTCAGGATCCCCGGCTGCTGCCCCGTCCTTTTCCACAGCTCCTAATGCCAGCAGGGAGCAGCGTGATGACCCAGTGTGAGCCGCGTGGCGCGGGCCGGGGACCTGCCCCGAACGAGCTCCTGGTCGGACGCGAGCCGGGCTCTCAGGGAAACGGCCACCCGGCCAGGGATGGGGAACCCTCCCCAGCCTTGGGAACTCGCTCCTGGGGTTAGCCGCTGAATTCGTCCCACGTCAGCTCCCGGGGCCGTGGGAGACCTGGGTCCGGTGCTCGCCAGCCCTTTATCGATATTTGCTCCCAGGCAGGTACCTGCAGACGGTGATCGAGTCACCCCCCCCCCCCAACTGATGGAGCGGCCCCCTCCAGGGCCCTTTTTCTGACCCTTCAGTTCCTCCACAACTCTTCTTGGAGCCTCTCCCACAGATCCCCAGCCTCGTGGAGCTGCGGGTCCCAGCACCAGAGCCAGGACCCAGCACCGAACACCGAGGTAAAATAACCTCCCTGCTGCTACGAGAGAGCCCCCGGTTTGTGCAGCCCACGGCGTCGGCGATGTCACACTGGGAGCTCCTATTCCCACGGCCCCCAGAGCTTTTCCAGAGTCGCCGTGTCCCAGGAGAGCCCCCAGCCTGGGAGCACGGCCTACGCACTGCGTCCCTAGCTGGGTTAAATGCACCCAGCTGATTCAGGTTGCTCTGTGTCGGGGCCCGTCCTCTTTGTTATTTACCAGCACCCAGCGCTTGGGTCATCCGTGATCGTTGTATGTTTTCTTCCAGCTTACTGATGAAAAAGTGAAACAGTCCCTGGCCAAGAAACAACCTCATCAGCAGGACCCCACTCCCCTCGCCCCCTTGCTCCAGGCTGGTTTCCTGATCTCAGCTACGTTCTGAGACCAAACACTTAGATGGTTTTTAGTATATTTAATGTTGGACTGGGGGGGTTTACTTACCCAGGTCATCCCATTTACCCTTTTCAAACATTGGTACAACATTAGCTTTCCTCCACAATTCTGGAACTTCCCCAGTATTCAAGAGTTGTTGACAATCACCATTAATGGCCCAGTGAGTTTCTCAGCCAGCTCTTTTAAAACTCTTGGTTCCCAGTTATGTGGACCTGCTGATTTTAAAAGTGTCTCTGAAGTTATAGAATGTAAAATGTTTCATTCTATGCTATGGCTGCCTCATGTATTTTTCTTAAAAACAACAGAAATATTAATTGGACACTTCTGCCGTTTCTGCATTATTATTGACATCTCTACTAGCCATAGAGTTCTCCTGGTCTCCTTTGCGTCCCTTATCAATTTTCTACATTTCCTAATTATATCTTCATTACTGTCATCTCCCTTTTTATTCCATTAGTTATATATATATATTTCCTCTCTTGCTGCCAATCTCTGACCAGACCTGTAATCTCCACCTCTGTCAGCGCCAGCCAGGGAAAACTCCATTGCTTAATGGGCCGGGACTGAGGCCCTAAACCAGCCCCTCTTGCACGTTTATGATCTGTGCATCTGAGTGGCAGATGTCACCTCAGAGCTGTCGGGCTGAGGCTGTGATGGGGGAATGTTCCATCCTTTAGCCTGAAATACATAAGCATTGGTACCAAAACAGCCCTGACCCCGCCCCCCAGGACAATAATGTGTTGGGTAATAAATGGGGGGGGAGACACGTGCACAGTTCAATATTGCGCCCCCCGTTGCTCCGTTGGCCTCATGCTGGGTTAATGGTGCTGCAGACACACACACGGGGGAGGGGGGGTGTCAGGCCTGTCCGGGCTATAAACCTGCTGAGGGCTTTTCCCGGGGGGCGGGGCCCAGTCCAGGCTCCACCCCTGGGCTCTGCGGGGCGGAACTACGTCCCGCCCCGCTCCCCTCCCTCCGGCGCGCTCTGCTGCCGCCTGGCGGCCTCTGCACCGAGCGGCCCGGAAGGCGCATGCGCAGCGCGGGGCTCCCCCATTGGCCGGCGCTGGGTGGGCGGGGCCTGGAGGCGGCCAATGGCGCGGCGAGGCGGGGGTATAAAGCCGGGGGCGGCCCCCGCGCGGGGAGCGGCGGTGGCTGTTGCCTCCGGAGCAGGGAAGGAGGGGGCGGGGCTGCCGCGGGACGGGACCCAGGCGTCCGGGGCGGCCCGGAGTCACCCGGATGGGTCCCGGTCCCCAGGACTGTCTCGGGGGGGTCAGAGCAAAGGTCCCTCCAGCCCCTGTAGCCTGGGACCCCCCCCCCCCCAGCCGGGCTAAGCGCCCAGCCCCGCCCCGCCCCGTCCGTCTATCTGGCTTCGAGACGAGCCTGGGCGGCAGTGGGCGGGCGCTCAGCCTGGACGGGCACCGGAGCCCTTGGCCAGTCGCGGGGCTGCGCTCCCCGGCGACCTGCGGGCGCTCAGGACGGGCACCGGAGCCCTTGGCCACTCGCGGGGCTGCGCTCCCCGGCGACCTGCGGGCGCTCAGCCCGGACGGGCACCGGAGCCCTTGGCCACTCGCGGGGCTGCGCTCCCCGGCGACCTGCGGGCGCTCAGCCCGGACGGGCACCGGAGCCCTTGGCCAATCGCGGGGCTGCGCTCCCCGGCGACCTGCGGGCGCTCAGCCCGGACGGGCACCGGAGCCCTTGGCCAGTCGCGGGGCTGCGCTCCCCGGCGACCTGCGGGCGCTCAGCCCGGACGGGCACCGGAGCCCTTGGCCACTCGCGGGGCTGCGCTCCCCGGCGACCTGCGGGCGCTCAGCCCGGACGGGCACCGGAGCCCTTGGCCAGTCGCGGGGCTGCGCTCCCCGGCGACCTGCGGGCGCTCAGCCCGGACGGGCACCGGAGCCCTTGGCCACTCGCGGGGCTGCGCTCCCCGGCGACCTGCGGGCGCTCAGGGCGGGCACCGGAGCCCTTGGCCACTCGCGGGGCTGCACTCCCCGGCGACCTGCGGGCGCTCAGCCTGGACGGGCACCGGAGCCCTTGGCCACTCGCGGGGCTGCGCTCCCTGGTGACCTGCGAAGTAGTAATTGCAGCGGTGGTAAGATGGAGAATTGCCCTTCTATAGATGGATGGTTTGAGCACATCGCGAATACTGCGTACAGATGTGGTCACCTTCCTTACACAACAGTCTCTGTCAGAGGGTGGAGATGGATGGCAGGAGAGAGAGCGCACCTGGCACTGTTTGCTCTGACCAGCCCCCATATCCCATCTCATTCAGTGAGATTATGTTCAAAAGGGAAATCATGAGGCTAGGGACACCATTCCTTACCTGTCCTGGCTAATAGCCATTAACCATGAATTCTTTTAAACCCTGTTAAGTAAGAGGAAAAATTCAATGTTTGTAATGGCTCAGCCATTCCCTATTTAACCCTGAGTTGATTGTGTCTAGTTTGCATATCAATTCCAGCTCAGCAGTCTCTCATTGGAGTCTGTTTTTGAAGTTTTTCTGTTACCAGACAGGTTAAAGTGTTCTCCCACTGGTTTTTGAGTATTATGATTCCTGATGTCAGATTTGTGTCCATTAATTCTTTTGCAAACATTGAATCTATCTCCCCTTGTAAGTATTCTCACACTTGCTTCTTATCAAACTGTCTGTACTGGGCTATCTTGATTATCACTTCAAAAGTTTTTTTTTCCCCCCCTCTCTTACTTAATTGGCCTCTCAGAGTTGGTAACACAACTCCCACCTGTTCATGCTCTCTGTATGTGTGTGTATATATCTCCTCTATATATGTTTCACTCTATATGCATCCGAAGAAGTGGGTTGTAGCCCATAAGGTGCCACAAGTACTCCTGTTCTTTTTGCGGATACAGACTAACACGGCTGCTACTCTGAAACCTGTTATAGTCCTAGCCTTCACAACCTCCTCAGGTCAGGTAAGGAGTTCCACAAGTTGACTGTGCACGTGCACTGTGTGAAGAAGAACTTCCTTTTACTTGTTTTAAACCTGCTGCCTATTAATTTCATTTGCTGACCCCCCCCCCCTTCCCCCCTAGTTCTTGTATTATGGGAATAAGTAATTTGCCATCACTTAGTTTTGTGAGATCTTTTTGAAGTTCTTCACTTGCGGGCATATCCCTAGCGCCCAGTTGGCTAGCTGTAGGTATGTGACCTCAATGCTGACGCCAGTACATCTCGGGGGGGGGGTGTCTCTCAGGGACAGGGCTTCTTTGGTGGACCTCCCAATCAGGGCCAGCTCTAACGTTTCGCTGCAGCGCTGCCGGCCCCCCCCCCCTCCAAGATTTGTTTCCTGGACAAAGGTGTCACCTGGCCTCTAACCCCTTCCTGGGTTCTCACGTATATTTCAAGAAAGATGTGGAGAAATTGGAGAGGGTCCAGAGAAGAGCAACAAGAATGATGAAAGGTCTTGAGAACATGACCTATGAAGGAAGACTGAAAGAATTGGGTTTGTTTAGTTTGGAAAAGAGAAGACTGAGAGGGGACATGATAGCAGTTTTCAGGTATCTAAAAGGGTGTCATAAGGAGGAGGGAGAAAACTTGTTCACCTTAGCCTCTAAGTCCCTCACCAAAGGCTCTTATGTAAATTAAGCTGCCATGGGATAAAAGGGAAGGTCCTTTCATGGATTGAGAACTGGTTAAAAGAGAGGGAACAAAGGGTAGGAATCCAAGGGTCAGTCCTATGATCTGGAGAAAGGGGTAAAAAGTGAGGTGGCCAACTAAGTGATTGGGCAACAAAATAGCAAATGAAATTTAATGTGGATAAATGTAAAGTAATGCACATTGGAAAAAATAACCCCATACTATACATACAATATGATGGGGGCTAATTTAGCTACAACAAGGGCAACTAAAATGATTAAGGGTTTGGAACGGGTCCCATATGAGGAGAGATTAAAGAGGCTAGGACTCTTCAGCTTGGAAAAGAGGAGACTAAGGGGGGATATGATAGAGGTATATAAAATCATGAGTGATGTGGAGAAAGTGGATAAGGAAAAGTTATTTACTTATTCCCATAATACAAGAACTAGGGGGTCATCAAATGAAATTAATAGGCAGCAGGTTTAAAACAAATAAAAGGAAGTTCTTCTTCACGCAGCACACAGTCAACTTGTGGAACTCCTTACCTGAGAAGGTTGTGAAGGCTAGGACTATAACAGAGTTTAAAAGAGAACTGGATAAATTCATGGTGGTTAAGTCCATTAATGGCTATTAGCCAGGACGGGTAAGGAATGGTGTCCCTAGCCTCTGTTTGTCAGAGGGTGGAGATGGATGGCAGGAGAGAGATCACTTGATCATTGCCTGTTAGGTTCACTCCCTCTGGGGCACCTGGCATTGGCCACTGTCGGTAGACAGGATACTGGGCTAGATGGGAGGTTTAGGTTGGACATTAGGAAAAAGTTCCTAACTGTCAGGGTGGTTAAACACTGGAATAAATTGCCTAGGGAGGTTGTGGAATCTCTATCTCTGGAGATATTTAAGAGTAGGTTAGATTAAATGTCTGTCTTCCAGTCCGACGAACCCATCACAATGGGCTCAAACATTTTCCCCAACATAAGACAAACACAGACAGGGTGAGCAGAGGAGAGTTTATTTCACCAGCAGGCTGAGAGACTTTTTTGGGGTGGGGAGGAGATATGATGACCATCGGGCAGTAACAACGCCAGGGGCTCCACAGCAGCATTCCAGGGCTACATCTCTCACCGGATCTGGGAAAGACAGAGAGAATTACAGGGGGGGGGCAGGCAGCACTGATTCCCCCCTCCCCCGCCGTGCACTACTCCTTCCAACCCGTACTCAGCAATTCCCCTGGTATGGAGACACCCCCAACTCACAGTGTACTTGTCCCACTTCTTCTCGGGGTCGTAGGGCTCCCAGCGGCTGGCCGGGAAGATGTGCTTGTTCTTCTCGTACCAGCTGCGCAGGACGACCTTCCCAGCATGGGACTGGGGGGAAGAGAAAGAGCTCAGTGGGGCTGGCCCTCCCCCACGGCAGGGACACAGGGCCTGTTCCCGCTAGGGGACATGGGGGGGAGCCCCACGCTCACCTCATCCTTCTCCACAGTGGCATCGCTCAGGAGTCGCACGTCCTCGTGAACGTCGAAGTTGAAGAGCGGCCCTGGGGAGTTGGGGGAGGTTAGTTGTCTTCTGACCACCCCAGCATGTCCCTTCCTCCATGGTGGTGGTGGTGGTGGAACATGACAGTCAGGGATCACCTCCCCCTCTGTCATGGGGCCAAAAGTGACTAGAACCCCCCCCCCCCCCCAGGGGAGTGAGATTGGGGGCCGGGGGGGTGGGGTGTCACTCACCACTTTTCCCTCTTGCTTTAGTCACGATGAAGTCGTAGAAGCTGTGATGCTGGCAGAGGGGGAGGGAAAGGTTTAAAATTCCACATCCCTTGGCCCCGCGCCCCCGCTGCAATGTGTGTGTGTGTGTGTTACTCAGGTGCCCGGACGAGGGGGTGAGATTGTGGGTGTGACATTGACAGGCTGGCTGCACCCAGAGACCAGCTGACACTCTGCAGCCCGGCCCCTGCAAGGACCAGCCCAAGGGGTCAGCGTGGCCCCAGGAAGGTCGGTCTCCTGGTTTGGGGCTCAGAGGGGGAGCCCTGGATTCCCCCCCCCCCACACACACACACACACGATGGGGGTGTTACACTAATAACCCCATCTGCCACACTCAGGCTGGGAGGGGGAGAGGCTCCCCAGGGGTCCCATCTGTGAGGGCCCCCCCCCCCCCCCCGCAGGGAGCTCAGCATGCCAAGGCTGGACCCCGAGCAGGCTCCATTGACCTGGGAGGGAGATGGTGCCCCCGAGTCCAGGTCACTGACCCTCTCGGGAGCAGGGCTTGGGTGTCATGGCCACTGCACAGCTCCTGGGGCGGGGCGGGGCGAGGAGAGAAACGTGAGCAGAGGACGCTGGGAGCCCGCGCCAGCCACTTACGTGGGGGATGATCAGATCCTCCTTGATGTACATGAGCTGCTCCACCCCGGCTGACCTGGGGGGGGGCAGTTGTCAGAATGGGGGGGGGGGGGGGGAGAGAGAGACACAAACACACACACCCCAGCTCCTTTGACACGTCCCCGTCCCCAAACGCCAGCCTCAACCCACCTCCCCAGTATGCATCCCCGGCCCACTGCCCCCCCCCCCCCCGACACGCTCCCTCCCTGTCACCCACTGCCCTGCCCCCCAGCCGCGCCCCCACCTGAGCTCGCTGAAGTCCTTGCGCAGGATCTCGAGGGCTTTCTGCAGGAACTGCTGCATGGTGTTCCCCTTCTTCATCTGGGGGGATGGGGGAGGTTAGGGCTGGGAGGTCTCTTCCCCCCCCCCCCCCCCCCGATCCTTCTCCCCCACAGGGCTGGGACAGCTCCTCTGCCCGCCCCTCCCCCAGCCCCAGTCACAGCTCCTCTGCGCTGCGCACCCCACCCCCCCACTCACCTTGACCGTGCGCCGGTGGCCGGAGCCATCCCAGTAGCTGAAGGTGATTTCAATCTCCTCGCCTGGGGGGGAGGAAGGCATGGGTCAATGCGGGGAGGGGACAGTCCTGCCTCCCCACCTGCCCCTAACACCCCCCCCCAGATCCCATCCAACCCCCTCAGCTACAACCTCCTCCCCCCCCCCCCCCCAATGCCTACTGACAGCTGGAATCCTCCTCCTCCCTCCGCTCCCCCGAACCCGCTAATGGCTCCAACTCCCTCTCCCATCCCATCTCCCCACCAGGCCCAGCCGCCGGCATCCCCCCAGGACCCAGTGGCAGGCAGTTCCCCTGGCCACGTACTCTTGATCTTCTCCTGCTTGGCCTCCCACTCCTGGCGCAGCTCCTCGCGCAGGCGGTTCTCCTCCTCCTGGAGGGGGGGACACAGCTCAGTCGGGGAGGGCCTGACTCCCGGGTTACCCTGGGGTCCCGGCTGGGGGAGGGGGGGTTGATGTCAGTCTATGATGTTCACCTCATGGTCCCGGCTGGGGGGCAGGGAGCATACCTCACGGTCTGAGGGGGGGGGCAGGGCAGTACCTCGTGGTCCTGGCTGGGGGGGGAGAGGGGGGCACGTACCTCACGGTCTGAGGGGGGGGCAGGGCAGTACCTCGCGGTCCCGATCTGGCAGGAAGCTGGTGTCCACATCCGGATTCTTTCCCAGTTTGCGCTTCTTGGGGGGCAGCTCTGTGGGGAGAACGGGAATGAGACCCCCCCCCCCCCCATACAGTCTCCGCATGGACCCACTCCCAGGCTTCCCCTGCTTCCCCAGCCCCCCACCGCACCTCCTATTGACTGACCCCTGCCCGACGGCACCCCCTATAGCCCCCCAGCTCCCTCACGGGCAGCATCCCTGACCCACCCACCCCCGGATACACACCCACCACCAGCCTGGCCCCACAGCTCCCCCTACAGCCCAGCCCTCCACCCCACCCCAGGCCCCTCCGCCAGCTTCCCAACCCACCCACCCTCTTTCTCCAGCTCTGGCTCTTCCTCCTCCAGCTGCTCTTCATCTTCCTCCTCATCCTCCTCCTCGTCCAAGGTGAAGGACAGGCTGGAGATCTTCCGTTTCTGCTCCTGCTTCCGCTCCCGCTCCCGCAGCCGCTCCAGCTTCCTGGGGGGGCAGGCCCCACCGGGGGGTCAGCACCCAGCGGGGGAGTACCATGTGTGTGTTGGGGGGGGATCAGCATCCAATGACAGGGGTCAGTGCCCCACAGCACAGAGGGATCAGCCCCCCAACAGGGCCCCCAGACATTGGGACCCCACCTTGGAGAAAGGAGCGGAAGCCTGAGGAGCCAGGTCCCCTCCCCCAAGAAATACCCCCTGTCATAACTATAAAGGGAAGGGTAACAGCCCTCCTGTGTACAGTACTATAAAATCCCTCCTGGCCAGAGACTCCAAAATCCTTTTACCTGTAAAGGGTTAAAAAGGTTGGGTAACCTGGCTGACACCTGACCCAAAGGACCAATAAGGGGACAAGTTACTTCCAAATCTTGGGGGGGGGGGGAAGGCTTGTGTTTGTGCTCTTTGTTTTAAGGGGTTGTTCGCTCTTGGGACTGAGAGGGACCAGACATCAATCCAGGTTCTCCACATCTTTCTAAACAAGTCTCTCATATTTCAAACTTGTAAGTAAAAAGCCAGGCAAGGCGTCTTAGTTTTACTTTGTTTTCTCAACTTGTAAATGTACCTTTTACTAGAGTGTTTATCTTTGTTTGCTGTACTTTGAACCTAAGACAGAGGGGGGTCCTCTGAGCTCTTTAAGTTTGATTACCCTGTAAAGTTATTTTCCATCCTGATTTTACAGAGATGATTTTTACCTTTTTCTTTAATTAAAAACCTTTTTAAGAACCTGATTGATTTTTCCTTGTTTTTAGATCCAAGGGGGTTGGATCTGTATTCACCAGGAGTTGGTGGGAGAAAGGAGGGGGGATGGTTAATTTCTCCTTGTTTTAAGATCCAAGGGGTTTGGATCTGTATTCACCAGGGAATTGGTGAGAGGTTTCTAAAAGCTTCCCAGGGAAGGGAATTCGCTTTGGGAATGGTGGCAGCGGACCAGATCTAAGCTGGTAGTTAAGCTTAGAAGTTTTCATGCAGGCCCCCACATTTGTACCCTAAAGTTCAAAGTGGGGAAGCAGCCTTGACACCCCCTAAAAAGGGCTCCCTCAATCGGAGAGGAGACACAATGACCCCCCCTCTTACAGATCCCGCCCCCCCCAAGTTAGCAGGGGAGCCCGGCAGTCAGAGACACCCCCCACCCCACTCACAGCTGCAGCTCCTTGGACTGCTCCTTCTTGGCCAGCTGCTTCTCCCGCTCCTTCACCAGCGCCTCCTGCTTGGCCTTCATGTCGTTCAGGGTCACCAGGCCTGGGGGAGAGGGTGTGTGTCAGGACGCCTGGGTTCTCTTCCAGCACCGGGAGGGGAGCAGGGACTAGTGGCTGGAGCAAGGGGGCCTGGGAGGGGAGTGGGGTCTAGTGGTTACAGCAGGGGGGGCTGGGAGCCAGGACTCCTGGGTTCTCTCCCCAACTCTGTGAGGGGAGTGGGGGGGGGGTCTAGTTTTTTTGTTTGGGGCTGGGGGGAGGAGCCCAGACTCCTGGGTCCCCTGCCCACACTCACCCACGGTGCTGGATTTCAGTTCTGCTTCCACCGCATCGTAATGAGCCGAGAACTTCTTATCGATGTTCGACTTCATGATGTTCTCCTGCCGGGGGGCATGGGCGTGAGGAATTGGGGGGCTGGTCTGCCCAACATGTCCTGCCTCCTCCCCCAGGTCCCTGCACTTTCCCCGGTTCTGCCCCCCCAGGTACCGTCCCCACCCCCAGAGGATCTGCCCCCCTTCCGTAGGGTTCCCATCTGTCCCCCCCCTCCAGAGGTCCCCATTCCTCCTCCCCCACCACCTCCGCACTGCCCCAGTAGCTCTGCATCCCTGGTCCCCACCCCCAGCCCCCGGGGTCCCCCAGCCCCCCACCTCCGCGATGCGCTGCCGCATCTGCTCCATGTGCTCCCGCTGCCGTTCCCGCTTCTTCATCAGCTGCAGGGCCCGACCGGCCTCGCTGGCCGCCCCCTTGTACTGCGCCATGGTCGGGGCTGGGGGGGGGACCCCAAGACAGAGAGAGCGGGTGGGAGACCACGGCCTGTGAGGCGCCCGGGGGGGGGCTGAGGGGGGACCCTAGGAAGGGTCAGTGGAGAGGATGTGAGGGGGAGTCAGGAGCCCTGTGGCTGCCTGGGGGTCCCTGGATATGGGGAGCAAGGCGGGGGGAGGGTCACTGGGGGGCAGAGGCTGGGGGTGGAGCTGGGGGTCCCGGATGCTGGGGGGGGTCCCGGGCGCTGGGAGGCAGGAGCTGGAGCTGGGGGTCCTGGGGCGCTGGGGGGGCAGAGGCTGGGGGGGGTCACTGGGGAGCAGAGGCTGGGGGTGGAGCTGGGGGTCCCGGGCGCTGGGGGGGTCCCGGGCACTGGGGGGCAGAGGCTGGGGGGGTCACTGGGGAGCAGAGGCTGGGGGTGGAGCTGGGGGTCCCGGGCGCTGGGGGGGTCCCGGGCGCTGGGGGGGTCCCGGGCACTGGGGGGCAGAGGCTGGGGGGGGTCACTGGGGAGCAGAGGATGGGGGTGGAGCTGGGGGTCCCGGATGCTGGGGGGGGTCCCGGGCGCTGGGAGGCAGGAGCTGGAGCTGGGGGTCCTGGGGCGCTGGGGGGGCAGAGGCTGGGGGGGGTCACTGGGGAGCAGAGGCTGGGGGTGGAGCTGGGGGTCCCGGGCGCTGGGGGGGTCCCGGGCGCTGGGGGGCAGAGGCTGGGGGGGTCACTGGGGAGCAGAGGCTGGGGGTGGAGCTGGGGGTCCCGGGGCGCTGGGGGGCAGAGGCTGGGGGGGGTCACTGAGGAGCAGAGGCTGGGGGTGGAGCTGGGGGTCCCGGGGCGCTGGGGGGCAGAGGCTGGGGGGGGTCACTGAGGAGCAGAGGCTGGGGGTGGAGCTGGGGGTCCCTAGGCGGGGGCAGCCTGGGGGGGTCACTGGAGCCGGCGGGGGGCGGGTCACGTGGGGGGATCCCGGCGACGTTTCCGGTCGGGGCCGCTGGACCCGCAGAAGCTCCGCAGCAACCAGCTGACGCGACGTCACCCGCACGCGCCGTCCGCCGAGTGACGCAGCGCAGCCGCTGCCTCGCCCCGCCCCCCGCTACGCAAATCGCTGTCTGCGGGGCCGGAGGGAGCCGCGGAGGCTGCCGGGAGTGGGCGGTCACCGCAAGGCGGGGGCGGAGCTTGCCACATGCGGGGGGGGGGCATCGCCGGGCTCCGCCCCTTTCCTAGACTCACAGCATCAGAGTTGGAAGAGCGGGGGGGGGGTCACCTAGCCCCACCCGCAGCGAAAAGCAGGAGCGGCCCCGGGGACATCACCCCAGCCAGGGCGGGTCCCGCCGGGCCTCGAACGCCGGCCCCGGGAGCTGGTGCAGCGCTTCGTGCCCCCCCCCGGGAGTCAGCCTAGAACCTCCCCAGCCAGTCTAGAACCCTCCCTGACCCCTCCTGAGCCAGCCTAGAACCCTCCCTGACCCCTCTCCTGAGCCAGCCTAGACCCCCCAGCCAGCCTAGAACCCTCCCTGACCCCTCTCCTGAGCCAGCCTAGAACCTCCCCAGCCAGCCTAGAACCCTCCCTGACCCCTCTCCTGAGCCAGCCTAGACCCCCCAGCCAGCCTAGAACCCTCCCTGACCCCTCTCCTGAGCCAGCCTAGAACCTCCCCAGCCAGCCTAGAACCCTCCCTGACCCCTCTCCTGAGCCAGCCTAGACCCCCCCAGCCAGCCTAGAACCCTCCCTGACCCCTCCTGAGCCAGCATAGACCCCCCCAGCCAGCCTAGAACCCTCCCTGACCCCTCCTGAGCCAGCCTAGACACCCCCCATCCAGCCTAGAACCTCCCCAGCCAGCCTAGAACCCTCCCTGACCCCTCTCCTGAGCCAGCCTAGACCCCCCAGCCAGCCTAGAACCCTCCCTGACCCCTCCTGAGCCAGCCTAGACCCCCCCAGCCAGCCTAGAACCCCCCCGACCCCTCTCCCGAGCCAGCCTAGACACCCCCAGCCAGCCTAGAACCCTCCCTGACCCCTCTCCTGAGCCAGCCTAGAACCTCACCAGCCAGTCTAGATCTCTCCCTGACCCCTCCTGAGCCAGCCTAGACCCCCCCAGCCAGCCTAGATCCCTCCCTGACCCCTCTCCTGAGCCAGCCTAGACCCCCCCCCCAGCCAGCCTAGAACCTCCCCAGCCAGTCTACATCTCTCCCTGACCCCTCCTGAGCCAGCCTAGACCCCCCAGCCAGTCTAGAACTGACCCCTCTCCTGAGCCAGCATAGACACCCCACAACGTGAGACTATCGCTTCTTGTCTGGTCACTGCCACCCGAGAACAGCCGAGCTCCATCCTCTTTGGAACCCCCCTTCAGGTAGTTGAAACCAGCTATCAAATCCCCCCTCATTCTTCTCTTCTGCAGACTAAACAATCCCAGTTCCCTCAGCCTCTCCTCATAAGTCATGTGCTCCAGCCCCCTAACCATTTTCGTTGCCCTCCGCTGGACTCCCTCCAATTTGTCCACATCCTTCTTGTAGTGTGGGGCCCAAAACTGGACACAATACTCCAGATGAGGCCTCACCAATGTCGAATAAAGGGGAACGATCACGTCCCTCAATCTGCTGGCAATGCCCCTACTTATACAGCCCAAAATGCCGTTAGCCTTCTTGGCAACAAGAGCACACTGTTGACTCATATCCAGCTTCTTGTCCACTGTGACCCCTAGGTCCTTTTCTGCAGAACTGCTGCCTAGCCATTCGGTCCCTAGTCTGTAGCAGTGCATGGGATTCTTCCGTCCTAAGTGCAGGACTCTGCACTTGTCCTTGTTGAATCTCATCAGGTTTCTTTTGGCCCAATCCTCTAATTTGTCTAGGTCACGCTGGACCCTATCCCTACCCTCCAGCGTATCTACCACGCCTCCTAGTTTAGTGTCATCTGCAAACTTGCTGAGAGTGCAGTCCACACCATCCTCCAGATCATTAATAAAGATATTAAACAAAACCGGCCCCAGGACCGACCCTTGGGGCACTCCGCTTGATACCGGCTGCCAACTAGACATGGAGCCATTGATCACTACCCGTTGAGCCTGACGATCTAGCCAGCTTTCTATCCACCTTACAGTCCATTCATCCAGCCCACACTTCTTTAACTTGGCAGCAAGAATACTGTGGGAGACCGTATCAAAAGCTTTGCTAAAGCCAAGGAATAACACATCCACAGAGCCAGTTATCTCCTCATAGAACGCAGTTAGGTTAGTCAGGCACGACTTGCCCTTGGTGAATCCCGGCTGACTCTTCCTGATCACTTTCCTCTCCTCTAAGTGCTTCAGAATGGACTGAAGTGCCCCCTTCCGCCCCGGCGACACACCAGAGACCGGGGGGGGGGGGCAATGGGTCCCGCCTCCCCCTCCAGCTGCTCCCCTGTGGGTACTGGCCCCCCATGTGCCAGCATCGCCCCCCCAACCCAGGTACCCACCCCCCCGTGCCAGGTATCAGCCCCCCCATGTGCAAGCATCGCCCCCCCAACCCAGGTACCCCCCCCGTGCCAGGTACCAGCCCCATGTGCCAGCATTGCCCCCCCGTGCCAGGTATCAGCCCCCCATGTGCCACCATCCACCCCCCCGACCCAGGTACCCACCCCCCACGTGCCAGGTATCAGCCCCCCATGTGCCAGCATCCACCCCCCCAACCCAGGTACCCCCCCGTGCTAGATATCAGCCCCCCCCCCCATGTACCACCCCCCCCCCAACCCAGGTATCCACTCTCCACATGCCAGGGATCAGCCACTCCCCTCCCCCCCCAGGAGGCAGGAGTGTGGTTGACTAAAGTAACTTTATTGCCTGGACACAATTGAGTGGGGGGGGGCATTGTTAAACAGTGACAGAATGGGGCCCGGGGGGGTACACCCCACCCAGAGGCCCCCCCCCCGGAAACAGGGCTGCAGTGCCCCCCCAGCTCTTCTCCTCCTCTTGGCCCTGGTCCAGTATTAATAATAACTTAAAATAAATTACAGCGAGCAGCAGGTGCTGGGGGGGAGCACTGCCCCCCCCCCATGACGTACACGAACCTGCCCCCCTACACGGCTAAGGCAGGGGGCAGACACGAGACGGGGGGCAGGGGAAACGGGACCAGCTTGGGGGAGTGGGGTGACCCCCCACCCAAGACATCTCCCCACCCCCCCCGATCTGGGGGGGGGAAGTCTCCCGGGCCTTAGAAGTGCCCTACAGAGCTGCCCCCGGGGCGGGGGGGGGGGGGAAGACTCCCCCAGGGGGAGGTGGGGGTTGGGGTAGTGCCAGGCTTGGTCCCTGCTTGGGGCAGCAGCTGTGGGGTGGGGGGATTTGGGGGTGATGGGCCACAGCTGTTCCTGGTACTTAGGGAGGTACTGGATCGATGTGTGTGTAGGGGGGGGTTGGTCCCAGAGGATGGGGGGGTGGGGGGGGGAAGAGTCACAGCTGGCCTTGGTGGGGGGGACTGGTCCTGGTGCAGATGGGGGAGGGGAAGTCACAGCTGGTCCCTGTGCGGGGGGGGGGGGGAGGTCCCAGTGGAGATGGGGGGGCCCCAGCTGGCCCCGGCGGGGGGGTCACTGCTCGTCCTCCCCGAAGACGTGGCTCTGTCGCCGTTTCATGCTCTCAAAGTCAAAGGCGGCGCCGACCATGCGCCGGTAAATGTCCTTGATGTCGTCACAGGTCGTCTCGAAGTGGGTGGTGGCATCATATGACCGGGAGCAGAAAATCTGGGGGGAGGGGGGGGGATGAACACGGTGTCACCTGGGGTGGTGGTGAGTTTGCACTCGCTCCCTTCCCTGCTCCCCCACCCCGCGACACCCCCTACCTACCATGCATCCATCCCCCATCAGCACCAGGATACCCCAAGCCTGTCCCCCAGCCCATGGGACACCCTTAATGCAGCATCAGAACAGCCAGGTGGGGTCAGACTAAGGGTCCATCTAGCCCAGTGCCCTGTCTGCTGCCAGTGGCCAGTGCCAGGTGCCCCAGAGGGAATGACCAGAACAGGGAATCACCAAGTGATCCATCCCCTGTCGCCCATTCCCAGCTCCTGGCAAACAGAGGCTACAGACACCATCCCTGCCCGTCCTGGCTAATAGCCACTGATGGACCTATCCTCCATGAATTTATCTAGTTCTTTGTTGAACCCTGTTATGGTCTTGGCCTTCACAACATCCTCTGGCGAGGAGTTCCACAGATTGACTGTGAGTTGTGTGAAGAAATACTTCCTTTTATTTGTTTTAAACCTGCTGCCTATTCATTACATTTGGTGACCCCCAGTTCTTGTGTTAGGAGAAGTAAATAACACTTCCTTATCTACTTTCTCCACAACAGTCATGATTTTATAGACCTCTATCATATCCCCCCTTAGTCGCCTCTTTTCCAAGCTGAAAAGTCCCAGTCTTATTAATCTCTCCTCATATGGCAGCCGTTCCAGACCCCTAATTATTTTTGTTGCCCATTTCTGTATCTTTTCCAATTCAAATATATAATTTTGAGATGGGGCGACCACATCAGCACACAGTATTCAAGATGTGGATGTGCCGTGGATTTATATAGAGGCAACATAATATTTTCTGTCTTATTATCTCTCCCTTTCCTAATGATTCCCACCATTCTGGTCGCTTTCTTGGCTGCCGCTGCACATTGAGTGGATGTACAGTGACTCCAACCCCCCCTCTCCGGTAACAGCTAATTTAGCCCCCATCGTTTTATACGTGTAGTTGGGATGATGTTTCCAACGTGCATCACTTTGCATTTATCAACAGTGAATTTCCTCTGCCTTTTTGTTGCCCAGTCACCCAGGTTTGTGAGATCCGTTTGTAGCTCTTCGCAGGCTGCCTGGGACTTAACTCTCTTGAGTAGTTTTGTATCATCTGCAAATTTTGCCGCCCTCCCCCAGCCCCCCCCCCGGCACCCCTCAGAGGGGGGGAAGATGGGACGTCCCACAAGGGGGGGGGGGAGGGAAATGGGAATTCCCTGCAGGGGCGCTCACCTGGCTCTCGGTGCCATCGTCCATGGGCTCGTACAAGTCACTGATGGCCACAAACCTGCCGGGGAAGAGGGGGGACGGGGAGTCACACTCACACAGTCCCCACCAGAGGCCTTTACCCCCCCCAGCTCCTCCCTCCCCCGCTTTCCAGCTCACCTGGCGAAGCAGAATCTCCCCATCCCCCACACTGACCTTCCCCCCCTGGGGGGCTCTGCACCTCAGGCAGCACCCTGGGGCCCCCCTCATTCACCGATCGTGCGTTTGGTACAAAGCCGTGGGGCAGGGCGTGTGGGGAGTCTGGGTCTGCTGGGCGTTATCGTCCCGTGGGCCAGCCCAGGGCCGTGACGGGGGCTGGGAGATGCCCATAGAGGGACACCCCAGGCTAGTGGGTTTGGGGGGCTGAAACCCAGGGACCCCATCAGACCCCCCCACACTGGGTTCCAAGCTCCCCAGCTCCCTCCTTGCCCTATTCCCCCCACAATTCCCAGCCCTTCACCCGCTCCCTACCCCCCCGGCCTCACTTCTGGTCGATGGGCTCCAGCAGCTGCAGCGCCGGCTCCACCTCCCGCTCTGGCTCCGACGTCTCCACCGTGGTGCTGACAATGGCGATGAACTTCCCGGGCGCGGCCACATTGTGGGCCCAGGAAACCAGACAGACGTAGATATCTGGGGAGGGGGGGATGGGTCATGAGGCTTCATAGAAATAGCGGGCGTGCCTCAGTTTCCCCCAGAGGCTGCCCAGTTAACGAGGGGCCAGGGAGACGAGGAAATGCAGCTGGCGACACCCCCGCAGCGACCGAGTCGCCTGTACAGGCCTGCGGGGTGCTCAGTGTGGTGCCCCCCCCCTCCGTGGCTCAGCCCCCCCCCCCCCCCCGCAGCTCTGCCCCCACGTGATGCCGCAGGGGTGGGAGCTCCCAGGGACAGGCCCAGGCCCCCTGGCGCTGACCCGACTTGCGGCCCAGCTGGTTCTGGGGCAGGATGATCTGGCAGGAACCGGCCTCGCTGGTGCCGTGGATGGGATGGCTCAGGATGCAGATGACCCGGACGACGCGCCCGGCCCCGCGGACTCGCTCTGGCACGTAGCTGGGGTCGCAGATCAGCTGTTTGCACCGCGCCACCTGGGGGGACAGGAATTCAGCCCCTCCCAGGCCTGAGCCCAGAGAGAGAGGGGAAACCCCCAGACCGACTCCCCCTCCCCCCCGGCATCCCCCAGATTCCCTGCTGGGTAAAGCGACCCCCCCAAGGGGTCAGGAACCGGGCCGGGGGGGACAGGCAACCCCTCCCCCAGGAGAAGGAGAACTGGGGGCAGCCACTGGGGGTTGGGCCTGAGCCCCCCTCCCCAGGGAAGAGGCGCCCCAAACCCAGCCCCTATCGGACAAGCCAGCCCCCCGATATCCCAGGCAGGGGGCACTGATGGAAACCAGAGAACCCCCCTTCAGATTTAACGGGGGGCCTAGTGGGGAACCCCCCAAAATCACTGTGTGTTGGGCTGGTGCCTCCCCCCTGCACCCCCCGCTCACCTCCCCCTCTGATCGGACCCCCACGACCCGGCCATTCTCCATCACGATCTCGTCCACGGGCTTGTTGAGCATGTAGGTGCCCCCGTAGATCGCGCTGAGCCTGGAGGGGGACAGAGACCTTGGAGACCAGGCGCCGCCCCCCCCCCGAGCTCTCTGCCATCCCCCCACACCCCCCACTCACCTGGCGAACCCTTGGGGCAGCTCCCCCAGCCCGTAGAGCGGGTAGAGGTAGGGGCTCTTCCCATAGCGGGCCAGCGACTCGCTGTACAGCTTGATCCGGTTAATGGTCTCTAGGCAGGGCTGGTCCAGGTAACTGTGGGGAGAGACGGGGTGAGGGGGGCCCAGGGCTGGGGCTGCGGGTCGGGAGTGAGGGGCACCGGCAGAGCTGGGGTGGGGGGTCCAGGGCAGGGGGTTTCATATTTCATATGAATAGTGTGAGTGCCTCAGTTTCCCCACGAGCTGCATGGCTAACTAGGCGGGGTGGGGGGGATTGATCTTTACAGAGACCCAGAGCTGCCCGGCTGGCAGGGGCTGGGCCCCCCAGGAGACCATAGCCACGCCCCTTGCGTGGATATTTGGGGCAACCCCTGGGCAGGAAGCCGGCCGGGGACCCGCTGGGGGACAAAGCGCCAGGCAGAGCCGGGACAGGAGCTTTAGAGCCAGGGCGAGGGGGGCGCCCCCCCACCCCCCCCAGGGCTCTGACCCAGGGGGACTCGCTGCAGGGACGTGACCACCCCTGAACTGGGCACGGCCCCCCCCGGGAGCGGCTCTGGAGCACGACTCACTCATCGGTGCGGTACAGCGCCAGCGCGTGGCCCGTGAAGTCGATCACGTCCTGCCCCAGGTCGAAGCGCTCGTACACGTCCCGCATGGGGGTCCCGCGGGGGTCGACCCCCTCCAGCGTCTGGGGCTCGTTCTCGTCAAAATTGGCCACGAAGACGAGGAACTTCCGGAACCTGCGCTTCTCGAACATGCCCATGAGATCTGCGGGGGGTGGGGGGGTTGTTAGTGCAGGGGGATGGGGTGGCGGTGGCTGGAGGGTACAGGGGGGGGGGGGGAGGTGCCATGTGGGGGGAGAAAACCCGGCTGGGGGGCTTACATCACCCCAGGGGATGGGGCCATGGGGGGTCAGAGGGCACGATCCCCTTGCGGGGGGCACCATCTTCCCCCAGTCTAGGGGGGGATGGACAGCAGGGGGTCCCCAGAACAGTGGGGGAGTTCCCTCGGGGGGAGGGGCCCCTTGGGGGGACAGTGGGGGGGGGACAGGGGTCCTAGGAAGGGGAGCGGTGGGGGTCCCCTCGGAGGGGGCAGTGGGGGGTCACTCACTGGACGCCAGCGCCTCGGTCTCGGTGGAGGGCACCTTGTGTACCTGCCCCCCCCTGTAGACGAAGCTCCCCTCCACCACCTTGAAGTCCAGGTACCGGGTCACCTCCGTGTACAGCAGCATCTTCACCAGTTGGCCTGGGGGCGGGGGGGGGACTACGGTGAGGGGGGAGGAGTGGAGCGACACCCCCCCTCCCCCAGCCCCGCACGAGTTTCCCAGAACCTCAACGCCCCTCACATCCGAGGCCCCTGCTCCCCCGGGCCCCCCTTTACCGTTGGCCATGAGGAATTTGGGGATCAGGTCGACGTTCCAGTCCCGGCCGCGCCCCATGGACTCAGGGGGCCCCTCGGGGAGCCCGAAGCGTTTATACAGCTGGGGGGGGGGAGGGAGAGAGAGTTAGAGTCACCTGTCCCAGCCCCCTGCCCTCTGGGGCACCCCTGCCCCCCAAGCCAGCCCCCACATACTCCCGCTGGTGAACTCTCCCCCAGGCTCCTTCCTGATGAGCCCCCTGCACCCCCAAACCAGCCCACCTCCTCCCACTGGGGAACCCCCTGCACCCCAAAACCAGCCCCCACCTCAAACCCTGTCCTTCTAGGGGACCCCCATGCCCCCCCAATAGACCCCATCTTGAACCAGCCCCCCCATCAAACCCCCTTCCGCTGGGGCCTACACCCCCAAATCAGCCCCCCTGAGACCCACTCCCCACTGCCCCCCCATCACCCCAAGGCCCAGCCCCTCACCTCCTCCAGGGGGGTGATGGAGGAGCTCTCTCCCCCATAGTAGGGGTTCCGGTCCATGTGCAGAACCTTCTTCCCGTTCACCGACATGATCCCCGACAGGATGCATTCCTGGAGGGCGGGGGGGGGGGGGAGTGTCAGTGCCAGAGCCCCCAGGGACCCCCGCCTCAGAGCCCCGGCTCCCATCTGGCCCTGGGGTGGCGGGTCGGCGGCTGGGCGGGGGCAGGGAATGGGGCCCTTCTCCCTTCCCTCGAGATGGGGCAAGAGGCTGGGTGGGGCTGGAGGGAGCTGATGCAGGGTCAGGAGCTGGGATGTTGGAAGGGGGGCAGGGTTACATTTGGGGTGCAGTGGGGGGCACCCACCGCGGCAGGAGTGGGGGTTGTACCTGGTGAGCTGGGGGGGTTAGTGACTGTCGGGGAGGCAGCTTTGGGGTGCAAAGGGAAGACGCCCCCAGCTGCCAAGACCTGGGTGGGGGTGGTAAGGGGGGACTTCACGGCCCCATTGGCTGGTGCAAGGGGCCAGCACATGGGGGGGGCTGCACCCTGCTGTGCAGTGCAGGGAAGGGGGGGCTCTGTGATCCTGGAGGGGCTGACAGAGGGGGAGCTGGGGGGGTCACTTCCCACCTCTCCCTTGGCAGAGATGCAGCGGGGGGGTAAATGGGGGGAGTACCCCATTTGCAGGGTGCTGGGGGGGCAGGGCGCACTGGGGGACAGGTGGGAGCTGAAGAACGGGTGATGGGTTAGGGAGGGGAAATGGGGGGTGCCCGGGGTGGGGTCCCCAGAGATCGGTGCAATAGAGGGGTGCATGGGGAGGAGACGCAAGGGGGGACAGGGAGGTATTACCATGGGGGGCTGAGGGACACTGGGGTAGAAGGAGCGAGACATGGGGGGGTCTAGCAGGGTGCCTGGAGATGGGTGCAGTGGGGGAGTTGCAGTAGGGCACATTAGGGACTGCAATGGGGGGGCCGTGTCGGGGTGCCAAGGGGGATGTGCATGCGGTGCAGGGCACACAGAAGGTGCAGTGGGGGGTTGCACTGGGGGAGTTGCAAGAGGGAGGCCGCAGGGGGATCCCACACCAGGGGGTGCAATGGAGGGGTGCACCAGGGGCTGCATTGGGGGGCTGCAGGTGGGTCCCACACCCCAAGATGCAAGGGGGGTCCTGGGTGAGCACCAGGGGGCTGCATTGGGGGGCTGCAATAGGGGGGCTGTAGAGGGTCACACACCTGGGGGTGCAAATGGGGGGGTTGCACTGGGGAGGATGCACCGGGGGGCTGCATTGGGGGCCCGCACCCCAGGGTGCAATAGGGGGCGCACCGGGGGCTGCATTGGGGGGGTTGTAGGGGGGTGCCGCACCCGGGGGTGCAAAGGGAGGTTGCATGGGGGTCCCGCACCCCGGGGTGCAAGGGGGCTCTGGGGATGCAAGGGGGAGTGCAAGGGGGGCCCTGGGGGTGCAAGGGGGGCTGCATTGGGGGCCCGCACCCCAGGGTGCAAGGAGGCTCTGGGGATGCAAGGGGGGAGTGCAAGGGGGGCCCTGGGGGTGCACCGGGGGGCTGTAGGGGGGGTCACACACCCGGGGGTGCAATGGGGCCTGCACTGAGGGGGCTGCAAGGGGTCCCGCACTCCGGGGTGCAAAGGGAGGTTGCACTGGGGGGTGCAAGGGGGGCTGCATTGGGGGGGTTGTAGGGGGGTGCCGCACCCGGGGGTGCAAAGGGAGGTTGCATGGGGGTCCCGCACCCCGGGGTGCAAGGGGGCTCTGGGGATGCAAGGGGGGCCCTGGGGGTGCAAGGGGGGCTGCATTAGGGGCCCGCACCCCGAGGTGCAAGGGGGGCCCTGGGGGTGCACCGGGGGCTGCATTGGGGGCCCGCACCCCGGGGTGCAATAGGGGGCGCACCGGGGGCTGCATTGGGGGGGGTTGTAGGGGGGTGCCGCAGCCGGGGGTGCAAAGGGCGGTTGCATTGGGGGTCCCGCACCCCGGGGTGCAAGGGGGGCCCTGGGGGTGCACCGGGGGCTGCATTGGGGGGGTTGTAGGGGGGTCCCGCACCCCGGGGTGCAATAGGGGGCGCACCGGGGGCTGCATTGGGGGGCTTGTAGGGGGGTGCCGCACCCGGGGATGCAAAGGGAGGTTGCATTGGGGGTCCCGCACCCCGGGGTGCAAGGGGGGCCCGCCCCCGGACTCACGCTCAGCCCCGTGCCCAGCACGATCACGTCGTAGGCCTCGTCCATGGCGGCGGGTCCGGAGCCGCCTCCCCCCGCCCCGCGCGGAGCCAGGCTGGGCCGCAGCGCCGCTCGCCCCGAATCCCTCCGCCTGGAAACGAGTCCCGGGCCTACCTACCACACCCCCGGATCCCTCCGCCAGGAAACGAGTCCCGGCGAAGGCGCTTGACACGCCCCCCTCCGCCTGCAGGCAAACTCCGGGTCAGGGCCTCTTCACCGCCAGAGGTGGGAACCCTCCGCCAAGAAATAGAGTTCCGGCATCCATCCCACCAAAGCACCGCATCCCTCCGCCGACAAAACTAATCCCGGCTCAATATTGAAGCGTAGCCTTCGCCACCGAAGGGAAAAAGCCCCAGATCCTTCCGCCAAATAAATGAGTTCCTATTCTGCTGCGCATCAGGTTGTCTCCGTCCGCCAGAGAACAAAGTCCCAGGTTTATTTCTCTCCATGGCTACCCTAGATCCTTCCGCCACAACTGAGGTCCAAATCGAGACACTACCCCCGCTCCCTCCGCCAGAGAAAGAAGTCCCAAGCCCCTATGACCCCCGGACAGACAGACGGACACAGCGGCTGGGCCCAGACACGATTTATTCAGGGGCTGTGGGGAGAGCAGGGGGGGCCCAGGGGCCCCCAATAAATAAAGCAGCAGCCCGCAGCAGGGGGGGCAGGGTTAGAGCAGCTGCGGGGGGAAGACAGGAGAGCAAGGGGGGGTCTAGACCCCCCCCCTTCGGCTGCTGTGTGTGGAGCTTGGGGCAGAGTGTGGGGGGGCTGCACGGGCCCCAGTGCACAGAGCCGGGGGGAGAGCAGGGTCCGGGGAGGCACACACAGCTTAGGCCCCCGCGCACAGAGCCTGGGGGTCCCAGCTCGGGGGGAGCAGGACCCAGCCCCGCCCTACTCGCCCTGGGGCACGGCGATAGTGGCCCCCTTGGGGTCGTCGAAGCGGTCCATGGTCTTGAGGCTCAGCAGCATGTGGAGACCGCAGGCGAAGATGGCGCCGAGCAGCAGGGCCGTGAGCAGCCCCATCCAGGTGCCCGGCGCGAAGAACCCGGCGCAATCGCTGGCGTAGGAGAACTGCAGGCCCGTCACGTTGAACCCCTGCAGCTGGGGGGGGAGGAGGGGAGGGGAACGGTTAGATTCAGCCAGGCTCCGAGCCCCCCCCCCCCCGAGCCTCCCTCCGCCACTCCCCCGCCCCCCACTCCGAGCGCCAGGCTCTGAGCCCCCTCCGCCACTCCCCCGCCCCCCACTCCGAGCGCCAGGCTCTGAGCCCCCCTCCGCCACTCCCCCGCCCCCCACTCCGAGCGCCAGGCTCCGAGCCCCCCTCCGCCACTCCCCCGCCCCCCCTCCGAGCGCCAGGCTCCGAGCCCCCCCCCCGAGCCCCCCTCCGAGCGCCAGGCTCCGAGCCCCCCTCCGCCACTCCCCCGCCCCCCACTCCGAGCGCCAGGCTCTGAGCCCCCCTCCGCCACTCCCCCGCCCCCCCTCCGAGCGCCAGGCTCCGAGCCCCCCCCCGAGCCCCCCTCCGAGCGCCAGGCTCCGAGCCCCCCCCCCGAGCCCCCCTCCGCCACTCCCCCGCCCCCCCTCCGAGCGCCAGGCTCCGAGCCCCCCTCCGCCACTCCCCCGCCCCCCCTCCGAGCGCCAGGCTCCGAGCCCCCCTCCGCCACTCCCCCGCCCCCCCTCCGAGCGCCAGGCTCCGAGCCCCCCTCCGCCACTCCCCCGCCCCCCACTCCGAGCGCCAGGCTCTGAGCCCCCCTCCGCCACTCCCCCTCCCCGAGCCAGGAGAGAACCCAGGCGTCCCAGCCGGTACCTGCACATCCTGGAGCAGCACCCCCCAGCTGGGGCTGGGGCCGTGGCCCCGAAGCCCGGCCCCGAAGCCCGGCAGGCTGCTGAGGTGGGCGCAGTGCCAGGAATAGTTGCTGGGGGCCGTCACCTGCGAGGCGTTGAAGACAGTGGGCCTGGCCGAGGGCGTCGCCAGCTCCAGGCGGCTCAGCTGGAACCAGTCCCGGCCCGAGACAGGAAACCGACGGCTGGTCATGTGGAACCTGGGGGGGGGGACGGGGACACGGCTCATCCAGACATGCCCCAGCCAGAACCCCCTGAGCCTTCAGCCAGGCCCCGCAAAGCCACCCGAGGGCCAGACAGACCCCCAGAAACCCCCGAGTCAGCCCAAAGCTCCGACCGTGGCCAGTGCCAGGGGCCCCAGAGAATGAACAGAATCGGTAACATCAAGTGATCCACCCCCTGTGATCCAGCCAGATCCCCCCAGACACCAGCAACCTCCCCCCACTTACCCCCTCCCCAGCCTCCCGACATATCCCAGCACCCCCAGAGCCTCCCAGTCAATGTAGTGACACCCCCCAGGAGACAGCACATGTCTCTCCCAGGCCTAGCCAGCCCCCAAATACTCACGTGGCAGTCAGAGGGGACCCAAGAACATTCGCATACTTCAGCACCAGCCTGGATAGGGGGACAGAGACAGTGACCCCGGTGGTGCCCCACACTCCCAACCAGCAGCCCCCTATCCGCCCAGCCCTGGGCTCCCCCCAGCTCTGCTAGTGCCCCTCCTGACTCGCACCCCCTGGTAGCCCAGCCCTCAGTCCCCCCAGCTCTGCCTGTGCCCCTCACTCCTGACCCGCACCCCGTGGTAGCCCAAGCATAAGCCCCCCACCACTGCAGTGCCCCTCACTCCCGACCCGCAGCCCCACTCTCACCGGGAGTCATTGGAGCTCCAGGATGAGCCGCTCACATCAACGGAGGCCTCAGCCCCGAACGTCTGGGACGTCAGGTCAACCCACTTGCTGCCCTGGACCACGGAGAAGTTCTGGGCCCAGAAGAGGATCCGGGGCTCACCGGTCAGGGGGTACCGCACCGGGGGGTGCTGTGCTGGTGCTGGGGTCGGCTTCTGCAGCAGCTGGCGGCCCACTCCCCCGGGGGCCACCCCAGAAACGTCCCGGAGAACCTGGGGAGAGGGCTGGGTGAGAGCTGGGGGGCAGCGTGGGGGGGGAGGAAGAGGAGTACCCGGGGGGCCCAGCTCAGGGGTTAGGGCAGGTCTCTGGGAGGGGGGGGTTGTCAGTGTGAATGGGACATACCCAGGAGAGGTGCATGGCCAGGGCACCAGATATGGGGACGTACCCAAGGGGACCCCCGGCCAGGGGAGGAGGGTCAGTGGGGGGACATACCCCTGAGGGGCCCCCCGGCCAGGGGAGGGGACATACCCCTGAGGGGCCCCCCGGCCAGGGGAGGGGGGGGGGAGAAAAGAGAAGAGATGTACCCGTGAGGGGGCTCCGGCCGTCAACAGCGCCGTGTAGGGCACGTCCTCCTCCTTCAAGGCGCTGAGCACCTGCCCAATGATCTCATCTGAGGCAGACACATCAGGGGTTAACAGCACTGCCCCCCGGCCTCACTGCCTCCCCAGCTAACCCCTCAGCCAGCCCCCAAACACTGACCCACCCTACCCCAGGGGCTGTGGAGGGGATACTTCCCACACCAATCGGGGCACTTCAGGGGGGAAATGGGGAGCACCCAGCAATGGGGGGAGGGGCCCTGGGTACGAAGGGTGGCTGGGAGACCCAGCCATGGGGGGCAGAGGACCCAGGATTGGGGTAGGGGAGGGGCCCTGGGGAGCCAGACTCACCGTTGCTCATCAGCACCTCCTTGGGGGCCATGAGGCTGGAGCTGGAGATGAAGAGAAGCACATCAGGGGAAGGTGCCAGAGGGCGCCCCCCCCCCCCATGTGGGCCCCATGCCGGGACTTCTAGCCCCACATTCCCGTAGACCAGCCAGTCACAGCATCTCCAGCCCCCCACTCTCCAAGGGGTGAACCCAGAGCCACAGCCACAGACCTGGGTAGTGCAGGGCAGGCAGGCCAGGCCGTGGGGTGGACATGGGGCAGCTGGACCAGCAACAGGGTGGGCAGGCCAGGTCATGGGGGGGGGGGTGGCGCAGACGAGGCACGTACCCAGTAGCAGGGCGGGCAGGCCAGGCCGTGGGGGGGGGGGGGGGAAGAGAGACGGACACGGGGCACGTACCCAGCGGTGTAGGGCAGCCGCACCAGCAGCAGGGCGGGCAGGCCAGGCCAGGCCGGGGGGGGGACATGGGGCATGTACCCAGCGGCAGGGCAGGCCAGGCCAGGCCGGGGGGGGGGGGACATGGGGCACGTACCCAGCGGCAGGGCAGGCCAGGCCAGGCCGGGGGGGGGGACATGGGGCACGTACCCAGCGGCAGGGCAGGCCAGGCCAGGCCGGGGGGGGGGACATGGGGCACGTACCCAGCGGTGTAGGGCAGCCGCACCAGCAGCAGGGCGGGCAGGCCAGGCCAGGCCAGGCGGGGGACATGGGGCATGTACCCAGCGGCAGGGCGGGCAGGCCAGGCCGGGGGGGGGACATGGGGCATGTACCCAGCGGCAGGGCGGGCCGGCCAGGCCGGGGGGGGGACATGGGGCATGTACCCAGCGGCAGGGCGGGCAGGCCAGGCCAGGCGGGGGACATGGGGCATGTACCCAGCGGCAGGGCGGGCAGGCCAGGCCAGGGGGGGGGACATGGGGCACGTACCCAGCGGCAGGGCGGGCAGGCCAGGCCAGGCCAGGCCGGGGGGGGGACATGGGGCACGTACCCAGCGGCAGGGCGGGCAGGCCAGGCCAGGCGGGGGACATGGGGCATGTACCCAGCAGCAGGGCGGGCCGGCCAGGCCGGGGACATGGGGCATGTACCCAGCGGCAGGGCGGGCCGGCCAGGCCGCGGGGGGGGACATGGGGCACGTACCCAGCGGTGTAGGGCAGACGCACCAGCAGCAGGGCGGGCCGGCCAGGCCAGGCGGGGGACATGGGGCATGTACCCAGCGGCAGGGCGGGCAGGCCAGGCGGGGGACATGGGGCATGTACCCAGCGGCAGGGCGGGCAGGCCAGCCAGGCCGCGGGGGGGACATGGGGCACGTACCCAGCGGTGTAGGGCAGCCGCACCAGCAGCAGGGCGGGCCGGCCAGGCCAGGGGGGGGGACATGGGGCACGTACCCAGCGGCAGGGCGGGCAGGCCAGGCCAGGCCGGGGGGGGGGACATGGGGCATGTACCCAGCGGCAGGGCGGGCCGGCCAGGCCAGGGGGGGGGACATGGGGCACGTACCCAGCGGTGTAGGGCAGCCGCACCAGCAGCAGGGCAGGCCGGCCAGGCCAGGGGGGGGGGACATGGGGCATGTACCCAGCGGCAGGGCGGGCAGGCCAGGCCGGGGGGGGGACATGGGGCACGTACCCAGCGGCAGGGCGGGCAGGCCAGGCCGGGGGGGGGACATGGGGCACGTACCCAGCGGCAGGGCGGGCAGGCCAGGCCGGGGGGGGGACATGGGGCACGTACCCAGCGGCAGGGCGGGCAGGCCAGGCCGGGGGGGGGACATGGGGCACGTACCCAGCGGCAGGGCGGGCAGGCCAGGCCAGGCCAGGCGGGGGACATGGGGCATGTACCCAGCGGCAGGGCGGGCCGGCCAGGCCAGGCCAGGCGGGGGACATGGGGCATGTACCCAGCGGCAGGGCGGGCCGGCCAGGCCAGGGGGGGGGGGGACATGGGGCATGTACCCAGCGGCAGGGCGGGCAGGCCAGGCCAGGCCAGGCGGGGGACATGGGGCATGTACCCAGCGGCAGGGCGGGCCGGCCAGGCCGCGGGGGGGACATGGGGCACGTACCCAGCGGTGTAGGGCAGCCGCACCAGCAGCAGGGCGGGCCGGCCAGGCCAGGGGGGGGGACATGGGGCACGTACCCAGCGGCAGGGCGGGCCGGCCAGGCCGGGGGGGGGACATGGGGCATGTACCCAGCGGCAGGGCGGGCCGGCCGGCCAGGCCAGGCGGGGGACATGGGGCATGTACCCAGCGGCAGGGCGGGCCGGCCAGGCCGGGGGGGGGGGGACATGGGGCATGTACCCAGCGGCAGGGCGGGCAGGCCAGGCCAGGCCAGGCGGGGGACATGGGGCATGTACCCAGCGGCAGGGCGGGCAGGCCAGGCCAGGCCAGGCCAGGGGGGGGGACATGGGGCATGTACCCAGCGGCAGGGCGGGCCGGCCAGGCCAGGCGGGGGACATGGGGCATGTACCCAGCGGCAGGGCGGGCAGGCCAGGCCAGGCGGGGGACATGGGGCATGTACCCAGCGGCAGGGCGGGCCGGCCAGGCCGGGGGGGGGGGACATGGGGCACGTACCCAGCGGTGTAGGGCAGCCGCACCAGCAGCAGGGCGGGCAGGCCGGCCAGGCCAGGGGGGGGGGACATGGGGCATGTACCCAGCGGCAGGGCGGGCAGGCCAGGCCAGGCGGGGGACATGGGGCATGTACCCAGCGGCAGGGCGGGCAGGCCAGGCCAGGGGGGGGGACATGGGGCATGTACCCAGCGGCAGGGCGGGCCGGCCAGGCCAGGGGGGGGGACATGGGGCACGTACCCAGCGGCAGGGCGGGCCGGCCAGGCCAGGCCAGGCGGGGGACATGGGGCATGTACCCAGCGGCAGGGCGGGCAGGCCAGGCCGGGGGGGGGACATGGGGCATGTACCCAGCGGCAGGGCAGGCCAGCCAGGCCGCGGGGGGGACATGGGGCACGTACCCAGCGGTGTAGGGCAGACGCACCAGCAGCAGGGCGGGCAGGCTGGCGTTGAGGCGAAGCTCCCTCAGGGTGCCCGGCTCCACATGCAGGGGGCTCACCCCCAGCTTCTCTTTCAGCAGCCCCAAGACACCGGCGGCCGCCGCCCCCTGCACGGCTGGGAGCACCAGGGTTGAGGGGGCCCCCGCCAGGGCGCTCTGTGTGTGTGGGAGGGAAGAGTTAGAGACAGGCACCTGACCCACAGACCCTCACCCCCGACCCACAGCCCCATCAGGGTCCCTTACCCCACCCTGCAGCACCTGCCACCCCCCAACCCACAGCCCCATCACGGCCTCTCACTCCTGAGCCACGGCCCCTGCCACCTATCCCCCTCCCAGCCCCACCAGCTCTGTCCGGGCCCCCCTTGCTCACCTCCAGGCTGGGGAAAGCGCTGTCGGGCTTGTTGCCGAAGACCCCCCCATACGCTGTGAAATCCTCCAGGCTGAGCTGCACAGGGGGGCAAGAGGGCATTAATGGGGGGTGATTTGAGGCCCCCCCAGGCCCAGCTCCCTCCCCATTGGGCATGATACATGTATTATCGGGGGGAGGGGGGCAGCACAGAAGCTGGAATCTCATAGGGAGATCAGTCACTGATCACATGACGGGGGGGGCCCACGCGGGCTGGGGCTGTGAGGGGAGGGGACAAGCAGGAGCAACCTCCTCCCCCTCCCGCCCCCCCAGTGAAAGGGCCCGGGCTGGATTCTGGGAGCCCTGTGGGGCTGCCCCCCGCCAAGGTAATTGCCCCCATAGCTCCCAGGGAGCTGGGGACCCCAGACACCCCAGCAGTCGGGAGGCTCCCCCACAGACCCCCAACCCACCTGGCAACAGGCGGAAGCACCCAGGTGCTGCCCAGGGCCAGAACCCCCAGGCTGAGCACAACGAGCACAGCGGGGTAGGAGCAAGACAGGTAAGTGCATTGTGGGGGGGCCAGTAGAAGGCAGAGGTACTTGGGGGGCAGGAAGACGGGAATCTTTAGGGCCAAAGGGTTTTGGGGGGGCCCAGAGGCCAGGCAGGGGGCATGGCTCAGAGGCCAGGCAGGGGGGACCCCCTGGGACCTTGTAGGGCTCCCTGTATTTCAGGGGGCCCAGAGGCCAGGTAAGGGGACCCCCACAGGGGGACATAGAATCATAGGACTGGAAGGGACCTCGAGGGGTCTCTAGTCCGGTCCCCTGCACTTATGGCAGGACTAAGGATCATCCAGCCCATCCCTGACAAGGGTTTGTCCAACCTGCTTTTAAAACTCTCCCCTGAGGGAGATACCACAGCCCCCCTGGGGCGATTTGTTCCAGCGCTTAGCCACCCTGACAGGAAGTTTTCCCTAACGCCCCCACCCCCTCAAGGCCTCTTCTCCACACTAAACAAACCCAGGGGCTTCAGTCTTCCCTCATAGCGCCATGTTTTCTAGCCCTCGGATCCGTGTTTTGCTCTCTGGACGGTCTCCAGTTTGCCCAGGTCTTTCCTGAAGCGCGGGGCCCAGCTCTGGACACAGGCCTGCAGCCGGGGCCTTGTGAGCGGGAGCAGAATCACTGCTGGTGTCTGGCCTGCGACACTCCTGCTGACACGGCCCAGCATGATGTTGGCTCCCCCCCAGTGTAGCCTCATTGACTCATATTTAGCTTCTGATCCATTGACACCCCCAGATCCCTTTCCACGGTGCTCCTGACTGAGCCGCCATTGCCCATTTGGGCATGGGGGGCAGCTGTATGTGGGGGGAGGGGGAGGGCAGAGGCCAGGCAGGGCCTCTCCAAGGACATGGGGGGCCGGCTGTACTAGGGGGCCCGGCTGTACTAGGGGGCCCAGAGGCCGGGCAGAGAAGACATGGGGGGGGCGCTGTGTTGGGGAGCCCAGAGGCCAGTGGGGGGAAAGAGGAAGGGGTGCCCAGGGGCCGGGAGGGGCCTGGCTTGGGGGGAAGAAACATGGGGGGCCGAGGGGACCCAGAGGCCGGGCGGGAGGGAAGAGACAGGGGGGACAGGACCGGGGAGGGAAGAGACATGGGGAGGCCGAGGGGACCCAAAGGCCGGGCGGGGGGGGGGGGAAGAGACGGGGGGACAGGACTGGGGAGGGAAGGGGCGGGGGGGCTAGGAGGGGCAGGGGGGACAGGACTGGGGAGGAAGAGACATGGGGGGGCCGAGGGGACCCAGAGGCCGGGCGGGAGGGAAGAGACAGGGGGGACAGGACCGGGGAGGGAAGAGGCAGGGGGGCTAGGAGGGGCAAGGGGGACAGGACTGGGGAGGAAGAGACATGGGGGGGCCGAGTGGACCCAGAGGCCGGGCGGGGGGGGGGGAAGAGACGGGGGGACAGGACTGGGGAGGGAAGGGGCGGGGGGGCTGGGAGGGGCAGGGGGGACAGGACTGGGGAGGAAGAGGCATAGGGGGGCCGAGGGGACCCAGAGGCCGGGCGGGGGGGGGGAAGAGACGGGGGGGTGGTGGGATGGGGGGGCCAGGGGGCCCGGCTGCGCTGGGGTCTCACCCGCTCCTGCAGGAAGAGCAGGACGTTGCGGGGGCCCCGCTCCAGCGCGGGGGCGAGGAGCGCGCTCAGCTGGGCCGCGCCGACCACGTGTCCCTCGTAGCTGTCGTCCAGGGGGGGCCAGAGGGAGCTGGGGGGGTACAGGGGGGTCAGAGGGTGACAACACCGCCCCCCCCAGCAGAGACCCCCCTCACTGCCCCCCCAGCAGAGACCCCCCCTCACTGCCCCCCCCAGCAGAGACCCCCCCCTCACTGCCCCCGCCCCCCCCGGCAGTGACCCCCCCGGCCCCACTCGTGATCTCCCTCACTGACCCCCCCGGGCAGAGACCCCCCCTCACTGCCCCCCCCCCCGGCAGTGACCCCGCCCCGCCCCGCTCGGCCCCGCCCCCACCTGTGGCCGGACCAGCCCAGCAGCGGGACCCGCTCGGCGCGCGCCGCCCCCAGCACCAGCCCCGCGAGCAGCAGCTGCGCCGCCGCCATCTTGGGCACTGTCCTCACCCGCGTCCGCCACCGGGCCTTAGCCACTGCCGCCGCCCCGCCCCTTGACCCCTCCTGCCAATCACAGCGCAGGCTGCCCTCCCCCGCTCCGCCTATCACAGCAATGGCCGCCCCACCCCGCCAATCACAGCGCGGGCCGCGCCGACAGAGACCAATCAGAGCGCGGGGAAGCGGAGAGCCAGCCAATGGCAGCGCCCCGTTACCCCCCAGGGGATGTTGGGGGGCTGCCCCCCAGGAGAGGGGATGTTGGGGGCTGCTCCCCCCAGGGCCCCACAGGGGAAGGACCCAGCAGCTCAGCCCCCAGGGTTACTTGGGGGTCAGGCCCCAACCCCCCATCGCAGGGAGACTTGAACCCCTGCACACCCAGCGGGTGGGGAAACCGAGTCACAGCCACGGGGTGCTACAAACACGGGGGGCCGGAGCCAGCTCGCAGTCCCCAGCCGCGTTCCGGCCAGCACGGTGCCCACCAGCTCTGCCGGCTTCTCCTCCCGCCCCCACGGCCCCCCACCACCAGCGCCCCGTCCCTGCCTCGGCTGGAGCAGGCCTGCCAAGCGCCGGGGCGGCTGCCCCCCATGGCTGCTGGACCAGCTGGCTAAGCCGGCGCTCACCAGAGCCAGGTCTCGCCTCCAGCCTGGGCGCTGGGGGGTGGCTGAGGGAAGGGGCAGGAGGGCAGCCCCTGTCCTGGCCCAGATCCCTCCCCCCTTAAGCCAGACACCAAGCTCCCCCACCCTCAGCCCCCCATTACCCCAGCCCCCTCCGCCACCCCCCAGCCCTGGGACAGTCTCCACTCCGACATCAGGGTTAAAATCCTTTATTGGAAAAGTCCAGAGTAAAAAAAATGGGGGGGGAGGGCTGGGTGCCAGGGACCGCAGGAAGCAGGAGAAGGGGGGTGCTGGGGGGCCCCCTATCCTGACGCATGCAAGTCATTGTCTTTCTGCATGATTTAGGGGAGTTGAGCCAGCAGCCCACTTTGACCCCCATGCATGTTGGGGGGGGTATTTCCCCCCCCCAGGAGGAAACACCCCTTCCCATCCAGCCTGACCCAGCGGGGCCCGCACAGCTTGGATGGGGTGTGGCCAGCAGCCCCTCAGGGGCTGCCCCCCCTTTGTAAGGCCTTCACCGGTAGGGTCCGGGGGGGCCACAGGAAGAGTCCAGGGGGACAGGAGGCTCCAATGGCTTCCAGGCGGTCCCCACATGTGGGCTGCTCAGCCAGACCCTGCCCCATGGCGGGTGAGGTGCAGCCCCAGCAATGGGGCAATCTCCTATCACGGGGGGCGGGGATGGGCCAGTCAGCCAGCGAGTGGGGCAGGGAATGGGCCAGCTGGCTGGCATGTGAGGCAGAGGAGAGGAGCCAGCATGTGGGGCAGAGGTGTCAGATTGGGAGGGGCCGGCCTGCCGGTGAGTGGGGGGAGGGGGGGAATGGGCCAGCCGGCTGGCGTGTGGGGCCGATGTGTCGGGCAGGGAGGTGCCAGCCTGCCAGTGAGTGGGGCGGGGAGGATGGGCCGGCCTGCTGACGTGTGGGGCAGAGGGGAGCGGCCCGCCAGCATGTGGGGCAGAAGTGTCAGGGGGGAGGGGCCGGCCCGCCAGCATGTGGGGAAGAGGGTAGGGGCCGGCGTGCATGTGGAGCACAGCTGTGGGGCAGGGAGGCCGGTGTGTGGGGTGGAGCTGTGGGGCAGGGAGGCCAGCCACACACCCCCACCCCACCCGGGCTATCTCTGCCACTGGAACGTCTGATGCAGCCGCTCGGCCTGGCCCTTCAGCACCTGGATCTCGCCCTGGATGAAATCCGTCAGCGCCTTGCGCATCTCCACCTGGGGCGGAACGGGGGGGGGGGGGGTCAGGGCTCCCAGACACAACCACACCCCCAGACACCCCCATGCCCCACCCGCCAGACACCCCCCCCAGACACACTGCCCCACACCCACACCCAGACACGCCCCCACATCCAAGACACTGCCCCCCAGACTCACCAGGTCTCCCCCAGCTGGTCACTATCCCCCTCCCCATGGGTCACTCCCTGCACCTCACACAAACCCAGGGCCCCCCCATGGCCCCCAGCTCACCGCTGACTTGTTCTCAGCCTGGAGACGCTCCAGCACGGGCCGGACGCTGAATGGTTTCCCGATGAGAACAGTGATCCGCTGCGGGGGGACACGAGGGTGAGTGGGGACCCTGCTGCTGCCCCTGACCCCTCCCCCCAAACCCACCCCCCAGCGTGAAGAGCCACCCCCCTGCCTCCCGACCCGTGGCAGGGAACCCCCAACCTCCGACACCCCTCCCCCGCCAGCTGATGTTTACATAGGGCCTACCCAGTGCAGCGGGCGGGGAAAGGGGTCCACTCCGCACCCCCCCAGCAGGCAGCCCAATACCCACCTGGCCGACACGGGGCACATACGGGGGGGTGTTGGGCAGCACATCGTTCAGACCTGGGGGGGAGAATGTTAGAGACGTGGGGGGGGGGAGACTCCAATCCCCCCCACTCCCCATGCAGGTTATCCACCTAACCCGGCCCCCCAGCCCCACGCTCCCCATGCCCCCCTCCCCCAGCTAACCACCGCCCCCCCCAGCCCCACGCTCCTCATGCCCCCCTCCCCCAACCAGCCACCGCCCTCTCAGCCCCATGCTCCCCAGCCCCACGCTCCCAGCTAACCACCACCCCCAGCTAATGACCCCACTGCACCATGCTCTCCAGCCCCACCCACCATATCCCCCCTGCTAGCAGCCCCCCTTCCCCTTGGCTGACAGGAGATTTGGGGGGCCCAGCAAAGCCTCACCGACGTGCCAGAGGGGCAGGATGACGGGGTGCTGCCGGCACTCGGCCAGGAGTCGCCCGATCCCTGGGGGGCAGAGAGAGGAGGGGTTAGAAAGGGCAGCCCCCCCCCTTCCCCACTCCCCTTCCCCCCATGCACTCACCCCACTTGAAGCGCATGAATTCCTGGCTCATGTTCACCTTGCCTGGGAGTGAGAAGAGAGAGGTGGGTTGGGGGACACAAGGAGACCCCCTGACGGCCCCCCCACCAACCGTGGTTGGACCCCAATCAGGGCTCCTCCACCCCCCCATGACTGGCTGGGCCAGCTATTCTGCAGTGCCCCTCACCCCCCCCCCCCCGTGCATCACAGTCCTATCCCTCGCCCCCCACTAACCCCCATGCTGTTCTCCCCCAAAATGAGCACACCCAAAGGGGCTGTGCCCAGCTCCTCCCCCACAGCCCCTGCCCGGAGTTACCCTCAGGGAAGATGTGCACCCAGTCCCCGCGGTTGAGCTTCTCCAGGATGAAATCCATCCCCTTCTGATAGACGCCATCCCCTGGGGGGGCAGTGCCATTAGCCCCTGGCCCACGGGTCCCCCTCAGCTGCCCCCCTCCCTCCCTCCCTCCCTCAGCCGGTCCCCCCACCCTGCGCCGGCCCCTGCCACAGCCCCCTCACCCCCCGCATTTTCCCCTCAGCCTCTTCCCCTCCAACTCCTGCCCCCGTGTGCCTCAGCGTCCCATGTGACCCCAGCCACCACCCCCCGTATCCCCCTCTCCCCCTAGCCCAGTCTAAATAAAATAAATACATTAATGGAGGTATCCTATCTCCTAGAACTGGAAGGGACCTTGAAAGGTCATCGAGTCCAGCCCCCTGCCTTCACTAGCAGGACCAAGTTCTGATTTTGCCCCAGATCCCTAAGTGGCCCCCTCAAGGATTGAACTCACAACCCTGGGTTTAACAGGCCAATGCTCAAACCACTGAGCTATCCCTCCCCCCGCATCCCCTCTCCCACATGTATCTCCCAACTCCCCTGGCCCGGCCCCATGTGCCCCCCCAGGCCAGCCCCTCCGCCTGCCACCCTCACCTCGGCACACGGGGACGCACTGACCCAGGCTGAAGAAGCGCGAGTGCAACTCTCGGGTGAAGCAGATGTCAGCGGCCGTGGGGGTCCTGAGAGGGGAGCAGATAACACATAAATGGGGGGGGGGGGGAGAACCACAATTCCCCCGCAGCACTGCTGGCCCCTCCCCCACTGGACAGAGGGCAGCGGGGTGGGGAACCCCTGTAGGCCGGCCTGCCTCGGACCCTCCAGCACAATGTGGGCCCCCTGATTTAGTGGGTGAGGGCCCCTTCAGGGAGGTTATGGGGACGATTGATGGGGAGGGGTTCCCCACAAACTCCCCTCATACAGCTCCCCACTCACCAGCGCATCTTCTTCACGTTCCAGACGTGCCGAAGCTTCAATATACCTGGAAATTGGGGGCAGGGGAGAACAATTACTGGGGGAATCTCAGCCAGACCACCCCCCCCGGGGAGATAACTGATGTGGGGGAGGGGTCTGTTCTCTCCACGGGCTGCTCTGGGGAGAGCAGGAATAACACCGAGAACCAGCCCCTCTCCCCTGACAAAAGGGGCTCTGCCCCCCCCCCAGCCACACTCTCCAGGGGTCCCCCCAGAGAGGGGCCCCTTGCACCCAGCGCCTACCCCAGAGGTGGGGGTCATCCATGCAGGACTGGTGGTTGGACACGGTGATGAGGGGGGTGCCGGGCTGGCGCCGCTCGACCAAATCGTACAGAACCTCCTTGTTATGGACCCGCAGCCGGTTCATGCGCCCTGCGGGGAGGGGGGGAACTTAGATGTGGGGGGAGCAGCCAGGGGAGACCTGTGCTGGGCTCCCCCACCCCCAGTGGCCTGGATGATTGGGGCACAGGAGCAGGACAGTGGAGGGCAGGGGGGAGCTCGGGGTGGAGGGGCAGTGCGTGGGTCTGGGAAGCAGGGCGGTGGTGCGGTGGGAGGTGCAGGGCAGGGGGGCTCAGGGTGGGGGGGCAGTGCGTGGGTCCGGGGGAGCCTGGGGCGGGGGGGTGCAGGATGGGGGGGCCTGGGATGGAGGGGGTACAGGGCGAGGGGGAGCTCAGGGTGGAGGGGCAGTGCGTGGGTCTGGGAAGCAGGGCGGGGGTGCGGTGGGAGGTGCAAGGCAGGGGGGCTCAGGGCGGGGGGGGGCAGTGCGTGGGTCCGGGGGAGCCTGGGGCGGGGGGTGCAGGATGGGGGGGGAGCTCAGGGTGAGGGGGATGCAGGATGGGGGGCCTGGGGTGGAGGGGATGCAGGGCGAGGGGGAGCTCAGGGTGGGGGGTCAGTGTGTGGGTCTGGGTGGGCCCAGCACTCACTCGTCCAGAAGCAGCTGTAGGTGCCCACCAGGCCGGTGATCAGGCGACTGGCCAGGGTCCAGGGCAGCCGCGGGGCCGGTGGGAAGGGCCAAGGCACCTCCAGGGGCATCGTCCCGCCCCCTGCGGGGACACGCTGGGGTCACAAGGGGGCTGCAGTCCCTCGCCCCTCCCCCATTACCCCACCCTCCTCCACCACATCGCCCCGCCCCTTTCACATCACCCTGCCCCTCCCCCATTGCCCCACCCCCTCCCCCACATCACCCCGCCCCTCCCCCATTGCTCCACCCCCTCCACCACATCACCCCACCCCTCTCACATCACCCCTTCCCCCATTGCCCCCCCCTCCTACCCATCCCCATCCCCACCCCCACCTCCCCCGCTGATGTAAAGTGCCCGGGCCTCCTCCCCCCATCGCCCCTCCCCTCCCCCATTGATCCACCCTCCTCCTACCCATCCCCACCCCCCATTGCCCCGCCCCCTTCCACCACATCGCCCCTCCCCCTTCCACCACATCCACCCTCCTCCTACCCATCCCCACCCCCCATTGCCCCGCCTCCCCACCACATCACCCCTCCCCTCCCCCCATTGATTCACCCTCCTCCTACCCATCCCCATCCCCATCGCCCCGCCCCCTTCCACCACATCGCCCCGCCCCTCCCCCATTGATCCACCCTCCTCCTACCCATCCCCATCCCCCATTGCCCCGCCCCCTTCCACCACATCGCCCCGCCCCTCCCCCCATTGATTCACCCTCCTCCTACCCATCCCCATCCCCATCGCCCCGCCCCCTTCCACCACATCGCCCCGCCCCTCCCCCATTGATCCACCCTCCTCCTACCCATCCCCATCCCCCATTGCCCCGCCCCCTTCCACCACATCGCCCCGCCCCTCCCCCCATTGATTCACCCTCCTCCTACCCATCCCCACCCCCCATCGCCCCTCCCCTCCCCATAGCCCCGCCCCCCTCCCCCATTGATTCACCCTCCTCCTACCCATCCCCATCCCCATCGCCCCGCCCCCTTCCACCACATCGCCCCGCCCCTCCCCCATTGATCCACCCTCCTCCTACCCATCCCCATCCCCACCCCCCATTGCCCCGCCTCCCCACCACATCACCCCTCCCCTCCCCCCATTGATCCACCCTCCTCCTACCCATCCCCATCCCCATCGCCCCGCCCCCTTCCACCACATCGCCCCGCCCCTCCCCCATTGATCCACCCTCCTCCTACCCATCCCCATCCCCACCCCCCATTGCCCCGCCTCCCCACCACATCACCCCTCCCCTCCCCCCATTGATCCACCCTCCTCCTACCCATCCCCATCCCCCATCGCCCAGCCCCCCACCACATCGCCCCTCCCCCATTGATCCACCCCTCCCCCATTGATCCACCCTCCTCCTACCCATCCCCATCCCCCATCGCCCCTCCCCTCCCCATTGCCCCGCCCCTCCCCCATTGATCCACCCTCCTCCTACCCATCCCCACCCCCATCGCCCCCCCTCCTCCTACCCATCCCCACCTCCCCCGCGGCTGTAAAGCGCCCCCGCCTCCTCCCCGCTGTCGCGAACGCCGCCAGCCACGGGCGGCCCCTCCGGCCGTAAAGCGCGCCCGGCCCGGCCGCAAATGCAGGTGTCGCACAGCGCCGCGAAGAGGCTCGGAGGACTCGGAGCATACGAGATGCGATGGGTAGAGCGGCCAACTTCCGGGTTCGCGACCACAGAGAGCGGCGGCGCGACCGGCCCCTCCCCCCAGGGCAGACGAGCAGAGCCGAGCCGGGCGGCTAGAGCGGCCCGGGGCAGGAGGCAGCATAGAGAAGCAGGACGTGCTGGCAGGAGCGCCCCCCAGGGGCGGCAGCATGACATCAGGCCAGATCTGATGATGTCATAATCAGACGTAGTGACATCACCACCTTCTGCGGTGACATCACGGCCACCCACAACGCCATCGTGACAGATCTGGTGATGTCACAGTTAGGCGCTGTGACATCACAGCGTATCCGGCGAGGTCTTGGCCACACGCGATGACATCACGCCAGGCCGTAGCAACGCCAGGGTCAGGCGGGGTGGTGACCTCGCGACGTGACATCACCCCCACACACTGCACCCCGGAACCGCACGGCGACAGGTCCCCTCCGTGTCGGTGCGTGTTAGCACGTGTTCTCCTGCCAGGCCCTGTTGAGGGGGGGCCACACACCCGGGGGTAGGGCTGGCGTGTCCTTGTGTGTTGGTGCATGTTCGTGTGTCCATCCATGTAGGCGTGTAGGTTAGCACAAGCATTTGTGCGATATCTGTGCGTGTGTGTCAGTGCGTGTGTGTGCTGCTGATGTGTGTCACTGCAGGTGTGTTCGGCACACACGTTTGTGCATTAAGCCGTGGCAGTGCATGCGGGGTGGTTGCATGTACACATGTTCTGGCATGTTGGCATGTGCTTGTGTTAATGCATCTGTGTCAGCGCGTGTTTGACACATGTCGCTTAGCGTGTCAGTGCGTGTGCAGGTACATGTGAGTGCCTGTATGTTAGCCTGTGTTGGTGCATCTGTGGCTGTTACCATGTTTGCATGGCAGCGCATGGGGCTGTATGCCGGCGAGCCCCAACAGGCCTGTCCTGTGGATAGCGGGGCGGGGACCCCGACACCTCCTAATCCCCTGCGGGGTGGGGCCAGCCTAGCTCAGCGGGGGCTGGCGAGGAGGGGGGGAAGTGAAACCCTGGAGGGTGGGGAGAGCTGGGGCCCATGGGTGGAGCAGCCAGTGGAGCCAGCGTGGGGAGCAGGGAGAGGAGGGTGAGGCTGGGCTCCCTGGCTGGGTTGGGGGTCAGATCTGGGGTGGCGGGGGGGTGGTATTTGGCCCTCCTCTGCAGAGCTCCGCTCAGGTTGCTGCCTGGGGGGGAGTACCAAATTGCAAAGCCCGCCCCCGTCCCTGTTCCTATCCCAGGTCTCCCAGGCTCTCCCCACCCCCCACTTCCTGTCCCTGCCCTGCCCCCCCCCCACTTCCTGTCCCAGTCCCCTCCCGGGCTCCTTTTCCCTGCCCTGGGTCCCCCCCCCCCACTTCCTGTCCCAGTCCCAGTCCCCTCCCGGGCTCCTTTTCCTGCTCTGGGTCCCCCCCCCACTTCCTGTCCCAGTCCCCTCCCGGGCTCCTTTTTCCTGCCCTGGGTCCCCCCCCCTTCTTGTCCCAGTCCCAGTCCCCTCCCGGGCTCCTTTTCCTGCTCTGGGTCCCCCCCCCCACTTCCTGTCCCAGTCCCCTCCCGGGCTCCTTTTCCCTGCCCTGGGTCCCCCCCCCCTGCCTGTCCCAGTCCCAGTCCCCTCCCGGGCTCCTTTTCCCTGCCCTGGGTCCCCCCCCCTTCCTGTCCCAGTCCCAGTCCCCTCCCGGGCTCCTTTTTCCTGCCCTGGGTCCCCCCCCCCCCTTCCTGTCCCAGTCCCCTCCCGGGCTCCTTTTTCCTGCCCTGGGTCCCCCCCCCTTCCTGTCCCAGTCCCAGTCCCCTCCCGGGCTCCTTTTCCTGCTCTGGGTCCCCCCCCCCTTCCTGTCCCAGTCCCCTCCCGGGCTCCTTTTTCCTGCCCTGGGTCCCCCCCCCTGCCTGTCCCAGTCCCCTCCCGGGCTCCTTTTTCCTGCCCTGGGTCCCCCCCCCTTCCTGTCCCAGTCCCAGTCCCCTCCCGGGCTCCTTTTCCTGCTCTGGGTCCCCCCCCCCCACTTCCTGTCCCAGTCCCCTCCCGGGCTCCTTTTTCCTGCCCTGGGTCCCCCCCCCCTTCCTGTCCCAGTCCCAGTCCCCTCCCGGGCTCCTTTTCCTGCCCTGGGTCCCCCCCCCTTCCTGTCCCTTCCCCTCCCGTGCTCCTTTTCCTGCCCCGCTTCCTGTCCATGCCCCGGGTCCTGCCCCCAGAGTAGGGGGCGATGACACTGCAGAGCCCTGTGAGTCCCTGATCTGGTGAGGGGGAGAATCAGCTGGGGAAGGGTCGGGACAGCTGCGGGGGAAGAGAATTGGGGGCGGGGGGTTGGGATAGACAGGACTGACCAATGGGAACCAGGGTTTTAATTTCTGCCCATGGCTCTGCGGGGCGGGGGGGGGGGAGAATCTTGGGCTCACACTGACCTGGGCGGGGGGCAGGGCAATCTGGGGGAGGAGGAAGGCAAAGGGGGAGATTTTAGGGGGAGTCTCTGGGGGTGGGAGGGGAGCTGTCTGGGGCGGGGGGCTCTCTGGAGAGGAGTGACAGGGAGCAGGTGGGTTGTGTGGGGCTCTGTCGGGTGGGAGAGGGGGCAGCGCTTTGGGCACGGGGGGGGGGGGGGGTTGTGATGGACAGAGCCAGATGCAGCCCGTGGGGTGGTTTTTGTTTTTTGCTATATTTAGCCCCCCAGGAAGCCCCATCTAGATTTAATGCCAGCCAGGGAGTGCCCACCGCCGCCCCGTTCCATCTGCCTGTCCCCACAACCCTCCACCTGGCTGTGTCCGTCCATCTGTCCCTCTCTTGCAGGGTTTGTCCAGGACTGAGCCGCTCCCCCCACCATGGGGCTGCCCCTCCGCACCCTGCTGCTGCTCCTCCTGGTCCTGCTGTGCCCGGCAGCTGCCCCCTTCCGGATCTGCGCCTTCAACCTGCAGCGCTTCGCTGGCCCCAAAGCCGCCAAGGCCGCCGTCATGGACACGCTGGTCAAGGTGAGACGGGGGCTCGGGGAGCAAGGGGGGAGGCTGGGGGAGGGGTGGGGGAGTCAGTGGGGGGCACATGGAGGAGTGGGTGGGGGGGAGACAGGGAGGCCACCAGGGGTAGGGACAGAGGAGAGGCAGGAGGTGGTGGTGTGTGATTTGCATATGCAGATGTATGCTAATGATCCCGGCCCGCACAGATTGTCTCTCGCTGTGACATCGCAGTGCTGCAGGAGGTGATGGATGCCAAGGGGCAGGCCGTGCCAGCGCTGATCAGCGCCCTGCACAGGTGGGTTATGTGGAGGCAGGGGCGTAGGTGGGGCTGGATGGAGGGTGACCGCTGGGATCCCCCTCACCCCGTCCCCTCCTGCCCCCAGCTCTGCAGGCCCTGACTCCTACACAGCCCTGGGCAGCCCGCTGCTGGGAGCCGGGAATTACCAGGAGCGCTACGTCTTCGTGTACCGGTGAGTGCGGCCTGGGGCAATGTGACGCCCTCAGCCTGGCCTGTCACCGACCGAACGCGCTTAGTTCAGACATGGCGCCAGTGAGCTGTCGTTCGACGGGCCGCCAGGGCCTGGCCCACGGCACAGTGGGGCTACGCTGCCTTGTTTCACCACGTTCAGCTCAGTTCCCATTCCGCAGGCGCCCGGAAGGCTGGTCTGAGACTCAGACCGCGGGCTAAGGGGGCTGGGGTGCACAGGCCGGGGGAGCAGAACCGCTCCGGTCCCCCTATGACCTGCAGCCACCGCGGAACAAAGCCGGGCGCGTCACTTCGCGAGAAGCCGGTTTCCTTCCAGCTCCTGCAGGTTTCAGGGCCTTGGGTTCGCTGGCTGAATCGGAGAGGCTGCCCGTGCGGTCCGACTCCAGCCCCCACCACAGGCAGCGTGACCAAAGCACAGGTGAAAGGACACGAACCATCGCCCGGCGACTCGGAACCGCAGTGCGGCCAACATCTGCCGTAGAAAAATCGATGAGTAAAATCAACTCGCCGGGGTGGAGGGATCCAGCAAACGCTCCCCCCCCCCCCCGAACCCCGCTCTAACCCTGCCCCTTACCTGCAGGTCCGGCCGCACCCAGCTCCTCGACTCCTACGTGTACCTGGACGAGAACCCCGCCAGACCGGATGCCTTCGCCCGCGAACCCTTTGTCGCGCGGTTCAGCCTGCCCAGCAAAGGTGAGTGTGTGCCAGGACACCTGGGTTCTGCTGGGAGGGGAGTGGGGTCCGGGGGGAGGGGCTGGGAGCCAGGACACCTGGGTTCTGCTGGGAGGGGAGTGGGGTCCGGGGGAGGGGCTGGGAGCCAGGACACCTGGGTTCTGCTGGGAGGGGAGTGGGGTCCGGGGGAGGGGTTGGGAGCCAGGACACCTGGGTTCTGCTGGGAGGGGAGTGGGGTCCGGGGGGAGGGGCTGGGAGCCAGGACACCTGGGTTCTGCTGGGAGGAGAGTGGGGTCCGGGGGGAGGGGCTGGGAGCCAGGACACCTGGGTTCTGCTGGGAGGGGAGTGGGGTCCGGGGGGAGGGGCTGGGAGCCAGGACACCTGGGTTCTGCTGGGAGGGGAGTGGGGTCCGGGGGAGGGGCTGGGAGCCAGGACACCTGGGTTCTGCTGGGAGGGGAGTGGGGTCCGGGGGAGGGGTTGGGAGCCAGGACACCTGGGTTCTGCTGGGAGGGGAGTGGGGTCCGGGGGGAGGGGCTGGGAGCCAGGACACCTGGGTTCTGCTGGGAGGAGAGTGGGGTCCGGGGGGAGGGGCTGGGAGCCAGGACACCTGGGTTCTGCTGGGAGGGGAGTGGGGTCCGGGGGGAGGGGTTGGGAGCCAGGACACCTGGGTTCTGCTGGCAGGGGAGTGGAGTCCGGGGGGAGGGGTTGGGAGCCAGGACACCTGGGTTCTGCTGGGAGGGGAGTGGGGTCCGGGGGAGGGGTTGGGAGCCAGGACACCTGGGTTCTGCTGGGAGGGGAGTGGAGTCCAGGTGCGGGGGGCTGGGAACCAGAACACCTGGGTTCTGCTGGGAGGGGAGTGGGGTCCGGGGGAGGGGTTGGGAGCCAGGACACCTGGGTTCTGCTGGGAGGGGAGTGGGGTCCGGGGGAGGGGTTGGGAGCCAGGACACCTGGGTTCTGCTGGGAGGGGAGTGGGGTCCGAGGGGAGGGGTTGGGAGCCAGGACACCTGGGTTCTGCTGGGAGGGGAGTGGGGTCCGGGGGGAGGGGCTGGGAGCCAGGACTCCTGGGTTCTGCTGGGAGGGGAGTGGGGTCCGGGGGGAGGGGCTGGGAGCCAGGACACCTGGGTTCTGCTGGGAGGGGAGTGGGGTCCGGGGGGAGGGGCTGGGAGCCAGGACACCTGGGTTCTGCTGGGAGGGGAGTGGGGTCCGGGGGGAGGGGCTGGGAGCCAGGACACCTGGGTTCTGCTGGGAGGGGAGTGGGGTCCGGGGGGAGGGGCTGGGAGCCAGGACACCTGGGTTCTGCTGGGATGGGAGTGGGGTCCGGGGGGAGGGGCTGGGAGCCAGGACACCTGGGTTCTCTACCCTGTAGTTACTCTTCTTTCTCTGTATCCTCCCCCCCAGCCCTCCCCACCCTGGTGCTTGTCCCCCAGCACACCGTGCCCAAGAAGGCCGAGGCGGAGATCGATGCGCTCTACGATGTCTTCCTGGATGTCCAGGCCCGCTGGGGGACAGAGGTGAGGAGGGGGCCGGCCAGGGGCACTGACAATAGTGTGAGAATGGAACCCAGGAGTCCTGGGGCTTCTAGACCCCCCCTCCCAATAGAACCCAGGTGTCTTGATGCTTTCTCCTCCCCTCCCCCCAGGACATCATGTTCCTGGGGGACTTTAACGCCGACTGCGGTTACGTGGCCAAGAAGCGCTGGGGCCAGATCCGGCTGCGGCGCGAGCCCGGCTTCCGCTGGCTGATCGGAGACGCTGCCGACACCACTGTGCGGAACAGCACACGCTGCGCCTACGACAGGTGGGACCCGGGGTGGCGGGGGGTGCTCTAGAGAGGCCGGGAGCTGTAACCCCCTTCCCTCCTCCCCCTGCAGGATCGTGGTGCATGGGGAGCGCTGCCTGGCGCTGGTGGTGCCCGGCTCAGCCCAGCCCTTCGACTTCCCTGGCACGTTCGGGCTCACGGAGACCCAGGTAATGGCCGCAGCTCCCTGTCCGTGCAGGGACCCTGCCCTGGCGTGAGAGACGCCCACTCACCCCACGCTGGCAGTGCAGGTCGGGGGGGTCTCTGTGCTGTGCGGGGGGCAGACAGGATGAGCCCCCAGGCTGGGCTGCCAGGTGAATGAGGCTCAGTCTGTGACCCGGCCCCCCCAGGCCAGCCGGCTGGAGGGGAACCACGGGCGGGGCGGGGCAGCGGCCTGGGAATGCCAGCAGCACGGGACAGAGCCGGGGATCTCTAGCAAACCCTGCAGACCCCCTCCACCCCCTGACCCCTGTCTCCTTGTCCCCTGCCCCAGGCGCTGGAGGTCAGTGACCATTACCCGGTGGAAGTGCAACTGGAACTGAACGCCGCCCCGAGGGGGCGCTGGCCGGCCGGCCCAGCACTGCTGTCCCTGGCCATGCTGCTGGCCGGGCTGGGGGGCTGGTTCTGACCTCCCTGCTCAGCGCAGCCGGGCGCCCGGACCTCGGGGAACACGTGACCGAGGGGCTGGAGTCTAAACCCACCCGCAGGACTCTCCACTCAGCAAAGGCCTTTACTCAGATGCCTGGGTTCCCCCCACACACAGAGTTTTCTTGGCTCAGGGCTCCCCCCACAGAAGATACAGAAACCTCTCATCTCAGACCTGACAAACTCACTGCAGCAAATACAGGGCTGGCAGCGTTCCCAGGACCATCCCCCCAGGTCCTGGGCCTGGCTGCCTGGAGTGTTCGGCTGGAGGGGGCTGGCCCCTGGGCGGGGGACAGGGGAGGCTGGTTCGAATCCTGCCAGAGGGGGTGGGTTGTTTTTTTTTTCAGTGACAGAGCAACTAAACCCCTCCATAAGAACAACGCGAAGTCCGGCGGCACCTTAAAGACTAACAGATTTATTTGGGCATAAGCTTTTGTCGGTAAAAACCCACTTCTTCAGATGCATCGTTGTTTTTGTGGATACAGACTGACACGGCTACCCCCGATACTGTCGGGGACTCAGAACCCAGACGGCAGGGTTTGTTGTCTGACCGCAGAGAGACAGGCAACACCAGCAAGGTCCAGTGACAAGCTCTTTATTGAGGAGTGCACACAACAATAGAGAGCGGCCCGTCTCCAGAGAGAACCAGCCACCATTCTAACATCTAGTAGGGTTATATAGACAGTTCCATCGCGTCATACATTATTCATTTAAAACAACCCGCATCCCACCCCCCTTTGTTAGCGAGAAACTTTTAGTATTCATGTATACCTGTCCCCCTATACAAGCAGCGTTAAGCAGTTCATAATGTCTCAGCAACTTTCTTATCAGCACGGTTAACAAGCACCAGAACTAGGAGACAGGGGGAATCAAGAACATACAAAGAACAGAAAAAGGGAGTGGAGACAGTGTGTCTCCTAATCTATCTTCTGAGCACACTGTTCGTAGCACATCTGGTACAGGAATGGAGCTTCCCTCTCATCTCATTTTTTCAGCTTAAACAACTACGTCTTCGATTCTGCCCGGGGACTACCCAGAAACCTCTGTTGGCCTAATTCTGGTTAGGTTGGCATAACTGCTCTACAATTTTTCTTTTGGGGCCTAACAACCCCCCCTTTGTCCCTAGAGTCCCTTAAAGGGCCTCTTGGGACATACTGCTGCAACTCTTACTGAGTTTTGAACTAATTACTGCTGGGTGGAGCACAACTTGGTGCCTATCCAACACCCATATTGGAGAATAACATACAAAGCTATTAGGCCACAAATAATTACAACAGCGCTGCGAAGCAAATTATGAAGCCAGCCACCTATGTCTGGAACCCAATTAAACAGGTTGCTCCACCAAGAATTAACCTGCTCCCCTCCATGGTCCTTTGCTACTTGTATGAGGTGGTTTGCTCTGTCCCAGGTGGCGTTATAAACATCAGGAATGTATACGCAGCACTCTTGCCCAATTAGTGCACATGTTCCTCCCTGAGAGGCCAGTGAGATATCTAGAGCCAAGCGGTTCTGGAGAACCATCTGCCTTAGTTTTCTCTGTGCGGTTGCCAAGTCCACCAGGGCATCGGCGGTAGTATCTGCCATTATCTCCAGAAACCCCTGAAGTCTCATTACTCCGTCTCCAATTCGCCAGGTGGCTCCGCCACACGCAAAAACAAACCCTGCACAAACGCCTGTCCAATCATTTAGAGCCCGCCAGGTAAGGGGGTGAGATTCCTGAACACTTTCCTCAGCCCCCCTTACGTTCCTGATTTTCCCTCTTGGGAGGTGGGCGCGATAAACTACAGGTGGCTCTAACCAGGCCAGATAGCAGGATCCACTCCATGAGGGAGGGAGGACTAGGTATGCTTTGTTGCCACACACCCAATATACCCCGAATAGGGGTCGGTCCCACCGATTCCATCGGTCTGGACCAATTGGTAGGGTTGGGCCATTTGGATAAGAGCATATGCAAAGGGACCTATTATTGGGTCCGGGGGAACATCAGGTACAGTGTAAAGAAAAGCAGTTATAGGAAAGGCGTGAGGAAGAAGGTGTACATGCCGTGGTATTTACCTTCATCCATCTAGGAATTAAAGAGACAACCGTACCATTTATAATTTGAAATCCTTCCTTAGTGTGTGTATAAACTAGTCCACTATGGGGGGTGTTATAATACCATGTGCACTGGCTAATCCCAACAAAAATGCTAGAATTAGCATGTGGTCCTTTTAAGAGGCACCAATGTCCCGGTCTCCTCCAAACATTTAAGAACCCTTTATTCTTAATTCCAGTATCACTCCAGTGCCTGAAGAGTTCTTCCAGGAGAGAGTCCAGGTCATGTTCCTTGCACTGAGGGGAGTAGGGACCATAGGGAGACCTTTTGGGCTATCCGCTGGCATCAGAGAACATACCCAGCATGAAGTATTATGTAAGGCTGGCATGCGAGCTTTCATCTCATGGGCAAGGCGTATAAAGGTGTTAGGACTGTGAGATTCTATAGCCCCTATGCTTCGTACCACCAGAAGAGAAAGGTAACAAATAATAAACAGATTAAAAACATAAGAACCCAGGCCAGAAAACGGGGCCATTCTTTCGAGAAAGGACGCCACCAATTTAAGGCTTTTTCAGCTGCAGTCGAAGCTTCAGGTCGCCCAAAGGGGTAGCAGTCCATTGGTCTCGGGCCCAGATATCGTCTGCTTCTGGTTCAGCTGGTTCACGGTGGGATGAACGTGCGTGGCTCCCTCGAAGTCCGACGTCGTCTACTTCTGGGAAACCCTTTACCCGGTCAGGTTCCCTAGCGGTGCTCCTCTTGACTCTAGTATGATGAATCCAGGTGGGCAGCTCCTTTACTCGGATGGCGGTAGGGCTCACCAGAAGAATTTCAAAGGGTCCTAGCCACTGCGGTTGAAGCGGAGTCTTCTTGTATGCTTTTACCCACACGGGATCACCTGGTAAAAAAGCATGAACAGCTTCCCACAATGGTAAGGCTTGGGAATGTGCAGAGTACTGCTGCACTGTCACTAGATGGCGCTGCAACTCTTTTACATGGAAACTCCGTTTCCTTGGTCATATCAGTATCATTGGGAACTGATATTAAAGGAGCAAAGGTTGGAGGTACATGTCCAAACAGGATTTCGTAGGGTGCCAGTCTAGTCCTAGCATTCGGAGTAGTTCGAATGGTATAGAGAGCGAGAGGAAGGACTTTAGTCCATTTCAAATTGAGTTCTCGGCATAATTTTGTCAAAAGGTTTTTCAGAGTTCCATTCATACGCTCCACCTGGCCTGAACTCCGGGGGTGCCAGAGAGCGTGAAAGGCCCATTTTGTTCCTACCGCTTCGGTAAGTTCTTTACAAATCTTTGCTGTGAAATGAGTACCTTGGTCGGAGTCAGTTATTTCAGGAGGGACAAATCTTGGTATAACTTCATTGAGTAATATCTTACATACTGTCGTTGCAGTGGCTCGGGCGGTGGGATACGCTTCCACCCATCCAGTGAGCTGGTCTATTATAACTAACAAGTGCCGTTTTCCTTCTGAGGGAGGTAAATCGGTCAAATCAATCTGTACATGCTGCATAGGTCTATGAGCCCATCTGCGCTCCCCAGGCGGTGCTTGTTTGTTCATACCCTTTGGATTACATTGCTGTCACAGAGCACACTTTTCTACTGTTCTCCTGGCTACTTTGTGAAGTCCTGGGGAAATAAACTGTCTTAAAATAATCTGGGCCATTTTATTGGCTCCCAAATGCGTGTTTCTGTGAATCTGTTCCATTACTTCACTCTGGTGACTTTTAGGTAAAACAAAACGACCATCACATTCCCACATTCCTGTCGAGTTGGGCTTAGCTCCCCATTTCTCCCAGATTATTTTCTCACTATCAGGGGCTTGCCGTTGCCAGGTTAAAAGAGGAGAGCCTAAATCTAGTTGAGTACTTTGTAAGGCAGCGGTTTTAGCAGCCTCATCAGCAAAGCGGTTTCCCACTGATACAGGATCAGTGTGTTTGGTATGAGCCCTGCAGTGAATAACTGCAATTTCTTTAGGGGCTTGGATAGCTTGCAGCAATTCGGCTATTTCTTTACCATGAGCAATTTGTGACCCTGAGGAAGTGATGAATCCTCTCTCCTTCCAAATGGCTCCGGTGGCATGGCACACACCGAAAGCATATTTAGAGTCAGGATAAATATTAACCCTTTTTCCTTTAGCATACAAACAGGCAGCTGTTAACGCCTGCAATTCGGCTGACTGAGCGCTTGTCCCAGGTGATAAGGGTTTCCCTATTAATATTGTATGCCCATCTGTAACTGCATATCCAGAGTGTCGAACTCCATTCCGAACAAAAGCAGACCCATCCACAAACAATTCCAATTCCGGATCAGATAGAGGAATGTCTGCAAGATCAGGTCGTGGAGTAGATACCTGATCCAAGACTTGTAAGCAATCATGTACTGTTTTCTGACCATCCTTATGAGGTAGCAAGGAAGCCGGATTTAAATTTGCACATCTCTTTAAGGTAACTCCATGAGTCATTAGCAGAGTTACCTCATACTTTGACAGCCTTTGATTAGTTAAATGTTTGTGCTGCTGAGAATTCAACAAGCTTGCTACAGCGTGTGGCGTGTGGACCGTTAAAGGGGGTCCGAAAACAATTTCTTGAGCCTTTTCAACTAATAGTGCAGCCGCTGCCACATTCCTGAGGCAGCCTGGGTGTCCCTTAGCCACTGGATCCAATTGTCCTGAAAGGTAGGCCACAGGCCTAGGAGCATTTCCAAAGTACTCCAGATGCTCCTCCTTTTACCTCATGCACATACAAATCAAAAGGCTTGCTGTAATTGGGCAGTCCTAACGCAGGAGCTCGAATGAGAGACTCTTTTAGTGCTTTAAACGCTCTTATTTGCTCAGGGTTAGGATGTAAAGGTTCTTCAGCCTTCTCCCTGGTTAGTTCATGCAAAGGTTTTAACCATTCTCCAGCTGAAATAATCCAAGGGCGACAAAATCCAGTCATACCAATAAAAGCCCGCATCCCTCGCTTAGTGGTGGGAAATGAGATATTAACTATGGTTTCTATCCGTTTGGAATCCAGACTACGTATTCCGGGACCCAGGGTATACCCGAGGTACTTTACCTCCTGCCGGGCCCACTGCAACTTAGTGGGGCTGACTTTATGTCCTTTGAGTGCCAACTGATTGAGTAAATAGACAGAGTCACGCTCATTATCCTTTCGAGTCCTGGAAGCCACCAGAATGTCATCAACATAAGTCACCAGGGTAGAGGCAGCCGGTAACTGGACATCCTTTAAATCCTCAGCTAAAACCCTAGCAAACACACTTGGTGCTTCCACATAACCTTGAGGCATTCTAGTCCAAGTAAGTTGTCCCGGGGGTCCAGACCTTTTATCCCCTTTCCCTGCTGTACCAGGGACCCCCCATGTAAATGCAAAAAGGTACTACTTTTCTGGGGCCACTGGTACAGAGAAGAAAGCATTCACTAAGTCCATGCACGTAAACCATTCCGCTTCAGGTGGCACCATTGCCAAAATAGTACTTGGGTTTGGCATCACAGGATGTTCTGGAATCACATACTGATTGATAAGTCTTAAATCCTGCACCATTCTATATACAGGTTTTCCGTCTAAGTCGAGCTGCGGTTTCCTTACAGCCAGAATGGGAGTATTACAAGGAGAGACACATAGCACTAAAATTCCTTGGTTCTTAAAATTCTGCACAAGGGACTCAAGTCCTTGTATAGCCTCAATTTTAAGGGGATATTGTCTCTGAGCAGGTGGTGACATATTGCTTTTTACCACTGGATTTAGAGGTGAGGCAGATTTTACCAGACCCACATCATGTTTTCCTCCCCACACTATAGGGTTAACTTCATTTTGGACTCGGAGGGGAAGTGTTTCACAGTTGCTGCCGGCTAATTGCGTTAGCAAATAAGCTTTCTCCACCGGGAATCGAAGGGAAATACTTTCAGGAGTACAGGAAATTTGGGCATGCAATTTACACAACAAATCTCTCCCCAGTAAGTTCACTGGACCATTCGTTAACAGAAAGGAATAAAATTATAAATTAATGGTGATATCCTATCTCCTAGAACTGGAAGGGACCTTGAAAGGTCATTGAGTCCAGCCCCCTGCCTTCACTAGCAGGACCAAGTACTGTTTTTTCCCCAGACCCCTAAGTGGCCCCCTCAAGGATTGAACTCACAACCCTGGGTTTAGCAGGCCAATGCTCAAACCACTGAGCTATCCCTCCCCCCCGAATGCTGAACAGATATAGGCCCTAACGTAGCCATACAATTATTAGTCATGAAATGTCATTCAGGTTTTCCAGTGACTCCTACCACACATTTTTCTACTTCACCCTTTGGTGCCGCTCCCTTAGGTATAGCTGAATGAGTGGCCCCCGTGTCCACTAATAATTCAAAAGTCTTTTGTCCTACCTTTAGGGGGACCACTGGAAATCGAGCATCACACTTAAATTGTACCATTCCGGCTTCATAAAGCTCAGGGGAGCGGCGCCTCCCTTCATTCATGATCCACAGAGAATTGACACACTATCTCAGGCTTATAATCAGATCTTTGCCTGTGTGGACAGTCTCTTTTCCAGTGTCCTTCCTCACCACAATAGTGGCACCCATCACAGCCCGGGTCCATACTACCTCCGCGTCCTCGTCCCCTAAATCCACCCCTTCCCCTTCCAGCAAATCCTCCCCTGGAGCCGTGGCTCCACCCGCGACCCCTTCCTTTGCCTCCCGACATGGCCACTGCCAACAACGACACTTGATTCTTCATATCCTTTTGCTTTTTCTTCCTTTTTTCCTTTTCCCTCTTTTCCTCTTTCCCGTTATAAACTCGTGTTGCAATACTGACTACTTCAGGTAAACTTTTCCCTTGCATTCCATTCGGGTTTTCCCTAAACCTTTTTGCAATGTCCTCTGCGCACTGTGCCATAAATACTATCTTAACCATTTTCTTTTCAGAATCTGATTCTAAGTCCAAGTTACTGTGTTTTCTAACCTCATTTGTTAACCGAGTGCAAAAATCGGAGGGATGTTCGTTAGGGAGTTGAACACATGCAGTAACCTTACCCCAATTTGGGGTAGCCTCTCCCGCTGCCCTTAATCCATGCAAAATAGCTTGTCGGTACTGATTCAAACTCTTCTTGCCCCTATCTGAATTCGGATCCCAATCAGGCTCAGCGGTGGGGATAGTTCCCCAACCTTGGTGACTCAGGTAAAATGCCACAGTCTGTTCTTTAACCTTTTGACGTTCATCCTCGGTTAAGAGGGTGTCCAACAACTGATTCACATCTGCCCATGTCGGTAAATGAATAGAAAAAATGGTTCGAAACATTCTTTCTACCGCCTCGGGGTTATCTCGAAGGCGCGGCATAGAACACTGCCAATGTAATAAGTCTGCAGTTGTGAATGGAGTGTGAGTAAGCACCATTTGATGCTGCCCAGTACTCTGGGGAACAGGGTAAGCTTGCAAAGGAGCTTGGACTGCTTTTGTAGTTACAGGGGACCCAAAAGGTGCCATGAAAGTTCCCGAGAATTCTCCTAAGGGTTTGGAAGGACCCGCTCCTTGAGCATCCCTCTTCACCTCTGTCTTCTCACTCTCTACCAGTGCTCTTGAGCTCCGCCTCGGCGGTACTCTCATTGGGATATACCCATCTTCTTCAGGTTGAATTTCTGGGGCATAGGGTGGGGGAGTTTTAACGGATTCTTCTATACAAACGGCTTCAAAGGCCGTACGTCCCTCTTTTGGTTTATAGTTATACCATACAAATAAATACTCCATTTGTCCCGGTCTAAGATCAACCAAAATATCTCTTAAGGAATTCATCCTGTCTGCGGAAAAGGTTCCGCAGCTTGGCCAATCTTTAGTCGGGGACAAATGAGCAGTAAAGGAAGGCCATTGAATTTGACATAAATTTCTCATTTTAGATTTAGCCAAACTGGTTGTTCCAGAGATTCCCTTCCAATCTCTGAGTATCAGAGACAACGGGGCATCCCCTGGGCATTTACTGCCAAATTGTCCCATCTAGACGGTAAAGGGACTCGAACCCCACCTCTCAATGCCGAGCGATCGCTTACCTTCTCCAGGGACTCGAACCCCGAAGACCCGGATCCTACTCAACGGGTAGGTGGACGTTGCTGGATTTTTACGGGCTTCAGCTGGTTCGCAGAACACGCCTTATCGCCGACGCAGGGATCAGGTCACTGGGCAAGGCTCCTCGAAACTGGAGGATGCGCGCTGCGTTGCTTCAGAGTCTGATCCCGCGCCGGAGAGTCAGACGAGTCCCTTCGTGGTCACCAAATTTGTCGGGGACTCAGAACCCAGACGGCAGGGTTTGTTGTCTGACCGCAGAGAGACAGGCAACACCAGCAAGGTCCAGTGACAAGCTCTTTATTGAGGAGTGCACACAACAATAGAGAGCGGCCCGTCTCCAGAGAGAACCACCCACCGTTCTAACATCTAGTAGGGTTATATAGACAGTTCCATCGCATCATAAATTATTCATTTAAAACAACCCGCATCCCACCCCCCTTTGTTAGTGAGAAAGTTTTAGTATTCATGTATACCTGTCCCCCTATACAAGCAGCGTTAAGCAATTCATAATGTCTCAGCAACTTTCTTATCAGCACGGTTAACAAGCACCAGAACTAGGAGACAGGGGGAATCAAGAACATACAAAGAACAGAAACAGGGAGTGGAGACAGTGTGTCTCCTAATCTATCTTCTGAGCACACTGTTCGTAGCACATCTGGTACAGGAATGGAGCTTCCCTCTCATCTCATTTTTTCAGCTTAAACAACTATGTCTTCGATTCTGCCCGGGGACTACCCAGAAACCTCTGTTGGCCTAATTCTGGTTAGGTTGGCATAACTGCTCTACAATTTTTCTTTTTGGGCCTAACAATACTAAACCCCTCCATGAACTTTCAGACGTTTTGTGGTTCCTGTTTAAACCGGGGGGTCCCTGCTGCTGCTGCCCAATGGGGGTGGGGAGCCAGGACAGAAGCAAAGCACGTGCCCGGCGGGGGGGGGGGGGAGGGTGTCTGACACCTGCAGGGAGACAAGACCGATCAGTCTGCATGTCGGCCCCCCCAAACCTGGGGAACCCTCCCCAGCTAGCCCCCCGTGCATTGCCCCTCGGACGGGGGGAGGCTGCCCCGGACTGATCCTGACCCACTCCTGCCTTTATACCCCGTCTTCCTGCGCCATTGGCCGCCGCCTGGCCCCACGCACCCAGTGCCGGCCAATGGGGGCCTCTGCGCTGCTCCCCACTCTGCATGTGCCGCTCCATGCAGAGGCCACCAGGTGGCAGCAGAGAGCGGGCAGGGGCGGGGCTGAGTTAGAACCACTCTGTGCCCCGCCCCCTCAGAGCTGAGAGGCGGAGCCTGGACGGGGCCCAGCCCATCTCCTCCTCCTGGCCCAGGGACAGAACCCAGGAGTCCGGGCTCCCAGCCCCCTCCTCCCTTGCACGCTGACACCCTCCAGGCGCTCACTTCCTGCCCAGACACCCCAGTGATGGGCTCCGTCCAGACCCGGCCCGACTCCCGCCAGCTCCAGAGCAGGGCACACAGCAGACCCTCCGGCCCCCGGCTCAGGGACACCCCAAGAAGGGGGCTGGTCCTGGCCCCACCCAGCTCACAGCTGCCAAGGACTTACTGAACCTGTTACACTTCTGGCCTCCACTACATGCAGCGGCAGTGAGTTCCACAGGTTAACTGCGGCCGGGGGAAGAAATCCACCCACCGGTTTGTTCGAAGCCTCCTGCCTGTTAATGCCATTGGCTGAGCCCGGCGCTTATGTTACGCGAAGGGATGTACAACACGTCCCTACCCCCCATCTGCCCGCCACGCATGGCCGTACGGGCCTCTAGCCTGCCTGTCTGCCCCCCCCCCGCATGGCCGTATGGCCCTCTAGCCTGCCCCCCATCTGCACCCCACACATGGCCGTACGGGCCTCTGGCCTGCCCCCTGTCTGCCCCCCCCCCCCCCGCATGACCGTACGGCCTCTAGCCGGCCCCCCGTCTGCCCCCCACGCATGGCCGTACGGCCTCTAGCCCGTCTCCCCGTCTCCCCCCCACACATGGCCGTACGGCCTCTAGCCCTCCCCCCGTCTCCCCCCCACGCATGGCCGTACGGCCTCTAGCCTTGGTCCCCGCCCCAAGTCACCGCTTTTCCTCGCTGATCAGACCCAGCCTTTTGACTCACTCCTGCTGGTCTATCCCCCCCGCTCTACGTCTCTGCCAGCGCTAACCACGCTGTGAGCTGGGCGCCCGGCCCCGCCGCGCACCTGCTTTGGTGTCAGCCTGGGGATTGCTGTGTGCTCAGTGCCAGGCGTCACCGCACCCACTGCAGCGACGGGGATTCGGGTGCATCGTGGCAGGCCCCAGCAGTGCCAGGTGCTGCCCACACCCAGAGCACAGCGACGGGGCTGCCAGCCTGAGGCCAGGCCAAGCTGGGGGGGCGCGAGCCAGCTGAGAGAGGATGGCCGCCAGCGTCCATCCATTAACACAAGCTCCAGGTGAGCGACGAGCGCGCCCAGAACCCCCAGGCATCCGTGGAGCCCTCACGCGGGCTGAGATGCAGCCACCTCTGGAGTGGGGCGGGGGCCAGGTATACAGAGGATCCCCCCCACTAGCTGGTGCCTAGTTTAACCCTTTGGGGCCTGCCTGGCCAGCAGGTTTCCTGTCACTTTCAACCTCAGGGCAGAACGAGCAAAGCCCCCGTTCCCCACTCGCCCCTCCGGGTTTGTCCTGTCGGCACCACCCCAAGGCCGGGGTCCTGCGGGGGCAGGGAGCTGAATGCAAGTACGGCTGGCCAGGGCTGATGGGAGCACCTTGTAGTGGGCAGCTAGCGAGACCCAGGGCCAATGGGGGCCCGCTGGGGCCAGGCCAGAGGGGGCTGGAGAACCCAGCCCAGCCAGCTGGCACCGGGTCCTCCCCTTGCCCCACAAACCACATGGGGGGCAGCCCGGGTCCGCCTCCCTCCCAGGCTCAGGGAGGGGGCAGGGCTGGGAACCAGGACTCCAGGGTTCTCTCCCGGGCTCTGGGAGGGGAGTGGTGACGAGTGGTTAGAGCAGGGGGGGCTGGGAGCCAGGACTCCTGGGTTCTCTCCCCGTCTCTGGGAGGCGAGGGGGGGGGTGATAGGTTACAGCAGCAAGCACTGGGGGGGGGAGGGGTCAGGAGCCAGGACTCCTGGGTTCTATGTGGGGCCCAGCCTGGGGGCCACAGGCCCAGCCCAGGCAGTTCTCTCCCCTGCACGTGCTGGGCTCAGCCGGACAAAGGGCCCCGTGCCCCAGCTGCTGACTCAGCAGCCAGCGAGCAGCCGCGGGCAGGGCCACCCCAGACTGGACACAGACCCCCTAGGCCTCGTCTCTGCCTGGCTGCTGCTCCCCGGGGCCCCACCATGCGCCCTCTGGCCCTGCTGCTGCTCGGGCTACGCCTGGCTGGCGCCGGCTTCAAGATCTGCGCCTTCAACACGCACGGCTTCGGGGAGGCCAAGTCGGGTGACGCCCGGGTGATGGGCGCACTGGTGCAGGTAGGCGCTCAGGGAGGTGGGGGGGACAGGAAGCAGGGACAGCGCCCAGCTCCCCACACTGAGCGGGCGTCTCTTTGCAGATCCTGGTGCGCTGTGACATTGCTGCCGTGCAGGAGGTGCGGGACGCGAAGGGGGACGCGGTGCAGGCCCTGCTGCGGGAGCTGAACAGGTACTGGGCCAGCCAGGACACCTGGGTTCCCGCCCCAGTGCTGGGAGGGGAGGGGGTCTGGGACCCAGGACTCCCGCGTCCCCTCCCGGCCGAGAGGGCAGCGTGAGCACGCTGATGTTCCCCACTCTCTCCCCGGGGCAGGTACGACCCATCCCACAGCTACGCCCAGCTGGGCAGCCGGAGACTCGGCCGCGGGACCTACAAAGAGCAGATCGTCTTCGTGTATCGGTAACTCCCCACCCCCTGGCAAGCCCGTGTGCCCCCACGGTGGGGCCAGATCCCAGCCAGTGCCCCCTAGGGGGGAAAGCCCCGTGCCTCGTTCCCCACCCTGGGGCCACCCTGACCCCGTTGTGCTCTCCCGCAGGGCGGACCTGGTGACGGTCACGGACTGGTGCCAGTTTGGGGAGGCTGGAGACTTTGCCCGCGGACCCTTTGCCGCCCGCTTCCATGCACCCAGCACAGGTAGGTCCCCTCTCACCCCGACACCATCCACCTCTTCCTCCCCCAGTCCCCATTTCCCTCTCCAGCTTTGGGATGCCCCCTGTGCCCCCCACCCCCCATGCTGTGCCTGGGGACAGCGGCCCCCTGGCTGGGGTAGCAGCAGCACTGAGGGAGGGAGCTAGGGAATCAGGTACCCCCCACTAACAGCTCTCCCCCCCCCCCCCCCAGCCATCAAGGACTTTGTGCTGCTCTCGCATCATGCCAGCCCCCGGAACGCACCCCACGAGATCGCTCAGCTCCACCGGGTCTGCCAGGAACTGAGCCAGCGCTGGGGAACCCAGGTACGGGGAAAAAACAGGACCCAGGCGTCCGGGAGGGAAGGAGAGAGAGAGAATGGGACCCAGGCGTCCGGGACAGTTCCCTTGCAGCTCCCAGGCCCTGGGGAGGGGGGTGGGGTGGGGGGTAAAGGACCCAGGTGACCAGAAGGGAAGGAGAGAGAATGAGGATGGGGCCAGTACCATGGGGAGGGAAGGGGACCCAGGCATCCGGGACAGTTCCCTTGCAGTTCCCAGGCCCTGGGGGGGGTGGAGGTGAAGGGGAACAGGACCCAGGTGACCAGGCGCCCATCTTGCTCTCTGTCCCCACCAGAACGTGATGGTGCTGGGTGACTTAAACGCAGGGGGGGCCTATGTCCCCCCCAGTGCCTGGGGGTCCATCCAGCTGCGCTGGGATCCCCGCTTCCACTGGCTGATCGGGGATGGCGTCAATACCACCGTGCGAGCCCGGACCCACTGTGCCTACGACAGGTACTGGGGCAGCCCGGGGGGGGGGACTAGCTCCCCAAAGCAGGTGGGGGTCCCTGCATGGCAGGGAGTACTGGGGGAGCAGAGAGCCCCGGCAGAGTTTATCGGTTAACCCCTGGGGGAAAGGAGTGGGGGGGGAGGCTGCCTCTCTCCCCACTGCACCCCCAGCCTTGGGGTTGCTCTGACAGTGGTGGAGGCTAGAGAGAGCTAGGGGGAAGAGGCAGGTTAAGGGACAGCTCCTCCCTCACCCCCTCTCTGCCCCCCAGGATCGTGGTCCAGGGGGACGAGCTGCTCAGAGCCGTGGTGCCCGGCTCGGCCAAAGCGTACAACTTCGCCAGGAGCCTGGGGCTGTCGGAGGAGGAGGTGAGAGGGGACCCTGGCATCTGGGAATGACCCCCCCACTGCCCCCGGCCCCGACAAAGGGGGAGGCAGGGAGCAGAGATGGGGACCCCCGCCCCGGCCGGAGGGGGGGGGGGAGGGAGAGGAGGTGTGTCACTCCCTCAGATAGCATCCAGAACCGAGAAGTGGGTAGGCCCAGGACTCCTGGGAGGGGGGCTGGGTTCTCTTCCAGCTCGGGGAGGGCAGTGGGGTGCACACCCCTTGACACCCCCCCCAGCAATTTAACCCCCCCCCCCAGGCCCTGCAGATCAGCGACCATTACCCTGTGGAGGTGAACCTGCGCCTGGCCAGCTGGACGCCGCGGGAGCTGTGAGCAGCCCACAGGGCCAGGACCTGCCTCCATCCCCATCAGCGGGGGGCCCAAGCTGCCCCACATCAGTCCCCAAGCCACAGCACCGGAGTTCAGTTACTCCAGGCCCTGCCCCCCCCCGCCAACAGGGCATCCTGCCCCATGCTGCCCCCCAGGGAAGTGGGGGGCTGTGGCTCTAGGATTCCCCCCCAAGCTCTGCCCCACAGCACACACAGGCGGGCATTAGAGGCCAATGCTTTTATTCCTGTTGCGGGACACCCGGGAGGGGGGTAGCCGGGGGGCTCAGGCAGCGTGCAGGGCCCGCCACTTGTCCAGGGGCCCCCGGCTGGGGATGTATTTTACGCCACAGCCATCTGGCAGCAGCCGCTTCTCAGCCACCATGTCCTCAAACTCGTCCGCGTTGAACTTGGTGAAGCCCCATTTCTTGGAGATGTGGATCTGGGGGGCGGGGACAGCGGTTAAGGGGGTGCCGGCTATACAGGAGATCTCCCCCTGACACCAGCTGTGTCCCTGCATTCCCTTAGGGTGTCACCCCCCCACACCTCTGATGCCCATGTCCCCGCGGTCCCTTAGGGCGCGCCGTACGGGGCACGGAGCACGTACACAACCAGGGGGGGTGCTGTGCGCAGCCATTGCACACCGGGCCCCCACAGCAGGCGGGCCGGTCGGCTTAACTGGCTGCGGGGCCCCCCGAGAGGGACAGGCCCCAGGCCCCATTCCCACCCCATCACCCCCGAACCAGTCAGTCCCTGCCGTGGGGCCAGATCCGAGCTGGTGCCCAGTAGAGGGGGAATGGCCTCAGGCCCCATTCCTGCCTCCCCAAGCCAGCCAGTCCCTGCCCCGGCAACCCCTAAGGGAAGCACAACCCCCAGACAGCCCCACCATGATTGGGGGAGAGCCCCCCCCCAGTTACCTTCTGGCGCCCGGGGAACTTGAACTTGGCCCTGCGCAGGGCCTCCACCACGTGCTCCTTGTTCTGGGCCTTGGTGCGGATGGACATGATGACCTGGCCGATGTGCACCCGAGCCACGGTGCCCTGGGGCTTGCCGAAGGCGCCACGCATCCCCGTCTGCAGCCTGCCAGGATCCACAGGGCATGAGCCAGGGGGGCCACGGAGGGCATTGCCCCCACCACTCCCAACGCCCCCCACCTCCCGCCACACCCCAAACACCCCCTGTGCCCACAGGGCATCACTCCCTGCTCCAAACACCCATGTCCCCTTAAGGCATTGCCCCCCCCACCGCCTATGTCCCCGCAGCCCCTTAGGGAGTCACCGCCCACATCCACTGCCCCCCCCAAACGCAACATGTCCATGTCCCCGCGGTCCCTTAGGGCGCTCCATACAGGGCACGGAGCACGTACACAACCAGGGGGGGTGCTGTGCGCAGCCACTGCACACCGGGCCCCCACGGCAGGCGGGCCGGTCGGCTTAACTGGCTGCGGGGTCCCCCCTACCCCCCGGGATCCCCCACCTGTCGGCGCCGGCGCAGGACAACATCTTGTTGATGCGGATGACGTGAAAGGGGTGCAGGCGCACGCGGATGTGGAAGCCGTCCTTCCCGCAGCTCTTCACCATGTACTTGTTGGCACAGATCCGGGCGGCCTCCAGCGCTGGGGGGGGGGGGGGGGAAAGGAGAGGAGAAGAGAACAGAGTGAGCTCGGGACAGGAACAAGGGGCCCCCCCAACCAGCAGCCCCTTGCTGGGATCTTCCTGGCAGGTTTATTGACCCGACCCACCCCCCCAGGCAAGCACCGCCCCGAACAAGCCCCCACCTCCCAGAGAAGGCCCCAGCCCCCCTCACCTTCAGAGGAGAGCTGCTCATATTCATCCGACACCATGTGGCCGCACAGGGGGAACTCGTCCACCTTGGCCTTCTTCCGGCCCAGGTCGAAGATGCGGATCTTGGCATCTGGGGGGTGAGGAGATGGGTGAGGGGGGGCCCCCTGTGAGCCAGAGCAGACCCTGGGGTCTCATCCCCGGCTCTTCCTGAACCAGGCGTGGCCCCTTCCCCGGGGAGCAGGGAGAGGGGTGTCCAAGCTGGCAGAGACCCCCCAACCCGCAGTAAGGACCCTGCAGAGCCCCCAGGTCTGTACAGCTAGAACGACAATTTCCTGTAGGCCCCCCACAAGCCACCCCATATCCCCCCTGTGGATCCCACACAAGCCCCTCCCCGCCCCGTCCCAGCCCCCCGTGGGCCCCACACAACCCCCGGCCCGTCCCAGCCCCCCGTGGGCCCCACACAAGCCCCTCCCTGCCCCGTCCCAGCCCCCCGTGGGTCCCACACAACCCCCTCCCCGTCCCCCTCCGCCATGGGCCCCACACAACCCCCTCCCCGTCCCCCTCCGCCATGGGCCCCACACAAGCCCCTCCCTGCCCCGTCCCCCTCCGCCATGGGCCCCACACAACCCCCTCCCCGTCCCCCTCCGCCATGGGCCCCACACAACCCCCTCACCGTCCCCGTCCCCCCCGTGGGCCCCACACAAGCCCGGTCCCAGCGACTCGCGGGCGAGACTCACCGGGGACGCCCCTGCAGAAGCGGGACTTGGGGTACGGCTTGTTCTTGCAGTACCGGTAGCTGGGGGGAGACAGGGCCGTGAGACGGGGCCGGACCCGACCCCCCCCCGGGACCCCCCAAACAGCCCCCCCGGGACCCCCCCGCCCCCCAAGGGACAAACACCCCACAGCCCCCGCGTCTCCCCCCCCCCGCCCTTCACTCACCAGCGCGCGGGGCGGCGGCCCATGGCGGCTCCGGGGCAGGGTCTAGAGAGACGCAGAGACCGGATCAGAGCCCGCCGGGGGGTGGGGGAGGGGCCGCGCGGGTGGGCGAGGGGGGGAGGGGCCGTGCCCTGGGGGGGGGGCGGGGCGGGGTTGCGGCCGTGGGGTGGGGGAGGGGAGAGACCCAGGGGGGGGAGGGGCCGGGGCCGGGGCCGTGGGGGGGGAACGTGGGTCCCACCCGCGGGTCCCTCCCGGGGCTCCCGGCCCGGCCGCGCGCTCACCTCGCCGGGCGGCAAAGAGAGGGGAGCCGCGCCTGCGCGCAGCTTTTGTACCCCGGCCCCGACCGCCGCTCTAGCCCCGCTTCCGGCGTAGAGCGGCGGCGCCGGCCAATGGCGGCGGGCGCTCGCCCTCCAGCGCATGCGCCTTCTTCCCCAGCCCGCGGCTCCGCTCTAGCCGTGACTTCCGGCGTAGAGAGGGAAGCGCATGCGCATCGCGGACACCAGCCCTCCCCGCACGTGTCGGAGCGCACGCGCATTGCTCCCACGCCGCCGCCATTTTAGAGACCTAGCAGGCGGGCCTGCGGTTGCTGAGCATGCGTATTTAGGACGAGGCGTGTCCATCGAGGTCCCTCTAGCCCGTCCTATACGCCGCGCCCACCTCCCTGATATGTAAATATCTCCACGCTGATTGGACAGTATGGTGGTGCTACGTGACAGATGGGCAATATGTACAATTGTCACTAATATGCATATTCATTTGCATATATCTAATTTGCATATGATTGTATAGCGCTGCTAATTTGCATATCGAAGTAATATGCATATTTTTGTTGCATTGCTGAGCTGGTTTGCAGAGCGCCCTGGAATTTGCATATTTGCAGCAAGTGTCCCGCCAAACTGTATCACTGCAGCATATTTGCATGTAGTTAATCGGCCTCATTTGCATAGTGGCAACTCCACTGCGTGGCTGCGCCTCATTTGCATGTATAATTAATTCAGCCCGATTAACAGTTGGCCTGTTTGCAACTTATTTGCATATCTGAATATTTGCATATTAGCAACTCCCGCCCCAGGACTACCTGGTGGGTCCTCAACCCCCCCACCTGTCCCCCCCTCCTTGGGCCCCGTCTCTGCCCCACTGGCCCCCGCCCCAGGACTACCTGGTGGGTCCTCAACCCCCCCCACCTGTCCCCCCCTCCTTGGGCCCCGTCTCTGCCCCACTGGCCCCCGCCCCAGGACTACCTGGTGGGTCCTCAACCCCCCCCGCCCCCCCCCTCCTTGGGCCCCGTCTCTGCCCCACTGGCCCCCGCCCCAGGTGCTGCCCGGTGGGTCCTCAACCCCCCCCCCCGCCTGTCCCCCCCCTCCTTGGGCCCCGTCTCTGCCCCACTGGCCCCCTCGCCAGGTGCTGCCCGGTGGGTCCTCAACCCCCCCCACCCCCCCCCTCCTTGGGCCCCGTCTCTGCCCCACTGGCCCCCGCCCCAGGACTACCTGGTGGGTCCTCAACCCCCCCCGCCCCCCCCCTCCTTGGGCCCCGTCTCTGCCTCACTGGCCCCCTCGCCAGGTGCTGCCCGGTGGGTCCTCAACCCCCCCCACCTGTCCCCCCCTCCTTGGGCCCCGTCTCTGCCCCACTGGCCCCCTCGCCAGGTGCTGCCCGGTGGGTCCTCAACCCCCCCCGCCTGTCCCCCCCCTCCTTGGGCCCCGTCTCTGCCCCACTGGCCCCCTCGCCAGGTGCTGCCCGGTGGGTCCTCAACCCCCCCCGCCTGTCCCCCCTCCTTGGGCCCCGTCTCTGCCCCACTGGCCCCCTCGCCAGGTGCTGCCCGGTGGGTCCTCAACCCCCCCCACCTGTCCCCCCCTCCTTGGGCCCCGTCTCTGCCCCACTGGCCCCCTCGCCAGGTGCTGCCCGGTGGGTCCTCAACCCCCCCCACCTGTCCCCCCCTCCTTGGGCCCCGTCTCTGCCCCACTGGCCCCCTCGCCAGGTGCTGCCCGGTGGGTCCTCAACCCCCCCCCGCCTGTCCCCCCCCTCCTTGGGCCCCGTCTCTGCCCCACTGGCCCCCTCGCCAGGTGCTGCCCGGTGGGTCCTCAACCCCCCCCGCCTGTCCCCCCTCCTTGGGCCCCGTCTCTGCCCCACTGGCCCCCTCGCCAGGTGCTGCCCGGTGGGTCCTCAACCCCCCCCCCGCCTGTCCCCCCCCTCCTTGGGCCCCGTCTCTGCCCCACTGGCCCCCTCGCCAGGTGCTGCCCGGTGGGTCCTCAACCCCCCCCCCGCCTGTCCCCCCCTCCTTGGGCCCCGTCTCTGCCCCACTGGCCCCCTCGCCAGGTGCTGCCCGGTGGGTCCTCAACCTCCCCCACCTGTCCCCCCCTCCTTGGGCCCCGTCTCTGCCCCACTGGCCCCCTCGCCAGGTGCTGCCCGGTGGGTCCTCAACCCCCCCCCGCCCCCCCCCTCCTTGGGCCCCGTCTCTGCCCCACTGGCCCCCGCCCCAGGACTACCTGGTGGGTCCTCAACCCCCCCCGCCCCCCCCCTCCTTGGGCCCCGTCTCTGCCCCACTGGCCCCCTCGCCAGGTGCTGCCCGGTGGGTCCTCAACCCCCCCCGCCCCCCCCCTCCTTGGGCCCCGTCTCTGCCTCACTGGCCCCCTCGCCAGGTGCTGCCCGGTGGGTCCTCAACCCCCCCCCCGCCTGTCCCCCCCTCCTTGGGCCCCGTCTCTGCCCCACTGGCCCCCTCGCCAGGTGCTGCCAGGTGGGTCCTCAACCCCCCCCACGCCTGTCCCCCCCCTCCTTGGGCCCCGTCTCTGCCCCACTGGCCCCCTCGCCAGGTGCTGCCCGGTGGGTCCTCAACCCCCCCCCCGCCTGTCCCCCCCTCCTTGGGCCCCGTCTCTGCCCCACTGGCCCCCTCGCCAGGTGCTGCCCGGTGGGTCCTCAACCCCCCCCACCTGTCCCCCCCTCCTTGGGCCCCGTCTCTGCCCCACTGGCCCCCTCGCCAGGTGCTGCCCGGTGGGTCCTCAACCTCCCCCACCTGTCCCCCCTCCTTGGGCCCCGTCTCTGCCCCACTGGCCCCCTCGCCAGGTGCTGCCCGGTGGGTCCTCAACCCCCCCCACCTGTCCCCCCTCCTTGGGCCCCGTCTCTGCCCCACTGGCCCCCTCGCCAGGTGCTGCCCGGTGGGTCCTCAACCCCCCCCACCTGTCCCCCCCTCCTTGGGCCCCGTCTCTGCCCCACTGGCCCCCTCGCCAGGTGCTGCCCGGTGGGTCCTCAACCCCCCCCACCTGTCCCCCCCCTCCTTGGGCCCCGTCTCTGCCCCACTGGCCCCCGCCCCAGGACTACCTGGTGGGTCCTCAACCCCCCCCCGCCCCCCCCCTCCTTGGGCCCCGTCTCTGCCCCACTGGCCCCCTCGCCAGGTGCTGCCCGGTGGGTCCTCAACCCCCCCCCCGCCCCCCCCCCTCCTTGGGCCCCGTCTCTGCCCCACTGGCCCCCGCCCCAGGACTACCTGGTGGGTCCTCAACCCCCCCCGCCCCCCCCTCCTTGGGCCCCGTCTCTGCCTCACTGGCCCCCGCCCCAGGTGCTGCCCGGTGGGTCCTCAACCCCCCCCCCGCCTGTCCCCCCCCTCCTTGGGCCCCGTCTCTGCCCCACTGGCCCCCTCGCCAGGTGCTGCCCGGTGGGTCCTCAACCCCCCCCGCCTGTCCCCCCCCTCCTTGGGCCCCGTCTCTGCCTCACTGGCCCCCTCGCCAGGTGCTGCCCGGTGGGTCCTCAACCCCCCCCCCGCCTGTCCCCCCCCTCCTTGGGCCCCGTCTCTGCCCCACTGGCCCCCTCGCCAGGTGCTGCCCGGTGGGTCCTCAACCCCCCCCCGCCTGTCCCCCCCCTCCTTGGGCCCCGTCTCTGCCCCACTGGCCCCCTCGCCAGGTGCTGCCCGGTGGGTCCCCAGCTGAGCCCCCCGGAGACTTTCACGCACTCACGGTGGGGCTAGGTATCCATGTGGGGGGCTGCCACTCATACCGGCCCCCCGCTCTGCCTGGGCCCCTCCTGCTGCTCGGGGTCACCCGATCGTTACTGCCCCACCAGCTCCCTAAAGGACCCCGCGGGGGCTGGGCCGTGCCTGTGGGGCAGGGGGCAGGACACGGTAGCCTACGGCCAGGGCAGCCTGGTCCGTAACGCGGCGGCTGCCAAGCGCCCAGCGGGACTTGCCCGACCACCCTGGGGGCGTCGGCCGCCCGCGCCCATGGGGTGAAGAGCCCAGGAACTGGGTGTGGCCACCCCGAGCCCCCCCTCTCCAGCCCCGACCCCCCTGCTCCCCAGCTGGGCATCGGATGCCCCCGGCCCCAAGCCCCCCTCTGTCCATTGTCTTCTCTCCAGGGAAACAGGGGCGCCTGGGCCCCCTCTTCTGTCCTCTGGCCCCTCGGGCTGGAACCGGCTGGTCCGGTCACCGGGGTCCTCTCCCCGCAGCCCATTGTCCCCCCACTGGCCAGAACCGGCTGCGACTCCGGGGCACCCGGTCACCAGTCGCTGGGGTCTCCGTTCTCCAGGCCGTCGGCCGGGGTCCCAAGTCCCCTCTCCGGTCCTGTGTCCCAATGAACTCCCTCTCCCCTCCCCTCGTTAAACCAGGGACACTCGGGGAAACTGAGTCCCACCCCCTTGGCATGCAAACCATTGGGAAAAAAAAGAAAATCCCCCACTTCGTCACATGGGGCAGGGGGGGACATGGGGTGTGAGGGGGGCTGGGGTGAGGGGGGACATTGGGTGTGTGGGGGGCAGGGGGAGAAGACACAGGGTGGGGGAGGGGCAGGGGGAGGGAGACATGGGGGTGTGTGGGGCAAGGGGAGGGACATGGGGTGGGGGGAAACATGGTGTGTGTGGGGCAGGGGGAGGAACACGGGGCAGGGGTAACACGGGGTGTGGGGGGGCAGGGGGAGGGACACGGGGTGGGGGAAACACAGTGTGTGTGGGGCAAGGGGAGGAACACGGGGTATGTGTGGGGCAGGGGGTAACACGGGGTGTGTGGGGCGGGGGGAGGGATACGGGGAGGGGGGACACGGGGTGTGTGGGGATGTGACGTTATGAGTGTAATATAATATTTCATTGGAAGGTGACAGGGCCAGAAAGAGTTAATTACCTCCCAGACTGACCTGGCCCATGGGTGAACCTTAAGGACTGGTTAGGAAGATCTGTAAATGAACAGCGGCATTGTTAGAGATCTCAAGGGTAGACGTTTGCTCAGGTCTTGTAATGTAAGTAAACAAGTCTTGTCTATTGCTATAGCTTTAATTCAAAGATCAAAAAAGGAATATTAACATTTAGGAAGACTCTTGAGGGAAATCGTATTATTGTCTCTGTCTCTTTGAAGGTTGGGGTAACCTGGATCTGAACTGTGTAATGGATAAATGACCCTGGGCTAATTGCCAGGATGTTTGGGAGAAGGAGAGTTAAGCCTATTGTTTTCTCAGGCCGAAAGGCTGCAGGAAATGTATAAAAACCCTGGGACATGATCCTACTTCATCTCAGATCTGCTTTGGGTTTCAAGAGGGGGAAACCTTAAGCCACAAGGATTGAGATCCCCAGTCACTGACTAGAGCCACCCTGAACACGGACATTGGACTGTAACCTCTGGACTGTTTCTAAAAGGACTTTTGGCAACTACACGCTCATCTCTGCTCTGTATCTGAACCTCAAGAATTGAATTCAAGCCTGTCTGTATATTGATCTTTGAACCAACACTCTCTCGCTTTTCTTTTCTAATAAATTTTAGCTTTAGTTAATAAGAATTGGCTGTAGTGTGTATTTTGGGTAAGATCTAAGTTGTAATTGAACCTGCATATGTGGCTGATCCTTTGGGATTGGAAGAACCTTTTCTTTTATATGATGAGATAAGATTTTCAATAATCATCATTGTATCTGACGCGTGTGTCTGGATGGAGGCTGGAGGCTGGGCACTTTAAGGGAACTGCGTTGTTTGGATGTCTGAGGAACCAGGGAGGTCCTACAGGAGCTGTTTTGGGCTGGTTGGTAAATCTAAGTTTGGAAGATCCACCAGCGTTTGGGGTTTGTCTGCCCCGTTTGGTTTGCAGTTCACCCTGAGTCAGTGACCTCAGCTGGCTCCCACGGGCAGCACCGTCACAGGGGGGCAGGGGGAGGGACACGAGGAGGGGAACACGGTGTGTGTGTGGCGGGGGGAGGGACACGAGGAGGGGGGAACACAGGGTGTGGGGGGGCAGAGGGAGGGGCAGGGGGAGGGGGAACACGGTGTGTGTGTGGCGGGGGGAGGGACATGAGGAGGGGGGAACACAGGGTGTGTGGGGGGCAGGGGGAGGGACATGGGGGGGACACGGGTGTGTGGGGCGGGGGGAAGGACATGGGGTGGGGTGAGGAACCTGGGGTGTGTGTGTGGCAGGGGGAGGGACATGAGGAGGGGGGAACACAGGGTGTGTGTGCGGCGGGGGGAGGGACACGAGGAGGGGGGACACGAGGAGGGGCACGAGGAGGGGGAATACAGGGTGTGTGTGTGGCGGGGGGAGGGGAACACAGGGTGTGTGTGGGGGGCGGGGGGAGGGACACGAGGAGGGGGGAACACAGGGTGTGTGGGGGGCAGGGGGAGGGGGGAACACGGGGTGGGGGGGCGGGGAGAGGGACATGGGGTGGGGTGAGGAACCTGGGGTGTGTGTGTGGCAGGGGGAGGGACATGAGGAGGGGGGAACACAGGGTGTGTGTGGGGCGGGGGGAGGGACACGAGGAGGGGGGAACACAGGGTGTGTGTGCGGCGGGGGGAGGGACACGAGGAGGGGCACGAGGAGGGGGAACACGGTGTGTGTGTGGCGGGGGGAGGGACACGAGGAGGGGGGAACACAGGGTGTGTGGGGGGCAGGGGGAGGGGGAAACACAGGGTGTGGGGGGGCGGGGGGAGGGGCAGAAATATGACAAAGCTCCTGGGCCCAGGCTGGCAACAACTGCCCAGCTCAGCAGCACAACGACCCCCCCACCCCGTGTGCCCGGCTGGACCCCCCCCCCCCGAGCGCTCAGACCCAGGGCCGGGCCCGGCCAAGTCCCCCCCGCGCTGCGGCCGAACCGGGGCCATCAGGGACTTGGGACATTTCAGCCACAGCCAGCTTCCCCCGCACCCCATCTCAGCCCCCCTGGTTCTCAGCGCTTCCAGTTAGAGCAGGGCCCCTCATCTCAGCACCCCCATCTCAGAGCCCCCCGGTTCTCAGCACCCCCCCATCTCAGAGCCCCCCAGGTTCTCAGCGCCCCCAGTCAGAGCAGGGCCCCCCCATCTCAGCACCCCCATCTCAGAGCCCCCCGGTTCTCAGCACCCCCCCATCTCAGAGCCCCCCAGGTTCTCAGCGCCCCCAGTCAGAACAGGGCCCCTCATCTCAGCACCCCCATCTCAGAGCCCCCCGGTTCTCAGCACCCCCCCATCTCAGAGCCCCCCAGGTTCTCAGCGCCCCCAGTCAGAACAGGGCCCCCCCATCTCAGCACCCCCATCTCAGCCCCCCCGGTTCTCAGCACCCCCCCATCTCAGAGCCCCCCAGGTTCTCAGCGCCCCCAGTCAGAACAGGGCCCCCCCATCTCAGCACCCCCATCTCAGCCCCCCCGGTTCTCAGCACCCCCCGATCTCAGTGCCCCCCAGGTTCTCAGCGCCCCCAGTCAGAGCAGGGCCCCCCCATCTCAGCACCCCCATCTCAGCCCCCCTGGTTCTCAGCACCCCCTCATCTCAGAGCCCCCCAGGTTCTCAGCGCCCCCAGTCAGAACAGGGCCCCCCCATCTCAGCACCCCCATCTCAGCCCCCCTGGTTCTCAGCACCCCCCCATCTCAGAGCCCCCCAGGTTCTCAGCGCTCCCAGCCAGAGCAGGGCCCCCCCATCTCAGCACCCCCCCATCTCAGAGCCCCCCGGGTTCTCAGCGCTCCCAGCCAGAGCAGGGCCCCCCCGACCCCATCTCAGCGCCCCCCCCGCAGGGCCGGCTCCAGGCACCAGCGTTCCAAGCAGTCCGTGTGTTTTTGCCCCCGAGCAGCGCGCCGCGGTGCCGCCGCGGACGTGGGGCAGTCCAGGTGCCGGGTGCCGGGCGCCGTTAGGGCGGAAGACAGAAGCCGCCGAATTGCCGCTGCAGCGGAAACGCGCCTGCCGCCCTAACGGCGCCCGGACTGTCCCACCGTCTGCAGTGGCAAAACCAGTCGAGCCGGCCCTGCCCCCCCGGTTCTCAGCACCCCCAGCGAGCCGGGAGCCCGGCCCCCAGGCGGGCAGCTCCGAGCGCTGCCCCAAACGGCCCCACGCCGGCCGGGGGCTCTCCTGCTGCGGGACAGGCAGTGCCCAGCCCCGGTCCCGCCCCACCCTGCCGGCAGCTGGGGCCCTAAGGGGACCGGGGCCCCTAACGCCGACGCGTCACTGAACTCCCGCCCCCCCCCCCCGTAGCTGCAGCGGGAGGGGCCGGCTCGACTGCAATGCAGCCGCGTCTGGTGCGGAGCCGGGGGGGGGGAGAGCAGCCGCCAGCCCCCAGTTCATAGGTCAGCCGGGTGCATTGTCCCCACGTGCCAGGGGGCATGTGCCCCACTGAGCCCCCCGCAGATCTCAGGGGGGCAGGGATGGCACAGAGGGGCCCAGCAGGCCAGGCGGGCGGGGGGGGGCGGTTATAATACAGCCCCCGGCCCACAGCCAGGCGGGTTCTGCCCATGGCCTGACCCCTTTGCCACCGGTGCAATCCCCAGCCGCGCCAGCAGGTGTCTCTGCTGCACAAGGGACAAAGCTGCAGCAGCCCTCGGGGGCTGCGGGTCGGGAGTGAGGGGCACCGCAGAGCTGGGGGGGCAGGGCTGGGCTATGGGGGCTGCGGGTCGGGAGTGAGGGGCACCGCAGAGCTGGGGGGGCAGGGCTGGGCTATGGGGGCTGCGGGTCGGGAGTGAGGGGCGCCGGTGGGGCTGGGGGGGCAGGGCTGGGCTATGGGGGCTGCGGGTCGGGAGTGAGGGGCGCCGCAGAGCTGGGGGGGGAGCAGGGCTGGGCTATGGGGGCTGCGGGTCGGGAGTGAGGGGCGCCGCAGAGCTGGGGGGGGGGAGCAGGGCTGGGCTGGCAGGGGCTGCGGGTCGGGAGTGAGGGGCACCGCAGAGCTGGGGGGGGAGCAGGGCTGGGCTCGCAGGGGCTGCGGGTCGGGAGTGAGGGGCACCGGCAGAGCTGGGGGGGGAGCAGGGCTGGGCTAGCAGGGGCTGCGGGTCGGGAGTGAGGGGCACCGGCAGAGCTGGGGGGGGGCAGGGTTGGACTGGCAGGGGCTGCGGGTCGGGAGTGAGGGGCGCCGGTGGGGCTGGGGGGGGGCAGGGTTGGACTGGCAGGGGCTGCGGGTCGGGAGTGAGGGGCGCCGGTGGGGGAGCAGGGCTGGGCTAGCAGGGGCTGCGGGTCGGGAGTGAGGGGCGCCGGTGGGGCTGGGGGGGGAGCAGGGCTGGGCTAGCAGGGGCTGCGGGTCGGGAGTGAGGGGCGCCGGTGGGGCTGGGGGGGGCAGGGCTGGGCTAGCAGGGGCTGCGGGTCGGGAGTGAGGGGCACCGGCAGAGCTGGGGGGGGAGCAGGGCTGGGCTAGCAGGGGCTGCGGGTCGGGAGTGAAGGGCGCCGGTGGGGCTGGGGGGGGGCAGGGCCGGGCTAGCAGGAGGCTGCGGGTCGGGAGTGAGGGGCACCGGCACAGCTGGGGGGGGAGCAGGGCTGGGCTAGCAGGGGCTGCGGGTCGGGAGTGAGGGGCACCGGCAGAGCTGGGGGGGGAGCAGGGCTGGGCTAGCAGGGGCTGCGGGTCGGGAGTGAGGGGCGCCGGTGGGGCTGGGGGGGGAGCAGGGCTGGGCTAGCAGGGGCTGCGGGTCGGGAGTGAGGGGCACCGGCAGAGCTGGGGGGGGAGCAGGGCTGGGCTAGCAGGGGCTGCGGGTCGGGAGTGAGGGGCACCAAGAGCGTGTAATAGCACCAAGAACGGGGGGGGGGTCTGTGCTAGGAGTAGCTCACGTTGTGGGGGGGGGGTGTCCATAGCCCAGGATCGCTGCCCAAACAAGGCAACACGCGAGGCCTGTGCAGCGCGGGAGGAAGGGAGCAGAGGCCCAGGCTCTCATCCATCACCAGGCCCTGTTGGCAGCCAGCCCAGCCCAGCCCAGCCCAGCCCCGTCCCTGCAGCTTAAACCACAAGGAGCCCTAATTATAGGGCAGCCAAATCCAGAGCCGGGAGGTGTGGGAAGGAAGCCAGGGGCGGCTGAGCCCGCGCCAACCTCCCCAGGGTCAGAGCGGTGCTGCTGCTTCCCTGAGAGCTGGAAACACACAGCAGGGGCTGCGGGTCGGGAGTGTGGGGCACCAGCAGGGCTGGGGGGGACCCCAGGGCCAGGCTAGCAGGGGCTGCGGGTCGGGAGTGTGGGGCACCAGCAGGGCTGGGGGGGACCCCAGGGCCGGGCCAGCAGGGGGCTGCGGGTCGGGAGTGAGGGGCACCGGCAGGGCTGGGGGGGACCCCAGGGCCAGGCTAGCAGGGGCTGCGGGTCGGGAGTGAGGGGCACCGGCAGGGCTGGGGGGGACCCCAGCGCCGGGCCAGCAGGGGGCTGCGGGTGGGGAGTGTGGGGCACCGGCAGGGCTGGGGGGGGACCCCAGGGCCAGGCTAGCAGGGGGCTGCGGGTGGGGAGTGTGGGGCACCGGCAGGGCTGGGGGGGACCCCAGGGCCAGGCTAGCAGGGGCTGCGGGTCGGGAGTGAGGGGCACCGGCAGGGCTGGGGGGGACCCCAGCGCCGGGCCAGCAGGGGGCTGCGCGTGGGGAGTGAGGGGCACCGGCAGGGCTGGGGGGGACCCCAGGGCCGGGCCAGCAGGGGGCTGCGGGTGGGGAGTGTGGGGCACCGGCAGGGCTGGGGGGGACCCCAGCGCCAGGCTAGCAGGGGGCTGCGGGTGGGGAGTGAGGGGCACCGGCAGGGCTGGGGGGTACCCCAGGGCCAGGCCAGCAGGGGGCTGCGGGTGGGGAGTGAGGGGCACCGGCAGGGCTGGGGGGGACCCCAGGGCCGGGCTAGCAGGGGGCTGCGGGTGGGGAGTGTGGGGCACCGGCAGGGCTGGGGGGGACCCCAGGGCCAGGCCAGCAGGGGGCTGTGGGTGGGGAGTGAGGGGCACCGACAGGGCTGGGGGGGACCCCAGCGCCAGGCTAGCAGGGGCTGCGGGTGGGGAGTGTGGGGCACTGGCAGGGCTGGGGGGGACCCCAGGGCCAGGCTAGCAGGGGCTGCGGGTGGGGAGTGTGGGGCACTGGCAGGGCTGGGGGGGACCCCAGCGCCAGGCTAGCAGGGGCTGCGGGTGGGGAGTGTGGGGCACCGACAGGGCTGGGGGGGACCCCAGGGCCAGGCTAGCAGGGGGCTGCGGGTGGGGAGTGAGGGGCACCGACAGGGCTGGGGGGGACCCCAGCGCCAGGCTAGCAGGGGGCTGCGGGTGGGGAGTGTGGGGCACTGGCAGGGCTGGGGGGCAGGGATAACTAGATTCCTGGGGCAGGCCCAGCCTCGCTCTGCCCCACCCCGGGCTGCAGAGGAAGTGGGCCGGCGAGTGGCTGCCAGCCTCGCGTGCCAGGCGCTGCTGGGACATGCTGCCCTGCCCATGCAGCAGCTCTGAGCCTGGGGGGTTGGCGCCAGCTCAGCGGGGGGGGGGTCTGCCCCACAGTCTCTGCTGTGCCCCTCATCTGTGGGCCCCGCCCCGTCGGTCCGCCTGCCCCTGGCAGCCCCGCGCGCTCCGAGCCCTGGCTTGCGGTTTCCTCTGGGCGGGGGTGGCAGCCGCTCCGCGCCAGCGGCCGGGGGGGGCCGGGAGCCGGGGGGGGGGTGGGAGCGGCGGCGCAGAGCCGGTGCCGAGCTCGGTACCCACGGGGGCGCCAGGGAACCCGGCCACGGCGGAGCAGGACGCCAGGGGTCTGGGGGACTCCTTGCCACTGGACGGGGGAGACTCAAGGGATCTGCGCCCCCCCGACAGACGGACGGACAGACGGCAGCTGAAGCAGAAGAGTTTATTCCCCCTCCCTGGAGGGGGAGGGGCGGCTGGCGTGCACAACAAAATTAACCAAAAATTAATAAACTCGGAGTTGGGGGGGGGGGGGGGGGGGCTGGTTAAATGGGCAAAGCTGCGAAGGCGACGGCCGCCCGAGACCCCGAGGAATGGCCCGGCCCCAGCGGCCGTGGGGCCCCACGGCTGCCCGGGCGGGGGGGTGGGGGTGGGGCGAGGCCAGCAGGCAGCGGGGGCCCAGCGGACCCAGGCGTCCGGGCGGGGGCTACGGCACAGAGACGTGGAAGGGGCTGTTGGGCACGTGCTGGTCGCCCCATTTCACCACCAGGACGTAGTCGCCCTTTTCCTTCAGCAGGTAGGAGACGCTGTAGAGCCGGTTCCCCAGGTGCTTCACCACGATCTCCTCGCACGGCGTGCGCGGGCCGTGCACGCCCACCAGCAGCATGTTGTTCCCTGCGGGGGGGCACGGGGGTCAGGGGACAGCCAGGCACAGCCCGGGCCCCCGCCCCCACCTAATCCCCCTCAGCCCCCCAACTCCATCCTCCTCCCAGCCCCAGTGCCCCTCAGAACCCCCCGCCCCCAGCTAATCCCCTCAGCCCCCCAACTCCATCCCCCTCCCAGCCCCAGTGCCCCTAAGAACCCCCCGCCCCCAGCTAATCCCCCTCAGCCCCCCAACTCCATCCTCCTCCCAGCTGCCTGATCCCCCTCACCCCCCAGCCAGCTCCCTAACCTCCATCCTCCTCCCAGCCCCAGTGCCCCTCAGAACCCCCCGCCCCCACCTAATCCCCCTCAGCCCCCCAACTCCATCCTCCTCCCAGCCCCAGTGCCCCTCAGAACCCCCCGCCCCCAGCTAATCCCCCTCAGCCCCCCAACTCCATCCTCCTCCCAGCCCCAGTGCCCCTCAGAACCCCCCGCCCCAGCTAATCCCCCTCAGCCCCCCAACTCCATCCTCCTCCCAGCCCCAGTGCCCCTCAGAACCCCCCGCCCCCAGCTAATCCCCCTCAGCCCCCCAACTCCATCCTCCTCCCAGCCCCAGTGCCCCTCAGAACCCCCTGCCCCCACCTAATCCCCCTCCCAGCCCCAGTGCCCCTCAGAACCCCCGCCCCCACCTAATCCCCCTCAGCCCCCCAACTCCATCCCCCTCCCAGCCCCAGTGCCCCTCAGAACCCCCCGACCCCAGCTAATCCCCCTCAGCCCCCAACTCCATCCCCTCCCAGCCCCAGTGCCCCTCAGAACCCCCCGCCCCAGCTAATCCCCCTCAGCCCCCCAACTCCATCCTCCTCCCAGCCCCAGTGCCCCTCAGAACCCCCCGCCCCCAGCTAATCCCCCTCAGCCCCCCAACTCCATCCCCCTCCAGCCCCAGTGCCCCTCAGAACCCCCCGCCCCCACCTAATCCCCCTCAGCCCCCCAACTCCATCCCCCTCCCAGCCCGTGCCCCTCAGAACCCCCCGCCCCCAGCTAATCCCCTCAGCCCCCCAACTCCATCCTCCTCCCAGCCCCAGTGCCCCTCAGAACCCCTCGCCCCCACCTAATCCCCCTCAGCCCCCCAACTCCATTCCCCCCCCAGCTGCCTGATCCCCCTCACCCCCAGCCAGCTCCCTAACCTCCATCCTCCTCCCAGCCCCAGTGCCCCTCAGAACCCCCCGCCCCCACCTAATCCCCTCAGCCCCCCAACTCCATCCTCCTCCCAGCCCCAGTGCCCCTCAGAACCCCCCGCCCCCAGCTAATCCCCCTCAGCCCCCCAACTCCATCCCCCTCCCAGCCCCAGTGCCCCTAAGAACCCCCCGCCCCCAGCTAATCCCCCTCAGCCCCCCAACTCCATCCTCCTCCCAGCTGCCTGATCCCCCTCACCCCCAGCCAGCTCCCCTAACCTCCATCCTCCTCCCAGCCCCAGTGCCCCTCAGAACCCCCGCCCCACCTAATCCCCCTCAGCCCCCCAACTCCATCCTCCTCCCAGCCCCAGTGCCCCTCAGAACCCCCCGCCCCCAGCTAATCCCCCTCAGCCCCCCAACTCCATCCTCCTCCCAGCCCCAGTGCCCCTCAGAACCCCCCGCCCCAGCTAATCCCCCTCAGCCCCCCAACTCCATCCTCCTCCCAGCCCCAGTGCCCCTCAGACCCCCCGCCCCCAGCTAATCCCCCTCAGCCCCCCAACTCCATCCTCCTCCCAGCCCCAGTGCCCCTCAGAACCCCCTGCCCCCACCTAATCCCCCTCCCAGCCCCAGTGCCCCTCAGAACCCCCGCCCCCACCTAATCCCCCTCAGCCCCCCAACTCCATCCCCCTCCCAGCCCAGTGCCCCTCAGAACCCCCCGACCCCAGCTAATCCCCCTCAGCCCCCCAACTCCATCCTCCTCCCAGCCCCAGTGCCCCTCAGAACCCCCCGCCCCCAGCTAATCCCCCTCAGCCCCCCAACTCCATCCTCCTCCCAGCCCCAGTGCCCCTCAGAACCCCCCGCCCCCAGCTAATCCCCCTCAGCCCCCCAACTCCATCCCCCTCCCAGCCCCAGTGCCCCTCAGAACCCCCCGCCCCCACCTAATCCCCCTCAGCCCCCCAACTCCATCCCCCTCCCAGCCCCAGTGCCCCTCAGAACCCCCCGCCCCCAGCTAATCCCCCTCAGCCCCCCAACTCCATCCTCCTCCCAGCCCCAGTGCCCCTCAGAACCCCTCGCCCCCACCTAATCCCCCTCAGCCCCCCAACTCCATTCCCCCCCCAGCTGCCTGATCCCCCTCACCCCCCAGCCAGCTCCCTAACCTCCATCCTCCTCCCAGCCCCAGTGCCCCTCAGAACCCCCCGCCCCCACCTAATCCCCCTCAGCCCCCCAACTCCATCCCCCTCCCAGCCCCAGTGCCCCTCAGAACCCCCCGCCCCCAGCTAATCCCCCTCAGCCCCCCAACTCCATCCTCCTCCCAGCCCCAGTGCCCCTCAGAACCCCTCGCCCCCACCTAATCCCCCTCAGCCCCCCAACTCCATCCCCCTCCCAGCCCCAGTGCCCCTCAGAACCCCCCGCCCCCACCTAATCCCCCTCAGCCCCCCAACTCCATCCTCCTCCCAGCCCCAGTGCCCCTCAGAACCCCCCGCCCCCAGCTAATCCCCCTCAGCCCCCCAACTCCATCCTCCTCCCAGCCCCAGTGCCCCTCAGAACCCCCCGCCCCCAGCTAATCCCCCTCAGCCCCCCAACTCCATCCTCCTCCCAGCCCCAGTGCCCCTCAGAACCCCACGCCCCCGAGCCGCACAGGGTTAACTACACAGGCCCTGCAGCTAGCTGGCTCTGGGGGGTCCAGATCCACACCCCATAGCACGGCTGGGGCCACCCCAAGGTCCCACTGCAGCCACCCCCAGACCCCTTCACCCAGCCCAGCTGTTCCTGCCCCGTGTCTCCGGGGCAAAAACAGCAGCACCAGGTGGATGGGGGGGGGGGGGAGCTGCCCTCCTGCCCCCCCCCCCAGCCGTACCCCACGTCCTCCCACCCCTGCCCCAGAGACCTGGCCTGGCCCCCACCGCCCCCCACACCTGCTTTACTGCAGTCCACCGTGAAGGAGTTCTTCTGGCCCACGAAGCCCTTGCTCAGCCCCAGACCCTTGGCCACCACCTTGCTGGCGTCCGAGGCGAACTTGGGGGGCGCCCCCTGCAGCACGGCCACCTCCGCCCGCCCGGCCGAGTCCACGAAGACAGAGGACGTTTCGTGTAGGCTGTGGCTGCTCACCAGGCGGGAGCCTGTGGGGGGAAGATCGGGGTGATGGGGGGCAGTGGAGGGGATCCCCCGCCCCCGGCACCAGTGCGGCCGACGCTGTCTGAGTGTGCAGAGAGCCTGAGCCCATTGCTCGGAGAGAAGTGAACCTCCCCCCCCCCGTGGGAGGGGCTTGCGAAAGGCCTGCCCCCAGGGCCCACACCTGTGATCTTGGCCTTGAAGGGGCTGCCGGCGATGTGGTAGGGGCCGCCGTACTTGATGGAGATCAGGTAGCTGCCGGGCACCATGGGCGTGTAGGTCACTTTGTAGCCCTCGGCGCACTCCTGGCAGTCCATCTGCACCTTGGAGGGGCCGTCGATGGTCACGGCCAGGGCCCCGGGGCCCGCGTTGGTCGTGTTCACCACGAACTCCGCCGGGCTGCCTGCAAGTGTCACGGGTGTCAATACCAGCGCCCCTCACTCCCAACCCGCAGCCCCCGGCCCCACCGGTGCCCCTCACTCCCGACCCCCCAGCCCCGCCCCTCACTCCCGACCCGCCGCCCCCAGCCCCGCCCCTCACTCCCGACCCCCCAGCCCCCGGCCCCGGCCCCGCCCCTCACTCCCGACCCCCCAGCCCCGCCATTGCCCCTCACTCCCGACCCGCAGCCCCCGGCCCCACCGGTGCCCCTCACTCCCGACCCCCCAGCCCCCGGCCCCGCCCCTCACTCCCGACCCCCCAGCCCCGCCCCTCACTCCCAACCCGCAGCCCCCGGCCCCACCGGTGCCCCTCACTCCCAACCCCCCAGCCCCCGGCCCCGCCCCTCACTCCCGACCCCCCAGCCCCCGGCCCCGCCCCTCACTCCCGACTCACCGCCCCCAGCCCCACCGGTGCCCCTCACTCCCAACCCCCCAGCCCCGCCCCTCACTCCCGACCCCCCAGCCCCGCCATTGCCCCTCACTCCCGACCCGCAGCCCCCGGCCCCGCCCCTCACTCCCGACCCGCCGCCCCCGGCCCCACCGGTGCCCCTCACTCCCGACCCCCCAGCCCCGCCCCTCACTCCCAACCCGCAGCCCCCGGCCCCACCGGTGCCCCTCACTCCCGACCCCCCAGCCCCCGGCCCCGCCCCTCACTCCCGACCCGCCGCCCCCAGCCCCACCGGTGCCCCTCACTCCCGACCCCCCAGCCCCCGGCCCCGCCCCTCACTCCCGACCCCCCAGCCCCGCCATTGCCCCTCACTCCCGACCCGCAGCCCCCGGCCCCGCCCCTCACTCCCGACCCGCCGCCCCCGGCCCCACCGGTGCCCCTCACTCCCGACCCCCCAGCCCCGCCCCTCACTCCCGACCCGCCGCCCCCAGCCCCACTGGTGCCCCTCACTCCCGACCCCCCAGCCCCCGGCCCCACCCCTCACTCCCGACCCCCCAGCCCCGCCCCTCACTCCCGACCCCCCAGCCCCACCATTGCCCCTCACTCCCGACCCGCAGCCCCCGGCCCCGCCCCTCACTCCCAACCCGCAGCCCCCGGCCCCACCGGTGCCCCTCACTCCCGACCCCCCAGCCCCCGGCCCCGCCCCTCACTCCCGACCCGCCGCCCCCAGCCCCACTGGTGCCCCTCACTCCCAACCCCCCAGCCCCCGGCCCCGCCCCTCACTCCCGACCCCCCAGCCCCGCCATTGCCCCTCACTCCCGACCCGCAGCCCCTACCGGTGGTGCCCCCCTCCAGGCCTGTGCCGTACGCAGACACCAGGCCCGGGTCGCCCGCCTGGCCCGGCTCCCCGACGCGTATCTTGAAGGGGCTGCCGGGGATGTGGGCGCTGTTGAACTTGACGTCGATGGAGTAGACGCCGTTCTCCCGTGGGATGAAGCGAACGGCGTATTTATCTGGGGGTAGGAGCAGCATTAGAGGAGGGGCAGCATTGGGGTCCTGCCCCCCAGCAGCCCCGGGGCAGGAGCGGCAGCTTGCTCAATGGGGAGGGGCCAGCAATTTGAGGGGGTAGGGTGGGGAGCTGGGAGCCCGGACTCCTGGGTTCTCTCCTGGCTCTGGGAGGGAAGTGGGGGGCTGGTGGGTTAGTGCAGGGGGGCTGGGAGCCAGGACTCCTGGGTTCTCTCCCTGGCTCTGGGAGGGGAGGGGGGCTGGTGGTGTAGAGCGGGGGGGGGGGGGCTGGGAGCCAGGACTCCTGGGTTCTCTTCCCCCTGCCCACCCCACCTGGGGTCCAGGCCCCGCTCCGTGGGGCGGCCTCACCTTCGTCGATCTCAGTGACGTGACATTCCTCCAGTGCGCCCGAGGGGCTGTGCACCTTGGCGTCCAGCGCCCCCTTGGCGCCGTTCAGGCTGACTGCAAAGGAAGCCGGCTGGTTGGCCTTGAGCCCTGACTCCTGGAGGCACAGCAGAGCGTTAGCGGGGCCGGGGGGGGGGCAGGGGTGAGACCAGGGGGTCCCTCACCCCAGCTGCGTCACTTACCTTCCTGGGCCTGGCTGCTTAAAGAGGGAGAGCTGGGAGCGCGGGCTGGCGTTGGGCTGGGGGGCCGGGCCCGAGGGACAGCCCCAGGCTACGGGTCCCAGCAGCCCACGGCACGGGCCTGGCGGCAGTGTAGGGTGGGGGGCAGTGTAGGGTGGGGGGCAGGACGGGGGGCAGGGTGGGGTGGGATGGGGGCAGCTCTCTCTCTTTAAGCAGTACCTGGCCCGGGCGTCGTCGGGGTCTGTTAAGAGCCTTTAAAAGAGACACAAGAGAAAACCGCGGCGCCCCGGGGCGGTTTGGGGGGCGCCCTGCTGTCCTGGGCCGGCACAGGATCCCACCCCTCTCCCCCCGGCGGCTGCGCTACCCCCCCAGCCCTCCAGCCCCGGGCCCCCCTGCTTCCTCCTGATGCCAGAGGGGGGCAGACAGGTTACAGCCCCAGCTGGGGGCTCTGCTCCCTCCCCGTGCCCCCCCTACAACCCATCCCCCCCTCGCCCCACGGTGTGTGGGGGGGGCGTTACATGGGAGGAGACACGGGAGTGGGCAGCACGTCTGGGGGGGAAAGCTCTGTCCCGAGGGGCTGCGGTCACCGGCAGCTCACTGTGAGACCCTCGCCCACGGAGAGGTGGGGGTACCCCCAAGAAGGTGGGGGGGCTGTTTTACCAGGGAAGATCAAAGGCCTGGCCTGCTGTAATGAGAGGACGAGCTGCCGGGGGGCCCCGGTGGGGGGCAGGACGAGCTGGAGACTGGGATTCGGGGAGTGACACACGTGGCCCTTTGGCGCGGCTGGAGTCTCCGTCCCGGGGACAGGAGCTGATGGCTGCTCTCGGGCTGGTTATGCTAGGGGGGCACGGCCATGGGGCAGGGGGGAGCACGGCCGTGGGGCGGGCCACAGCCAGCTACATTCCCGTCTGCGCCATGGGGCAGAGGGGGTGGGGGCGGGGCAGACAATCCTGTGGTGACAAGATCCCCGGAGCCCCCCCGCGGGAACAGCCAGCAGCCCCCTTCCCTGCGTGCTGTGGGTCACGCCCCTAACAAGGACACACCCTCAGCACACAGGGGTGGGTCCAACCAGCCATTCACCCCCCAGCTTGAGGGGACCTGCCCCGGGGATTGTGCAGGGCGAGCCGTGGGGCCTGCTAGCTCTGTGGATGCGGAGGATCGAGGTGCGGCCGGGGGGCTGCCCCCCGGCAGGAGCGACTCAGAGCCGGGACCCCAGGACGTCTCACTCCCCAGCAGCCGCCTCAGGCCCGTGCCGGCAGCAGGAGGGCGGGGGCCCGGCGGTTTCTCCGGGGCCTCACCTGAAGGCTGGTAACAGTCAGGCGCCGGGCGTCATGGCAGGGGGCCGCCGCCGGCACCACGAAGGGGCTTTCGGGAACATGCTCCTCGTTGAACTTCACTGACACCTCGTAGTCGCCTGGGGGGAGAGGGGTGTTAGCGCCGCCCCACGGCCGGTCCCCAGCCGGCCTCCCAGCCAGTCCCCCAGCCCCACGGCCGGCCCCCCAGCCCCACGGCCTGTCCCCTGCCAGCCCCCCTAGGCCCATGGCCAGTCCCCTGCCGGTCCCCCAGCCCCACGGCCAGTCCCCCAGCCAACCTCGTAGCCACCTGGGGGGAGAGGGGGGTTAGCACTGCCCCAGCCCCACTGCCAGCCCCCCCCCAGTCAACTGGGGGGTTCTCTGCCCCCAGGTCGACATCAGGGCTGGCCCAGCCGCCCCGTAGGCCCCCGTCCGTACCGGGCTCCTGGACGATGTAGGCCACGCCGCAGGACCCGTCTTTCCTGTCCTCGAAGGCGATCTCGGCCTTGCTGGGCCCCTCGACAGCGATGGAGAGACCCCCGGCGCCCGCCTCCCGCGTCCAGATGCTGAACTCGGCTGGGGGGGGCGGGGGGGGAGACGCTGTTACCCAGGCTGCTGTGCAGGCCCCTCCCTCCCCCAACAGCCTCCAGCACCCGCTTACCTGGCACGCCGGCCTCGGCCCGCTCCAGGCCAGGGCCCCCCGCCCGCACCTTGTGGGCACCGCCCTCGCCCAGCGGCCCGACGGTGAACTGGAAGGGGCTGCCGGGAACGTGCTGCCCCTTGTACTTGACGCTGACCGAGTGCACGCCCGTCTCGGCGGGCACGAACCGGACGCAATAGGTGCTGTTCTCCGCCTCCAGCACCTCGGCCGCCAGCCGCTGCCCCGAGGGGCCCGTCACCTGGGCCGTCATGTCTGCCAGGCTGATCTCTGGGGGAAGAGGGGGGTCAGACGCCCCATAGCGCCCCCCCACCGAGCGTCCCCTGACCCACCAGCCCCCGCATGATCTCCCAACCGGCCCCCCAGAGCCCTCGCCCCCAAACACAAGCCCCCTCCTGCCCCCAAGCCCCCTGCCCCAGCTCACCTGGGATCTTGAGGCTGAGGTCGCAGGCGCTGCCCACGTTGGCCACAGGGGGGGCGCGGCGTCGCCGGGTGATGCTCTCCTTCACCCGCCCCTCGCCTGTCACCTTCACCGAGAATGGGCTCCCTGTGGGAGGGAGGGGTCAGGCAGGGCTGGGCGGCCACAGACAGGGCCCCACAGCACTTCCTGGGGTCACCCCCACCCCCCACAGGACCTAACGCCCCCTGGACCCCCCACCCCAGAGGTTGCTCTGACCACATATCGCTGGAGAAGGTGGCGTGGCCTCCTATGCCGGCCGAGTGCCCTGCAGGGACAGGCCCCCCCGGGGGCAGAGCCCGGGCCCCCAGCTCCGCGCTGGGCCCCCCACCTGGCACGTGCTGGTCAGCGAATTTGATGGAGATGATGTAGTTGCCGGGCTCCGTGGGGCAGTAGGTAACGCGGCAGGTCCCGTCCTCCAGGTCTTCCGTGTTTATGTCCACCTTGCTGGGGCCCTCGATGGACAAGCTGAGCCCGCCATAGCCTGGGGGCACAGGAGGGAGTGGGGGGGCTGCAGGCCTTCCAAGCATCCCCCCCTCGCAGAGAACCCAGGAGTCCTGGCTCCAAGCCCCCTGCTCTAACCCACCAGACCCCACTCCTCCCAGAGCAAGGAGAGAACATAAGAACGGCCCTACTGGGTCAGACTAAAGGTCCTTCCAGCCCAGTATCCTGTCTGCCGACAGTGGTCAATGCCAGGTGCCCCAGAGGGAATGAGCAGAACAGGGAATCACCAAGTGATCCATCCCCTGTCGCCCATTCCCAGCTCCTGGCAAACAGAGGCTACAGACACCATCCCTGCCCGTCCTGGCTAATAACCATTGATGGACCTATCCTAGTTCTTCATTGAACCCTGTTATAGTCTTGCCCTTCACAACATCATCTGGCAAGGAGTTCCACAGGTTGACTGTGCGTTGTGTGAAGAAGAACTTCCTTTTATTTGTTTTAAACCTGCTGCCTATTAATTTCATTTGGTGACCCCTAGTATCTCCCCTTAGCTGTCTCTTTTCCAAGCTGAAAAGTGCCAATCTTCTTAATCTCTCCTCATATGGAAGCCGTTCCATACCCCTAATCATTTTTGTTGCTCTTTTCTGAACCTTTTCCAATTCCAATATATCTTTTTTGAGATGGGGCGACCACATCTGCCCGCAGTATTCAAGGCGCGGGCGTACCATGGATTTATATAGAGGCAACATGATATTTTCTGTCCAATTATCTATCCCGTTCTTAATTATTCCCAGTATTCTGTTTTCTTTTTTGACTGCTGCTGCACATTGAGTGGATGTTTTCAGAAAACTCTCCACAATGACTCCAAGATCTTTCTTGAGCGGTCACAGCTAATTTAGACCCCATCATTGTATATGTATAGTTAGGATTATGTTTTCCAATGTGCATTACTTTGCATTTATCAACATTAAATTTCATCTGCCATTTTGTTGCCCAGTCACCCAGTTTTGTGAGAGCCTTTTGTAGCTCTTCGCAGTCTGCCTGGGACTTAACTATCTTGAGTAGTTTTGTATCATCTGCAAATTTTGCCACCTCCCTGTTTACCCCTTTTTCTAGATCATTTATGAGTATGTTGAATAGAACTGGTCCCAGTACAGACCCCTGGGGGACACCACTATTTACCTCTCTCCATTCTGAAAACTGACCATTTATTCCTATCCTTTGTGTCCTGTCTTTTAACCAGTTACCGATCCATGAGGGGATCTTCCCTCTTATCCCCTGGCAGCTGACTCTGGGTAAGAGCCTTTGGTGAGTACACTATAGCCACTGGATCCCCCTTGTCCACATGCTTGTTGACCCCATCAAAGAATTCTAGTAGATTGGTGAGGTACGATTTCCCTTTACTAAAACCATGTTGACTCTTCCCCAACAAATTATGTTCATCTAACTGTCTGACAATTTTGTTCTCTACTATAGTTTCAACCAATTTGCCTAGTACTGAAGTCAGGCTTACAGGCCTGTAATTGCCGGGGTCACCTCTGGAGCCCTTTTTAAAAATTGGCGTCACCGTACCTATCCTCCAGTCATCTGGTACAGAAGCGGATTTAAATGATAAGTTACAAACCACAGTTAGTTGTTCTGCAAGTTCCTTCAGAACTCTTGGGTGAAGCCCATCTGGTCCTGGTGACTTATTGCTGTTTAATTGATCAATTTGTTCCAAAACCTCCTCTAAGGACACCTCAATCTGGGACAGTTCCTCAGATCGGTCAGCTAAAAAGAACCCAGGAGTCCTGGCTCCCAGCTCCCCCGTTCTAACCCATCAGACCCCCCTCTGCTCCCGGAGCTGGGAGAGAACCCAGGCGTCCCGCGGCCGCACCTGCGTCCCGGGTGTCGATGAGGAACTCAGCCGGCTCGAAGGTGCGCCCCTCGCTGAGGCCAGGCCCCGAGACGCGGACCCGGCTGGCGTCACCGATCTCTGACTGGCTGATGGTCACCGTGATGGGGCTGTTGGGGATGTGTTGCCCGTTCCGCTTGATGTTCACCAGGTGCTCGCCCACCTCCTTGGGCACGAACGAGATGCCTGGGGGAAATCGGGAGTGAGGGGCACCGGCAGGCTTGGGGGGCACTGGCTCGGGGGGGGGGGGCTGGGCTGGGCTAGCAGGGGCTGCAGGTCAGGAGTGAGGGGCACCGGCAGGGCTGGGGGGGCGGGGGGGGCGGCAGGGCTGGGCTAGCAGGGGCTGCGGGTCGGGAGTGAGGGGCACCGGCTCGGGGTGGGGGGCGGGACTCACCCACGTGGCCGTTGCGCAGGCGTTTGAGCTGGCAGGGCTCCTCGCGCCCTGACGGGGGGGTGACGGTCGCCGTCAGCTGGCTCAGATCCGTCTCCGCGATGTCCAGGGGGATGTCGGCCGAGGAGCCGACCTTCAGCTGGGACATTCGCAGCGTGTCGTCGCCTGGGGTTGGGGTTGGGGTTGGGGGTCATGAGCCGAGGGGACCCCCAGCCCCTCTGTCCACCCCCCCAACCCCAGCCCCCGCCCCTCTGTCCACCCCCCCAAACCCAGCCCCCGCCCTCCAACCCCTCCATCCACCCCACCCGGCCCCTCCCGCCCTCCCTCCATCCCGCCCCCCAACGCCAGCCTGTTCCCCCTCAGCCGTTCCGCAGCCCAGGAGAGAAAACCATGCCCCCAGCCCCCTCCCGTGGACCCCCCCCCAGACCCCCCCCCGGGGAGCCGCCCCCAGCCCTGCCCCCCCAGGGAGCCCCCGCTGACCGGTGATGCGGGCGGTGAAGGGGCTGCCCGCGATGTGCTTCTCGTTGTATTTCACCACGATGCTGTAGTCGCCGGGCAGCACGGGCAGGTAGGAGACGCTGCAGGTGCCGTCCTGGTTGTCGGTGCAGCTGATCTCGGCCTTGGAGGGGCCCTCAACCGCCAGGGACAGCCCACCTGCAGGGGGGAGGGGTCAGCGTGGCCCAGCCCCCGCCCCCAACCCCAACCGGGCACCATCATGGGAACTGACAGGTCAGGGCCTCCCAGCCCCCTGGCTCTAACCACCAGACCCCACTGCCCTTCCGTAGTCGGGGAAGGAACCCAGGCGTCCTGGCTCTCAGCCCCCACGGCTCTAACCACCAGACCCCACTGCCCTTCTGTAATCGGGGAGGGAACCCAGGCGTCCTGGCTCCCAGCCCCCGCGGCTCTAGCCCATCAGACTCCTCTACCCTCCTGGTTTCTCCCCCAGCCCCCTCCCCCCACTCTAACCACCAGACTCCACCCCACCCCCACCCGGGGAGGGAACCCAGGCATCCGGCCTCACCTTCGCCGGCGTCCTTGGTGTTGACAGTGAAGGTGGCCGGCTTGTTGACCACGCCGTGGATCAGCCCTGGGCCGTAGGCCGTGACGTGCCCACTGTTGACGTAGTCCACGTAGAACTGCAGGGGGCTCCCTGGGGGGTACGGGGGGGGGTGTCAGAGCCTGCATCAGCCCTTCCCCCCAGCCACGGCCGCCCCACCGCTCCCTGAGGCAGCTGGGACGTGCCCCCCCCCCCCCCGGCACCTGGGATGTGCAGGCTGTCACAGCGGATGTCCATCTCGTGCAGCCCGGCCTCCGTGGGCGCGTATCTCACCGTCACAGTCCCGTCCTTGTTGTCCGTGATGTCGGGCTTGGCCACCTTCCCCGAGGGCATCCGGACCTCGCCTGGGGGCAGAGCGCGGGCGGGGGGGGGGTGTCAGTCCTGGCCCACGGCCGCCCCCCGCCGGGGAGACATGGCCCCTCTGGGCTGGTTATACAGGCCTTGAGCCCGGAAAGGGGGGGGGACGGGACGGGACACCCCAATAGTCACCCGCCCCGGAATTCGCATGTTTTGTGCACAGTGTGCCTGAGGAGGGGCCGTTCTCAACGTCTTGATCTGCTCGGCCGCGACAGCCCGTCGGATCGTGTGTGTGTGTTACTGAAATGTGTGTGGGGGGGTGTGTGTTACTGAAATGTGTGTGGGGTGTGTGTGTGTGTTACTGAAATGTGTGTGTGTGTGTGGGGGGGGGTTACTGAAATGTGTGGGGGTGTTTTCAACCTCCCGACAAGCAGCCTTTCAGGGAGGACAGTGAAAAGGCCAAACCCCGTCCATGGCTCATTGGGGAAACGCACACACGCCCCAGGGTCACCCCAGGGACCGAGACAGCCCAACCCCATAGGAAGTGTGGGGCCCAGGTAAGAGCTTTCCAGCAAGTGGGGAGAAGCTAGAAAAGGGGGACGATGACATCAGAGGGGCCCTCGCTCTCCCTGCAACGACACACGGAAACCCTGGAGGGGCAAGGACTCAACGGGGGACGTGCTGGTCCCAGGCGAAGGGATTTTTCTCCTGGGCATGAAAAGCTGGGAGAGCCGAGGCAGCTTGTGCCGCGAGACCCAGCCGGCCTGTCCGTCGCGCCGGGAGAGGACTGGCCGATTGACACCCCAGTGAGGGTGCGACGCTCCGTTTGGGGGCTGTTTATTTGGTGGGGGAGCTGCTTTCATCTGCCGCTCTCCCTTAGCGTCACTTCTGGACTCTCTCTTGGGCTGGTTTTGTCTAAGGCCAGTGTGTGGAAATCGGACCTGGGGGCCGAAAGCCAGGCAGATCCCTCTCCACATCGCGGAGGGGGGAAATGTCCCAAGCTGACGCTGGGCCGATCCCAGGGCAGCGCCCGACGGTCCCAGCTGGGGGTCACAGTCCGGGGGGGGGGGCACTTGAGTAACTGGGCAGCTCCTTAGCGAGCTCCCCAAGCAGAGCTGATCTCAGCGTGTGTGTGAAGCCGCAGCTGGGGGTGTCCCTACCTGTGTCTGAGCGTGGGAACTTATCACAGCACCCCAGTGCGAGGGGAAGCCCAGGCTGGTGGGTTGGGGGGCTCAGTGGTACCCCAGTTCCAAGTGGCACCCCGGGGGGAACCTGTCACACAGGACGCCAGGCCCAGAGGGGCCCATGGGGGCGATCCCAGGGGGGCACAGGACAACCAGGCCGGATGCTGGGCCAGAGGGGAAGGGATTACCAGGCCGGATGCCAGGGTTAATGGGCCCAAAGGGCTGCTCTGGCTATATTAGGGTCTCCCCTGTTCTAGGGGACCCTGAGTGGGGCGGGGGGAACCAGCTGCCAGCGAGGGGGAGAGTCTGTTGGATGTCAAATGCCGCCTCCAGGGGACGCAGCCCCACAGCACCAGCCCCCCAGACTTACCCGTGATCTCCCCCTTCTTGATGGTGAACGGAATGACCAGGTCAAACGGCCGCAGCCCGGCCACGTCCAGGCCATTGACTCCCATCAGGGGACGGTCCGTGGCCTGCGAAAGACCCGTGAGACACCCCCCAGGCAGAGCAGTGAGGGGGGGGGTTGCTGTACGGAGAGCTGGGGAGGCCTGGCCTGCCCCCAGATGCTACATGGGCCCTGGAACAGCCCGGAGGGGGGCTCCCACAGCGCCCAGCTGGGAGGGTGTGCCCAGCCAGAGTCCAGCGTGCGAGCAAGTTTTGAGTCTGGGGAGATAGGCTGCGTTGCCGTTACTACGTGGCCTGTCTGGAGCGTCATGTGTCACGGCGCTGGGCTGCGACACCAGGACGGGGAGAGGTGAGCCTAGACGGGGACGGATCCCGGCTCCCCTGCGCACTCACCAGGACCTGGAAGGGACTGTTGGGGATGTGCTCGCCCCCAAAGCGGACGCAGATGACGTATTTCCCGGGCTGGGGGGCCGTGTAGAAGATGTCGAAGGTGCCATCCTCGTTCTCCACCACGTCCACATCCACCTCGGAGCCGTCGGGCGTGCAGACCGTGCAGGTCACCTTCCCTTTGCCCGCCGCCTTGGTGTCCACCGTGATCACCGTCTCCTCCCCGATCTGGATGGTGGGGCCGATTCCGGCGCCTGGGGGGTGGGGGTGGGGGGGATTGAGAATCTGCCCAAGCCACCCCCCCCTCCCCACCCGCCACCCCCTCATGCAACTGCAGCAGCCGGGAAAGGAAATCCCCAGTCTGCCCCCAACTTCGCCCCCAGCCGGAACCCGGCCCCCACGATCAGGGCGCCCCTCCGCGCAAGGCACTGCACAGACCCTCCGGGAGCCAGGGGGCTCCCCAGCCCTGCAGATGGCCCCACCAAGCGAGGTCAGGAGCGGCACGGATCCCCAAACAGACTTGGGGGGCCCCCGAGGGGTGCAGCACAGAGCCAGCTGAGATTGGGGTCCCTGTCAGGCCCGTCCAGCCCCCATCCAGGTTCACAGCCCCCTGCCCATCCCTGGCAGCGCCCAGCACGATGGGGCCCCAATCCCAGACCTGGCCCATCCCATTGCTCCCCCCACTGCCCCCCTCCCAACGGCTGAGAACCGGCCAACTCGTGCCATGCAGCCCCCAGGACGGAGAGCGTTAAGCTGGCAGTTAAAGCCCCAGCAGCAAAGCAAAGCAGCCCCCCCCCCCCCCCGGCCAACCCGACCCCTCCCCTGGCAAGCAACCCGACAGTGGGAGAGCCTGGGCCTTCAATGCCTTGAGGGGCCAGAGACACCCCCCCCCCCAAGTCATTCAGGACGGGCCTGCCCAGGGTGGGTGGGTGGGGGGGGGGGGAGAGCCCCATGGGACCTCGCTCAGAGCTGGGGTTTGGTTCCAGCTGGAACTTCAAGTGGACAAAAGTTGGGTTTGGTCTCAAAAACGAATGTTTCGAAGTGAAGCCGAGAGCCACCGCGGCCCCTCGCGCCTGACAGGGACCACCCCGTCCTGGAGACGTGGCCCCTTGCGCCTGACAGGGACACCCCCCCCACCCCCGGAAACGCGGCCCCCCCGGAGACACGGCCCCTGGAGCCTGACAGGGAGCCCCCCCTCCCCCTGGAGACACGGCCCCTCGACACGTGAGGATGGGGAGCTCCGACCCCAGGGGGGGAAGCAGCTTGAGACGGGGTTTGGTTAGCAATTGGGTGGGGCACTGTCTGGTGGAGAACTGGGTCAAACTTTCGTTCCAGCTCGGCAAACGGAGGCTGCTCCCGGGCTCGCCGAAAAGCCACCCAGTCAGAACTCGAAATAGCCTCAAGCTTCATCCTCCAGCCGGAAAAACCCCCCTGCCAGTCGGCTCGAAGCTCATTCTCCCCTGAAGCGCCCGTTTGGAGACAGGTTTGACTCAGTTTCCCCGCAGAAAAAAATCAATCTGTGCCTTTCAATAGTCGGCTCCTGGAGCGTGTTTGTAAAGTCAAGAACTTCGGTTCAAACCTCCGCGGACACTTTGAAACCCGGGTGGGCGTCAGCAGCCCCGTTTCCCGGCCTCTGCGCGGGATGCCGGGTAAGGGACCCTCCTGGCTGCTAAGAGCCGCGAGGGCGGCTCGGTCGAACCCGCACGACCACGGAGATGAGTCAGACTCTCGCTCTGCCTCGAGGCAGGATCTCAGCCCGGAGACGGGCCAGGGCGTGCGGGGGAAACAGAAAACCCCGGCACTGAGTCAAAGGAGCTGACATGATTTTCAGGGGGGAAATCAGTGGTTGAGGGAGCTGCATTTTCCGGTGAAAAAGGAAGTTTTAAGCCAAAGCCAGAGAGGTCTGAATGCGCCTCGAGGCGGCAGTTGGAAGGGAAAGGAAGCCGCTTCGCACCACAAGGGGACGAGGGCAGCTCCAGCCTGGCCCTGCCGGTCTGAATCTCCGAGGGGCGCCCTGGAGCTGTGCGAGGGCCCCCCGCAAAGCTCAGCTCCAGAGTCACAGATCCCGGCGTCGGGGCGTCTCCCGGGCCCCTTCTCCCGCAGGAGCCCCCTTGCGGAGCGGGCGTCAGAGCCCTGGCGCAGGGTGAGACAGCCGGCGTGCGCAGGGCCCCCGCGGTGCTGCTGCCAGGAGAGGGGGGTCACCCATCCCTCCCTCCCTCCCGAAGCCATGCAGCCCCGGGCCACGCGGCCATGCAGGGAGGGGGTGGGTGCAGCGGCTGGCTTACCTAGCCCGTGACCTCCGATCGACACTACGGTGACGGGGCAGAGAAGCGAGGAAAGGTCAAGTGAGACACAGATCACACCCCCGGCGGCCCCCCACCCCCCTCCCGCAGTGGCGGGCCCCGGAGGTGGCTGCCGAAGCAGGTGGTGTGTGCCAGCGTGAGGGTGGCGCGGCCCCCCCGCCCACCCCGTGCCAGCCCCCCGCGGTGCTCACCGGTGACGGTGCACTTGCTGGCGTCGCCGGTGGGCAGGGCCCGGATGCGGTAGGGGGAGTAGGGGATCTCGTCCCCGCCGTATTTGATGAGGATGGTGTAGCGGCCCGTCGTGTCGGGCACATAGGAGACCGTGTAGGTGCCGTCCTGGTTGTCCCGGATCGTGGCCTTCTTGGGCTTCCCCTCGGGGTCCTAGGGGGCATCGGGGGGATCAGGGCCGGCTCTAGGCACCAGCAAACCAAGCACGTGCTTGGGGCGGCACAATTCTGGGGGCGGCATTCCAGGTGGGTTTTGGGTTTTTTTGCTTCGGGAGTTGCGCTCTCGGAGGTTGTTGTTTTTTTGTTTTTTGTTTTTTTTTGCTTGGGGCGGCAAAAACCCTAGAGCCGGCCCTGGGGGGGATGAAGAGAGAACAGATTCCCCCTCCCTGCCCCCCCACAGCTCCCCTACTGCAGGCAGCCCTCTCCCGCTCCCTGGAATCTGCACGGCCAGCAGCCCCTCGCCGGCGTCCTGGGGGCATCGGGGGGGGAATGAACAGAGAACAGACCCCCCTCCCCACCCTCTGGCAGCCCCTTCCCGCCCGCTCACCGTGATCTGCACGGCCAGTAGCCCCTCGCCGGCGTCCTTGGCGTCAATGGTGAACTCCACGGGCAGGCTGGCCGGGACCCCGGTGGTGTTGAGCCCGGGGCCGCTGGCCTTCACTTTGCTGGCGTCATGTGTGGGCAGAACCTTCACCTTGAAGGGGCTGGAGGAGGAGATCGGGGGGAGGAGGGGGGTCAGTGCCGGCCGGGGGGGGGGAGGCCGTGCCCCACTGCTCCCCTCTAGAGTGGGGCGAAGTCTCCGCTGGATGGCCACCCCTCTGTGCCCATGCCTGGCTCCCTACACCCAATCCAGCCTGGCCCTGCTGCCCCAACTACCAGCCCCTTTCTTGGGCATGGTGCCCTGGCCTCACCCCCTATAGATCCCACCAGTCCCACCTCCCCCCAGCAGCACAGGCCGTCTGGCCAGCACCCCCATACCTGCGCGGCACTTCCTGGTCTCCGTAGTGCACGGCGATGCTGTAGGGTCCCTCACGGCTGGGCACGTAGCTCACCGTCTGGGTGCCGTCGGCATTCTCCACCACCTCCACCGGCTCCACCACGCCTGGGGGAGGGAGATGCTGGGGATCAGGGGGTCTGGGCCGGGCCTCAGTTTCCCCTTTTCCTCCCCCCGCCAGCAACAGGCACTCACCTTTGGGGCCCTGCACCTTGACCTGCAGGGGGGCCACGCCCGCCTGGCTGGTGTCGACGGAGAAGGTCTGGGGCACGCTGGCCCGCACGACGCCCGGCGTCAGTCCTGGCCCCGAGCACAGCACCTTGGATGAGTCCACCACGTCGTGCACCGGCACCTGGAAGGGGCTCCCTGCAGGGGGGGGGAGGGGGGGTAGGAGATAGGGGGAAACTGAGGCCGTGCCCCCAGCCCTGCCACCGCGGCACCCCCAGCCCCTCACATCACCTGCCCGCAGGGCACCCACAGCCCAGGTCCTGCCCCCTCACCCAGACCCACCACGGGCCAGTCCTCACTCACACAGACTGAGCTTCACCCCCTTACCCAGCCCTCGGCGCCCCACGGCCCAGACCCACACCCTGCCCCCGTACCTGGCACCTGGTGCCCACCGTAGGTGACGTTGAGGCTGTAGGTGCCGGGTTCGTAGGGGACATATTCCACCGAGCAGCTGCCATCCTTGTTATCAGTGCAGGACATCTTGGCTTCAGAGGGGCCCTCCACGGCCAGGCCCAGGCCCCCGGTGCCGGCACCCCTGCGGGGGGGACGGGGGGACGACGAGAGAGCAGCACAATGGGGATCAGCCACTCAGGGCAGAGAGTCTGAGCCGGGACCCCTGAGCAGTGCCAAGGCCCCCCCTCCTCCCCCCTGGGACCCCCCTGAGCCGGGATGCCTGAGCAGTGCCAGTGCCCCCCCCCCCGAGCGGTACCAACGTCCCCCCCACAACCCCCCCAAGCGGTGCCAAGCTCCCCCTCCCCCCCGTGACCCCCGAGCGGTACCAACGTCCCCCCCGCAACGCCCCCCCCGTGACCCCAGAGCGGTGCCAACGCCCCCCTCCCCCCCCGAGCGGTACCAACGCCCCCCCCCGTGACCCCAGAGCGGTGCCAACGCCCCCCCCCCCCCCGAGTCGGGACCCCCGAGCGGGGCCAGGCCCCCCCGGCCCCTGACCTGGTCTCCACGGTGAAGCGATTGGGCTGGTTGGTGGTGCCGCTCTGGAGGCCTGGCCCGTGCACTCGGACCCGGGTGGGGTCGCAGCCCTCGGTGACCGGCACCCGGAAGGGGCTGTTGGGCACAGGGCTCCCGTCGTAGGTCACGTCGACGGAGTGGACGCCTGCCGGGGGGGGGGGGGGGGGGGGAGAGGGAGGAGAGGAGAGGAGAGGAGAGGGGGAGTCAGGGGGGCAGGGCTCCGTCCCACCCCCGCTCCCCTCCCCCCATGCCCCGGCCCCCGGCTCACCCTCCTCATAGGGGGTGTACTCCACACGGTACGTGCCGTCGCCCAGGTCCTGCACAAAGGCCTCGGTTAGGTTCCCCGAGGGGTTGGACACCCGGGTTTTCACGTGGGGCCCACCAGCCGCGCCCAGCGCCCGGGCATCCACGCTGAAGTCTGTCGTGGCCTCCCGGAACACGCCTGCACCGGGGGAGGGGCGGAGGGGGGGGTCAGGCCGCGGGCCAGGCCCCCCCAGTTGGTCCCCCCAGGAATTAACCCTGCCCCCCATCCCCCCCATCCATCACGCCCACCCCCATGCATCTGTCCCTGCAGACCCCTGCCCCCTTCCAGCTGATCTTTGCCTCCCTGTGCCTGTCAGACCATCGCCCCCGTCCCAGCCCCATACCCCTTTGCTACCCCCACAGCACCCCGAGGCCCGCTGACGTTCCCCATCCACGCCGGGCCCGTCCCCCTGCGCCCCCCATCCCCTGCATCCCCCCATCCCCTGCTCCCCACTGACCGTCACCATCCACGCCGGGCCCGTCCCCCTGCACCTTCCATCCCCTGCGCCCCGCTGACGTTCCCCATCCACGCCGGACCCATCCCCCAGTGCCCCCCGTCCCCAGCCCCATACCCCTTTGCTACCCCCACAGCACCCCGAGGCCCGCTGACGTTCCCCATCCACGCCGGGCCCGTCCCCCTGCACCCCCCATCCCCTGCACCCCCCCATCCCCCTGCGCCCCCCGTCCCCATCCCCATCCCCTGCTCCCCACTGACCATCACCATCCACGCCGGGCCCGTCCCCCTGCACCCCCCATCCCCTGCGCCCCCCCCATCCCTCTGCACCTTCCATCCCCTGCGCCCCGCTGACGTTCCCCATCCACGCCGGGCCCGTCCTCCTGCGCCCCGCTGACCTTCGCTGTCCACGCCGGACCCATCTCCCCAGTGCCCCCCATCCCCTGCACCCCCCCATCCCCCTGCGCCCCCCGTCCCCATCCCCATCCCCTGCTCCCCACTGACCATCACCATCCACGCCGGGCCCGTCCCCCTGCACCCCCCATCCCTCTGCACCTTCCATCCCCTGCGCCCCGCTGACCTTCGCTGTCCACGCCGGACCCATCCCCCAGTGCCCCCCATCCCCTGCATCCCCCCATCCCCATCCCCCAGTGCCCCCCATCCCCTGCACCCCCCCATCCCCCTGCGCCCCCCGTCCCCATCCCCATCCCCTGCTCCCCACTGACCATCACCATCCACGCCGGGCCCGTCCCCCTGCATCCCCCCATCCCCAGCCCCCTGCGCCCCCCATCCCCTTCCCCTGCTCCCCACTGACCATCACCATCCACGCCGGGCCCGTCCCCCTGCGCCCCCCATCCCCTGCGCCCCCCCCATCCCTCTGCACCTTCCATCCCCTGTGCCCCGCTGACCTTCACTGTCCACGCCGGACCCATCCCCCAGTGCCCCCCATCCCCTGCATCCCCCCATCCCCAGCCCCCTGCGCCCCCCATCCCCTTCCCCTGCTCCCCACTGACCATCACCATCCACGCCAGGCCCGTCCCCCTGCGCCCCCCATCCCCAGCCCCCTGCGCCCCCCATCCCCTTCCCCTGCTCCCCACTGACCATCACCATCCACGCCGGGCCCGTCCCCCTGCACCCCCCATCCCCTGCATCCCCCCATCCCCTTCCCCTGCTCCCCACTGACCATCACCATCCACGCCGGGCCCGTCCCCCTGCACCCCCCATCCCCTGCGCCCCCCCCATCCCTCTGCACCTTCCATCCCCTGCGCCCCGCTGACCTTCACTGTCCACGCCGGACCCATCCCCCAGTGCCCCCCATCCCCTGCATCCCCCCATCCCCAGCCCCCTGCGCCCCCCATCCCCTTCCCCTGCTCCCCACTGACCATCACCATCCACGCCGGGCCCGTCCCCCTGCACCCCCCATCCCCTGCACCCCCCCATCCCCCTGCACCCCCCCATCCCCATCCCCATCCCCTGCTCTCCACTGACCATCACCATCCACGCCGGGCCCGTCCCCCTGCACCCCCCATCCCCTGCGCCCCCCCCATCCCCCTGCGCCCCCCCCATCCCTCTGCACCTTCCATCCCCTGTGCCCCGCTGACCTTCACTGTCCACGCCGGACCCATCCCCCAGTGCCCCCCATCCCCTGCATCCCCCCATCCTCAGCCCCCTGCGCCCCCCATCCCCATCCCCTGCTCCCCACTGACCGTCACCATCCACGCCGGGCCCGTAGACCTTGACCCCGGAGGTGTCGAGGGCCGGCTCCACCTGCAGCGTGCTGGGGAAGTGGGGCACGGGCTGCCCGCCATACTTGATGGTGATGGTGTAGGTGCCGGAGCAGAGCGGGGTGTAGGCGATGGTGTAGGTCCCATCGCCGTTGTCCTGCACCCGCACCTCGGCCTGTGCCCCGCCCTCCGAGATGATCTCAATGGTGAGCTCGGCGCTGCCGGCCCGTGAACAGTCCACGTGGAACTGGCCCGTCTGGCCGGCCGTGGCCCGCTCCAGCCCCGGCCCTGAGCAGGTCACCTTGGAGGGGTCGAAGCGGGGCTGGACGGCCGCCCGGAAGGGCGAGCCGGGCACGTGGGCACCCGCGAACAGGATGTTGATGTTGTAGTCGCCCGGCTCCGTCGGCAGGTAGGAGACAGAGCAGGTGCTGTCCCCGTTGTCCAGGCACTCGATCTTGGCCTCACAGGGACCCTCCACCGTCAGCCCCAGGCCTCCCGTGCCAGCCCCCTTCGTGTCAATGGTGAAGGGGGCGGGCACGCCAGCCTGGCCGCCCTGCAGCCCCGGCCCGTAGGCCTTCACCTGCGGGGAGAGGGCGGGGTGAGGGGCCCTGAGCTCGCTGGGTACCCGCCTGCCGCAGCACCGCCCCCCGCCCGCCTTGCCAAGGCCCTGCTCCTCGCCGGGTACCCACCCGCCCGAGCACCGCCCCCCCCGCCTCGCCAAGGCCCTGCTCCTCGCCGGGTACCCACCCGCCCGAGCACCGCCCCCCGCCCGCCTCGCCAAGGCCCTGCCCCTCGTCAGGTACCCACCCGCCCGAGCACCGCCCCCCGCCTTGCCAAGGCCCCGCCCCTCGCCGGGTACCCGTTCACGCCCCGCCTGCCTTGCTAAGGCTTCGGCCCACGCCCATCTCGCCAGGTACCCGTCTGCCCCAGCACGGACCCCCACCCACCTCCCCCCGGCCTTCACCTTTGGGCAGGGGAAGGACTCTAGCCCCCCAGCAAATGGGCGTGGGGTGTCCCACCCTCCAGGTCCCCCCGGCAGCGCTGCCCATGGGGGGGTAGCAGGGGACACCCACCTTGGAGGGGTTGGTGGGGGGCACGGCCTCCACGGGGAAGGGGCTGCCAGGCACAGGGGCTCCGTCGTAGGTCACCTGAACCTCATAGGGCCCCTCCTCGCGGGGGATGAATTTCACCACGTTGTTGTCAGGGCTCAGGCCTGGCTCCACCTTGCAGGGCACCGACTTGCCTGCCGGCCCCGTGATCTTTGCGGCCACCTTGCCCTGTCCGCCGGCCCCCTTGGACTTGACCGTGAACTCCTGGTCCTTGCCCGCCTCAACTTCTGCACAGAGAGGGAGAGCCGTGAGCCCGGAACCAGGCATGTCCGCCGGCCCCCTCCCGTCCCACCATGGGCCCCCACCCCGCCCGCTGTCAGATGTCACTGCTCCATATAGGAGCCAGGTTCTCCCAGCCCCCCTACCAGCGCCGCGCTCACCCCCTTAGCTGCAGCCTGGCATGGGGCAGGCTCGACCCCCAGCTCCCCCCCTCCGGTCCCCAAGTGCCGTGTTTGTCCCCTTCGCTGGGTCAGGAGGCCAAGCCCTCCCCGCCCGGGTACGCACTGTCAGCCAGGCCGGTGATCTTGATCTTGCTGAGGTCCAGGCTGGGGGCCACGCCCACGCTGAAGGGGCTTTTGGGGATGTGGTCTCCGCCGTAAGTCACGGCCACGCCCAGGTTACCCTGTGTGACGAAGCGGGAAGGTTCGTATCATTTTCTCTGAACACTGTGTGCGTGCCTCAGTTTCCCCGGGTGTTACTCAAGTCTCTCGGTGGTGGGACGAAGGAGTGTGACCGTCGCAGCAACCCCTAGAGGGCAGGTGTGACTGCGACAGGCACAGACAATGGCTGGTCACTCTGTCGCCTGGCCACTGATGGCCGGGGCAACCCTTCTGTGTTATGTTGGTTGAAAGTCCCTGCAGGCTAGAGATCGGGGGCCACATCGGGGCCCTCACCCCCAGAGGGAGCAGAGACCAGAGCGAGGAGACTCCCTGAGGGGGCCGACGGCAGAGCCAGGCTGCTGGAGGCTCAGAGAGGCGCAGAGTTTAACCCCCCTGGGAGAGTGCACGCCCGAGACCGGCTGGGAGCCCGGGACACCCTGCAAGGGGAGACGGAGCCCAGCCCCAGGCCTGGAGGGACCCGGGGAGAGGTGCCCCCCAGAGAGCCAGGCCCTGCCGGCTCGGGGGGGATGGGGCCGGGGCCCCCCCTCGTACCTGCTGCACAGGGGTGTATTTCACTGTGTGGGTCCCGTCGTGGTTGTCGATCACCTCCGAGTCCCGCACGGCCTCGCCCTTGGCCGGGCCGGTGAACTGCACGTCCAGGGGCGCCCGGCCCCCTGCCTTGGCGTTCACCGTGAAGTGGGTGGGCTTGCCCAGTTCCACGCCTGCCGGGGGGGACGACCCATGGGGGTCAGTGGATGTATTCGCCCCCCTTTCCCCTCCGTCCTCCCCCACTGCCTGCACCCCCCCCTTTCCCCTCCATCCGTCCCCTCCCCGGCTGCCTGCATCCCCCTTCCCCTCCATCCCCCACGCCAAGTCAGAATTTCCTCCCTTGCCCAGACCAGCCCCCTGCCCCCCAAACTCACCGGTCCGGTTCAGCCCAGGCCCTTCGGCCTTGACCTTGCTGGCATCGTGGGATGGGTCGACCTTGATGCGGATGGGGCTGGTGGGGGTGGCCTAAGGAGGTAGCAGGGAGTCAGAAGCCATGCGCCCCCCACCACCACCACTCTGCCACCCTGAGCAGGGCAGCTCCCCTCTGCAATGAGCTCCCGCACTGCCCCCAAGGCCCCCCAACCCCAGTAAGTGGGGAGCCCCCGGCGCTCCCAGGGCAGAGTGTGACAAAGTGGGGTTTTATTCATCTTGTTATGTTGCATGCGAGTCTTACTGTCCTACACTAATAAGGCGTGTGCCTCGGTTTCCTCATGTATGCACCACTGCTTCAGTGGTGGGAATTGGGTACAGGTGAGGCTGCCCAGCTGTCTGCAGGTATGCAACTGGAGACCCAGGACGGGGGTGTGACCAAGTGACACCTTTTGCAGGACAAAGAGGAGGAGGAGCAACAGGTGCGTCGGAGGTTGGTTGCTGGAAGCTTTGCAGTCTGCCTGGGGGGCTGGAAGAGGGGGAGTCCAGGTGTCTGGCCCGGGACTCCCCAAGATGGGCTTGGCTGAAAGTCACTGATTTCTGGGATACCAAGCTCTGTTCTATGCCGTGTTCCTGTCAACGAATACACCTTCTGTTCTACATGCTGGCTGAGAGTCACGTTGGGGGGGGGGGCAGGGCCCTCTGGCTGCCCCAGGACCCCGCCGGGGGAATTGCTGGGGGAAGCACACGGGGGGGCAGGGGAGGCCGAATGGTCCGGGGTCACACCCAGGAAGGTGGAAGCTGGGGAAGCTTCTGGCCCTGGAGACAGTCTGCTCCCAGAGAGGAGGCTCCCCAGAGTCTTGGCTGGCTTCGAATAGGGACGTTCCAGAGCATCACCCGGGGACCCCGTGACACAGAGCCTGCCCCATAGGAGAGATCGATGAAAAAGCACCTCCCCCCTCGCATCGCGCCCTTCCCACCCCCTGCTCCGCCCGAGGCCATGCCCCCGAAATATGGGCAGGATGCGGTGAGCGGAAAGCACCAGGATTGTGGTCCCCCACCCTGCTTTCCCCCTGGCGGACCTGGTCAGCGAAGAGCACCATGATGGTATAGGTGCCGGGCCCACGCGGCGTGTAGCGCACAGTGAACGTGTCGTTGTCATTGCGGATGATGTCGAAGTCAATGTCGGCCTCGGCCGGCCCCACCACGCCCGGGGCGCACTTGATCCCAATGCTCACGTCACCTGGGCGGGGGGGGGAACCCAGAAGAGCCATCAGCTCCCCTCACAGCCCCCCTGCCCTGCCCCCTGCCGACCTCTGCCATGCCCGGGTCACCCTCAAGTCGCCAACCCACCCCCCACAACTCCCCCTGTGTGGGGGGCGCGGGGAGACACGTTAGAGCCCCTCGGCTCCCACCCCGCAGCCTGCCCCAACCCCCACGGCTCACACACACACCCCCAACCCCCCCCTCTCCCCAGCCTGGCCCCAGGAACCCGGCTCCCCTCCAGAGGCCCCAGCCCCGGCACTCACCCTGCCCGGCCCCAGGAACCAGGCTCCGGTCCAGAGACCCCAGCTGACACCCCCCCCAGCCCCAAGGCCCTCCCCGGCACTCACCCTGCCCGGCCTCGGCACAGTCCACAGTGAAGTAGGTGGGTTCGTGGGCCTTGAGCCCCGTCTTGGCCACGCCGGGGCCGTACACCTTCACCTTGTGGGGGTGGCTGCCAGCCCCACGTTCACCTGGGGGGAAGGGACAGGTCAGATGGGGGTCCCCCCCCGAGCTCGTCACCTGGGGCCAGCACCCCGACAGGGAAGGGGCCAGAAGGCCCCAGCTACAGGGTCGGGAGGGGGGGGGTGCTTGGCATTATAATGCCTATTGCTGCTGTAATACACAAACAGCCCCCCCCAACATCACATTGCCCCCCCCCGAGCCAGGGAGAGAACCCAGGCGTCTGGGCCATCCCAGGGTCTCAGTGCAGTGGGAGGCGGACAATGTGGGGGGGCTATTTCAGCAAGTCACCCCCACCCTGGCGGCAGGCCTGGCCGGGCCACCGGGCCCCAGCGTCTGGTGCATTACGGCCAAGGCCTGGGATCGCTAGCCCCAATCTGTTACCATGGGTAGGTCCCCGCCCCTGTCCCAGCCCAGTGCATTGTGGGACACACACCCCACCCCAGTGCATTGTGGGACAAAATCCCTGTATAGTCAAGGCCTGGCTTGGGATCACTAGGCCCAATCTGTTACCATGGGCAACCCCCCCCCGCCCTCCCAGCCCCAGGGCATTGTGGGACACGCGCCCCATGCCCGGCCCAGGGCATTGTGGGGGACACCCCCCCACACACCCCAGGGCATTGTGGGACAAAATCCCTGTACAGTCAAGGCCTGGCTTGGCTTGGGATCACTAGGCCCAACCTGTTACCATGGGCAACCCCCACCCCTGTCCCCACCCGGCCCCAGGGCATTGTGGGACATGCCCCCCCCCCGCCCAGCTCCCAGCAGAGGGTCCCCCCCATGGGGCACTCACGCGGTAGGGGCTGTTGGGGATGTTGACGCCCCCCCAGGACACTGGCCGTGTGTTTCACCGGCTTCTTGGGCACATAGGAGCAGCTGTAGGTGCCGTTGCCATTGTCCTTCACCGCCACATCCACCGGGGAGCCCTCCGCATCCTGGGGGCAGAGCGGGTCAGCCGCCAGCCGGCCCCCAGCCCTCCCTCCCTCCTCCCCGGGGGGGCAGAGCGGGTCAGCCGCCAACCGGCCCCCAGCCCTCCCTCCTCCCCGGGGGGACAGAGCGGGTCAGCCGCCAGCCGCCCCCCAGCCCTCCCTCCCTCCTCCCCGGGGGGGCAGAGCGGGTCAGCCGCCAGCCGGCCCCCAGCCCTCCCTCCCTCCTCCCCGGGGGGGCAGAGCGGGTCAGCCGCCAACCGGCCCCAGCCCTCCCTCCTCCCCGGGGGGACAGAGCGGGTCAGCCGCCAGCCGGCCCCCAGCCCTCCCTCCCTCCTCCCCGGCGGGACAGAGCGGGTCAGCCGCCAGCCGGCCCCCAGCCCTCCCTCCTCCCCGGGGGGACAGAGCGGGTCAGCCGCCAGCCGGCCCCCAGCCCTCCCTCCCTCCTCCCCGGGGGGGCAGAGCGGGTCAGCCGCCAACCGGCCCCCAGCCCTCCCTCCTCCCCGGGGGGACAGAGCGGGTCAGCCGCCAGCCGGCCCCCAGCCCTCCCTCCCTCCTCCCCGGGGGGGCAGAGCGGGTCAGCCGCCAACCGGCCCCCAGCCCTCCCTCCTCCCCGGGGGGACAGAGCGGGTCAGCCGCCAGCCGGCCCCCAGCCCTCCCTCCCTCCTCCCCGGGGGGGCAGAGCGGGTCAGCCGCCAACCGGCCCCCAGCCCTCCCTCCTCCCCGGGGGGACAGAGCGGGTCAGCCGCCAGCCGGCCCCCAGCCCTCCCTCCCTCCTCCCCGGGGGGACAGAGCGGGTCAGCCGCCAGCCGGCCCCCAGCCCTCCCTCCCTCCTCCCCGGGGGGGCAGAGCGGGTCAGCCGCCAGCCGGCCCCCAGCCCTCCCTCCCTCCTCCCCGGGGGGGCAGAGCGGGTCAGCCGCCAGCCGGCCCCCAGCCCTCCCTCCCTCCTCCCCGGGGGGGCAGAGCGGGTCAGCCGCCAACCGGCCCCCAGCCCTCCCTCCTCCCCGGGGGGACAGAGCGGGTCAGCCGCCAGCCGGCCCCCAGCCCTCCCTCCCTCCTCCCCGGGGGGGCAGAGCGGGTCAGCCGCCAACCGGCCCCCAGCCCTCCCTCCTCCCCGGGGGGACAGAGCGGGTCAGCCGCCAGCCGGCCCCCAGCCCTCCCTCCCTCCTCCCCGGGGGGACAGAGCGGGTCAGCCGCCAGCCGGCCCCTAGCCCTCCCTCCCTCCTCCCCGAGGGGGCAGAGCAGATCAGCCGCCAGCCGGCCCCCAGCCCTCCCTCCCTCCTCCCCGGGGGGGCAGAGCGGGTCAGCCGCCAGCCGGCCCCCAGCCCTCCCTCCCTCCTCCCCGGGGGGGCAGAGCGGGTCAGCCGCCAGCCGGCCCCCAGCCCTCCCTCCTCCCCGGGGGGGCAGAGCGGGTCAGCCGCCAGCCGGCCCCCAGCCCTCCCTCCCTCCTCCCCGGGGGGGCAGAGCGGGTCAGCCGCCAGCCGGCCCCCAGCCCTCCCTCCCTCCTCCCCGGGGGGACAGAGCGGGTCAGCCGCCAGCCGGCCCCTAGCCCTCCCTCCCTCCTCCCCGAGGGGGGCAGAGCAGATCAGCCGCCAGCCGGCCCCCAGCCCTCCCTCCCTCCTCCCCGGGGGGACAGAGCGGGTCAGCCGCCAGCCGGCCCCCAGCCCTCCCTCCCTCCTCCCCGGGGGGGCAGAGCGGGTCAGCCGCCAGCCGGCCCCCAGCTCCCCACCCTCGGGTGCCCTCCGCGTCTTGAGGGCAGAGTGGGGTCAAGCCCCCAGTCCCCCACTTGGCACCTCCACCAGGATGCACCTAGCCACCCCGTCTGTACACAGCCAGGCTGACCTGCACCGCCCCGTGCCCCCCAGCCCTGGGCCACCCCAATCTGGCAGCCCCCTCTCCTCACCTGCACCTGGACCTTCAGAGGGGCCTTCCCGCCATTCTTGGCATCCACTGTGAACTCGGCCGGTTTGTTGATGGCGACACCCGTCTTCTCCAGCCCAGGCCCGTGGGCTTTCACCTGAGGGGGGAGGGGGCGTGGGTGAGAGGGGACCCTGCCCTCATGTCAGCCCCACTCCCAGCTGTAGAGCCCGCTCCCCTCCCCGAGCCGGAGAGAGAACCCAGGAGTCCTGGCTCCCAGCCCCAGCCCCCGCTCCCCTCGCCAGGCGGTACCTTCTCGGGGTGCAGGTCGCGGGGGGCGGGGCGGATCTCGGCCATGAAGGGGCTGTGCCGAATGTCGGCCCCGTTGCACAGGACGTGCACGGCGTAGTCGCCCGGCTCCTGGGGCCAGTAGCGCACGTCGCAAGAGCCGTCGCCCCGGTCGTCACACTCGATCCTGGCCTGGGACGGGCCCTCCACCGAGAACCCTGGGGGGGGGGGGGGAGAGAGAGGGTTGAGACCAGGGCTCTCGGCCCTTCCACCGCCCCCCAGACCCGGGCCCCCAAGGGGAGACCGGCCCCTCCACCACCCAGGCCCCCCGGCCCCTACCTCCGTGGAGGTGGGGTCCCAATGAACGCCCAGCCCTTCCCCCACCCCAAGATGGGGACCCCGGCAGCACCCAAAGCCCTGCCACCCGATTGAGATCCGGGGGAGCTGCATGAGCAACCAGCCCCCCCGACCAAGACTGGAGCCCCTCGCAGCCTCCCCCACGACTGCCCAGCATTTCCCGGACCCCCACCCACCCTTACTTCCCGGGTGGGACCAAGATTGGGGAACCCAGCTCCCCCCACCCTACTCACCCACCCTGCTCCCCCCCTCACCCCCCCCAGCTCCCCCCACCCGACCCACCTGCCCAGCTCCCCCCTCACCCCCCCAGCTCCCCCCTCACCCAACTCCCCCCCCCAGCTCCCCACTCACCCAGCGTGCCCACATCATCCCCGATGGCCTCCACCACGAAGTCAGCCGACTTGCCGACCACGCCGCCCTCCAGCCCCGGCCCCCAGGCCCGGACCTTCTGGCTGCCGCACTCAGGGCCGACCTTCACCTCAAACGGGCTGGGGTGGGGAGGGCGGAGAAGAGCAGGTCACAACGGGGTCCCCATGGCACCGCGCCCCCCCATGTGTCCCTCCCCCCAGGGCATCACACACACACACACACACACACACACACACACACACAGCCCGCATTGGGGCATTGCCCGGGTCTCCACCCAGTCCCCTCAGCGTGCACCGGGGCATCCCGTCCCCAGCCATCCCAGCATGCACCAGGCCCCCACTATGCCCCCCCAAGCCTGCCCCCCCAGCAGCCCGCGGGGCACTCACCTGCGTGGCACCTGCTGCCCCCCCCCAGGTGATGGTGACCGTGTAGTTCCCGGGCAGGGTGGGGAAATACTCGAAGGCAAAAACCCCATCGCCCAGATCCTTTTGCTTCACGCTCTCCGGCCCCTCTGTGGGGAGACGGGGTCAGTGTGAGGTAGCCCCCCCACAGCCCCCCATCCTCCATGGGGCAGCCCCTCCCACCACAGGCCCCCTAGATCCTTCTGCTTCACGCTCTCTGACCCCTCTGCAGGGAGACGGGGTCAGTGTGGGGCAGCCCCCCACAGCCCCTCCCACCTTCCATGGGGCAGCCCCCCCATTGCCGCCTGCAGCCCCCCTCCCCTCCCCGGGGGGGTGGTCCACTCACTTGGGCCCTTGACCGTGACCTTGAGCTCCCCGCTACCGGCGCCTTTCGTGTAGACCTTGAAATCCGCCGGCTCCTTCACCCGGAGCCCCTTGGGCTGCAGCCCCCGGCCCGTGGCCCGGCAGGCACTGGGGCTACAGGCTGGGGGGGAGGGGAGACAGACCGTGAGAGGGACCCAGGCGTCCGGTGCCCCCCACCCCCACCAGGCATTGGGGTTTCAGTCTCAAGTGAGAGAGGAACCCAGGCGTCTGGGACTCCCGCTCCCCAGTGACACACAGCAGGGGGGAGAAAGTGAGCGAGAAGGACCCAGGCGTCCGGCTGCACCCCATCCCCACCAGGCATTGGGGTTATTTGCTAGGCAGTGAGAAAGGGGACCCAGGCGTCCGGGGCCACCCCCCCCCAAATGCAGGCTCTCTGGGCCCCAGCCCCCCTCCCGCAGCCCTCCTCCCACCCCCGAGCCCACACAGTACCATTAGCCGGGCCGGCCTGGCGCCAGGGTGAGGGGCACCAGCCGAGGATCCGGGACGGCGGCTCATCGAGAGACAGACAGACAGAGAGAGAGAACTAGGACAGCTGGGAGCGCAGTGGAGAGAGGAGAGAGAGGAGAGTTACCGGGGGGCAGACAGAGCGGGGACCCCCCATGTCCCGCGAGGGAGACCCCCATGCCAGGGGGCAGAGAGAGAGAGAGAGAACCCCCGTATCCTTGGGGAACCCCCGAGATGCCCTGGGGGCCCCATGCTGGGGGGCAGAGAGATAGACAGACAGCAGAGACCCCCCCCCCAGACATGGGGCATTGTGGGAGACCCGCCCTGCCCAGCCCGGCCCCCCATGCTCACCCTGCCCCACAGCGACGGTGTAGGGGCTGCGGGGGATGGGCACGCCCCCGAAGGTCACGTGGACGGTGTAGGTGCCCTCGGCGCCCGGGCGGTAGGTGCACCGGTAGGTGCTGTCGCCCTTGTCCTCCAGCTGCTGCTCCACCGAGCCCTTCCGCCCGCTGGGGTCCACCACCGTCACCTCCACCTCGCCCGCCCCCGCGCCTGGGGGAGGGAGGGGTCAGCCCCGGCCCAGCCCCCCATGGGATCCCCCAACCCCCCTCACTTCCCCCTCGCCTGCGCCTGGGGAGGGGTCAGCCCCGGCCCGGCCCCCCATGGGATCCCCCAGCCCCCCTCACCTCCCCCACGCCTGGGGGAGGGAGGGGTCAGCCCCGGCCCGGCCCCCCATGGGATCCCCCAGCCCTCCTCCCTCACCTCCCCCTTGCCCGCGCCTGGGGGAGGGAGGGATCAGCCCCAGCCCAGCCCCCCATGGGATCCCCCAGCCCCCTTCACCTCCCCCTCACCCGCCCCCGCGCCTGGGGGAGGGGTCAGCCCCAGCCCGGCCCCCCATGGGATCCCCCAGCCCTCCTCCCTCACCTCCCCCTCGCCCGCCCCTGAGGGAGGAAGGGGTCAGACCTGGCCCTGATCCCCATGGGATCCCCCAGCCCCCCTCACCTGCACCTCACCTGCCCCCGTGCCTGGGGGAGGGAGGGGTCAGCCCCAGCCCGGCCCCCCTTGGCACCCCCCACTCACCGGCCGTGAAGACCTCGAAGGAGGTGACCTTGTTGGCGATGTTGCCCGTGGGCTCCAGGCCAGGCCCCTGGGCCGTCACCCGCCCGGCGTCGCCCAGCGATTTCCCCACCGTCACCTCGAACGGACTCTTGGCAATGTGCTGGCCCGCGAACAGCACCGTCACCTGGGGGCAGTGGGGTTACAGCGGGAGCCGGACGGGGGGGCTGCGAGCCAGGACTCCTGGGTTCTCCCCCCGGGACTGGGAGGGGAATGGGGCTGGTGGGGTAGAGCAGGGGGGGCTGGGAGCCAGGACTCCTGGGTTCTCTCCCCGGCTCTGGGAGGGGAGTGGGGGCTGGTGGGGTAGAGCAGGGGGGGCTGGGAGCCAGGACTCCTGGGTTCTCCCCCCGGGACTGGGAGGGGAGTGGGGGCTGGTGGGTTAGAGCAGGGGGGCTGGGAGCCAGGACTCCTGGGTTCTCCCCCCGGGACTGGGAGGGGAGTGGGGGCTGGTGGGTTAGAGCAGGGGGGCTGGGAGCCAGGACTCCTGGGTTCTCCCCCCGGCTCTGGGAGGGGAGTGGGGGCTGGTGGGGTAGAGCAGGGGGGCTGGGAGCCAGGACTCCTGGGTTCTCCCCCCGGGACTGGGAGGGGAGTGGGGGCTGGTGGGGTAGAGCAGGGGGGGCTGGGAGCCAGGACTCCTGGGTTCTCCCCCCGGGACTGGGGAGGGGAATGGGGCTGGTGGGGTAGAGCAGGGGGGGCTGGGAGCCAGGACTGCTGGGTTCTCCCCCCGGGACTGGGAGGGGAGTGGGGGCTGGTGGGGTAGAGCGGGGGGGCCGGGAGCCAGGACTCCTGGGTTCTCTCCCTAGGACTGAGAGGGCTGATGACTAGATGGGGGGGGGACAGGGGAGTCTCACCTTGTGGACCCCCGTTACTTTGGGAATGTACGAGACGGAGAAAGTTCGGTTCTTGTCGTTGTTCGCGATGACCTTGGCCTATGGGGAGAAACAGCATTAGATTGAGAGCCCCCCCACCAGCACCCCTCACTCCCGACCCGCAGCCCCTGCTAGCCCAGCCCTGCCCCCCCCCAGCCCTGCCGGTGCCCCTCACTCCCGACCCGCAGCCCCCTGCTAGCCCAGCCCTGCCCCCCCCCAGCCCTGCCGGTGCCCCTCACTCCCGACCCGCAGCCCCTGCTAGCCCAGCCCTGCCCCCCCCAGCCCTGCCGGTCCCCCTCACTCCCGACCCCCAGCCCCATAACCCCCCAGCCCTGCCGGTGCCCCTCACTCCCGACCCGCAGCCCCTGCTAGCCCAGCCCTGCCCCCCCCAGCGTGACCGGTGCCCCTCACTCCCGACCCGCAGCCCCCTGCTAGCCCAGCCCTGCCCCCCCCAGCTCTGCCGGTGCCCCTCACTCCCGACCCGCAGCCCCCTGCTAGCCCAGCCCTGCCCCCCCCCCCAGCCCGACCGGTGCCCCTCACTCCCGACCCGCAGCCCCTGCTAGCCCAGCCCTGCCCCCACCAGCCCCGCCGGTGCCCCTCACTCCCGACCCGCAGCCCTGCCAGCCCTGCCCTGCCCCCCCCAGCCCTACCGGTGCCCCTCACTCCCGACCCGCAGCCCCTGCTAGCCCAGCCCTGCCCCCACCAGCCCTGCCGGTCCCCCTCACTCCCAACCCGCAGTCCCTGCTAGCCCAGCCCTGCCCCCCCCCAGCCCTGCCGGTGCCCCTCACTCCCGACCCGCAGCCCCTGCTTGCCCAACCCTGCCCCCCCCAGCCCTGCCGGTCCCCCTCACTCCCAACCCGCAGTCCCTGCTAGCCCGGCCCTGGGCTCCCACCTCTTCTCTGTGCCCAGCTGGGTCCTCCACGTAGACCAGGACGTCGCCCTGGCCGGCGCTGATGGTCTCCACGGTGAACTCGGCCTTTCTCTTCACCATGTTCCCTGTGGGCTCAATACCTGTGGGCGGAGTCAGCCCAGGAGGGGGCGGAGTCAGCCCCCCACCCCGGCACACAGAGAGGCTGCAGTGGGGCACCCCGAGAAGGGGCAATGATGATAACAGTCATGGGGGGACTCTGCCCACGGGGTGAGGAGGGGCAAGGGGGCTGGAGAACCCCAAAGAGGAAGGGGCCAGGCCCCCCAACACAGAAGTGCCCCCCCCAGAGGGGGCAAAGGGAGAGGCTGGCCCATGGGGGAGCTGCCCCCCCAGTCTGGTCTGGCCCCCAGGACTCACCAGGGCCGTAGGCTCGCGCCTTCTTGGGGTTCAGCTTGGGACGCAGGGGGGCACCCGGCTTGAGCTTGGCCTTGGGGAACTGGGACAGGTAGGTCATGACCGAGTGCTCGTCCACATTGGGGTCCACGATCTCCTCCGGGGTGATGACCTGCCGTGGGGACAGGGGGGTCAGACCTGCCACCGTGCCCCCCCGGCCTGCCCCACATCCCCTGGACACCACACACCCCCTCCAGCCCCCCACAGCTCCCCCAGTAGCCCCCCGGACATCTGCACCCCTCCTTCCAGGAAACCCCCCAGTCCCTCAGGACAGCACCAGCCCCCACCTGGGGGATGCCCAGCCAGTCGTCAGCCTGCTGCATGGCCTCGCGGGCATTGTTGACGGGTTTGCTGGCGTCCCAGGAGTCCCAATCGGGGCAGAGACCTGGGGGAGCAGGGGGGTTAGTGGCACATGGAGTCCCCCCCATCCCCCATCCGGGCCCTGCTGGCTGCCACCCCACAACTGGGGGGCTGGACTCCCCCAATCTCCCTTCCCCCATGAGTCCCCCGATGGCCTGATGCCATCCGCCACAATGCCCTGGAGCCGGAAACAATGTCCCCGTGGTGCCCCGGGCCCCCCTCCCCCTCCCCCAGTGTCCCTCCCCGGGGGCACTGCGCCCCCTGCCCCCCACCCCGGCCCTCCTCCCCCATCCCCCAGGGCCCCACACCCCCTGCCCTCCTCACCCGGGCCCCGCTTCCCCTGCCCCCAGCCCCCACCCCCCGGGGCCCCGTGCCCCCAGCGTCCCTCCCCTGGGACCCCCCTCCCACCAGCTCCCCTCCCCTGGGACCCCCCTCCCCCAGGGCCCCGCACCCCCTGCCCCCTCCCCCGGGCCCTCCTCCCCCAGCCCCCGTCCCCCAGGGCCCCGCACCCCCTGCCCTCCTCACCCGGGCCCCCCTTCCCCTGCCCCCAGCCCCCACCCCCTGGGGCCCCGTGCCCCCAGCGTCCCTCCCCTGGGACCCCCCTCCCCCTCCCACCAGCTCCCCTCCCCTGGGACCCCCCTCCCCCTCCCGCCAGCCCCCCTCCCCCCGGGGCCCCGTGCCCCCAGCGTCCCTCCCCTGGGACCCCCGTCCCCCAGGGCCCCGCACCCCCTGCCCCCCTCCCCCGGGCCCTCCTCCCCCAGCCCCCGTCCCCCAGGGCCCCGCGCCCCCTGCCCTCCTCACCCGGGCACAGCTGTCCACCAAGGCCCCCAGCGCCCGCCCGCTCTGCCAGTCCTTGCTGAAGTTGGTGATGGGCAGCTCGGGCAGCTTGTTCTGGATCCAGCCCAGCAGCCGCTGCTTCGGCGTCTGCTTCTTGGTCTCCTCGTCGTCCTCCTCGTCCCACATGGGCATGGAGATGGAGTAGTGCAGGATCAGCGTCCAGATCAGCCCCAGGATCAGCTTCAGGTTCCCATCCACGATGGCCTTGCTGTCTGCGGGTAGACGGGGGGGGGGTCAGCATGGGGGGCAGGGCACCAGCGGCACCCCAGCTCCCCCTCGCCACCCCCGTGCACCGAGCATCCCTCTCTGAGCCCCCCGCCCCAGGACCCAGGAAAAAGCATTAATGGTGTCTTCCAGGGGACTGCGGGTCGGGAGTGAGGGGCAGGGCTGGGCTAGCAGGGGCTGCGGGTCGGGAGTGAGGGGCACCGGCAGAGCTGGGGGGGAGCCCAGGGCTGGGGGAGCAGGGGCTGCGGGTCGGGAGTGAGGGGCACCAGCAGGGCTGTGGGGGACCAGGGCTGGGCTAGCAGTGGCTGCGCGTCAGGAGTGAGGGGCACCAGCAGGGCTGTGGGGGACCAGGGCTGGGCTAGCAGGGGCTGCGCGTCAGGAGTGAGGGGCACCAGCAGGGCTGTGGGGGGTCAGGGCAGGGCTGGGCTAGCAGGGGCTGCGGGTCGGGAGTGAGGGCGGCAGGGCTGGGCTGGCAGGGGCTGCGGGTTGGGAGTGAGGGGCACCGGCTGGGCTCGGAGGGGGCAGGGCCGGGCTAGCAGGGGCTGTGGGTCGGGAGTGAGGGGCAGGGCTGGGCTAGCAGGGGTTGCGGGTCAGGAGTGGGGGGCACCAGCAGGGCTGTGGGGGGTCAGGGCAGGGCTGGGCTAGCAGGGGCTGCGGGTCGGGAGTGAGGGGCACCGGCAGAGCTGGGGGGGAGCCCAGGGCTGGAGGAGCAGGGGCTGCGGGTCGGGAGTGAGGGGCACCAGCAGGGCTGTGGGGGACCAGGGCTGGGCTAGCAGGGGCTGCGCGTCAGGAGTGAGGGGCACCGGGGGTTCAGCCCTGACCCCTTCCATCAGGGCATCCTCCCCGGCCCCAGAGGAAGTTTCCCAGGCTGCCCCAAATCCATTCATCCCAGACCCCTCCCCCACCCTGCGGCTGGGCTGGCTTGGGGCCCAGATTGAGGGGGAGGGGAATTGGCTGGGGGGGGGGCGCTGAGCCCAGCCTGACTCACTCCGGGGACACGAGCCAGGGCCCGAGAGCAGGGGCTGCGGGTCGGGAGTGAGGGGCACCGGCACCACCCCCTCTCCATGTGTAAACCAAGGTCCCCAGAGCCCAGTCCTGTCCCAGAGCCGCGGAGAGAACCCAGGCGTCCGGGCTCCCAGCCCTTGTAAGCCCCTGAGCACAGCACTGCACAGAGGAATGGTCACCCCCCAACACCCCCAAACTGTCTGTGCCCGTCCCGGGGGGGGGGGCAGGGGGACCCCAGCCCGTCTCCATACCATGGGGCACACGCCAGGTGAACAGAGACCCCCGATTGCAGCCCAAGGATCAGTGTCAGCCCAGTCGGGTCCCCCAGCGCCAAGGGGTGATGGGGGGTCCCTGTCCCCCAGCACGTGGGGGTGTCCCGGCCCAGCCAGGCCTGGCGCGGGGGGAGGGGGGGATGACCCGCCCCTCCCCCCATTCCCGGAGGCTCCGCCCGACACTCCAACATTTTTTAACCTTATATGGAGCGGCCGCCAGACACCGGCTCCTCCCGACGGATCCTGCAGCCCCCCAGTGCTGGGGGGGGAGGGGAACCCCCCGGACCCCGCCCCCCACATCCTGCCCCCGCCCAGCCCCGGCCCTGAATGAGGGCAGGGAGTTCCCAGCCTGGGAGAGTTACTCCTACTCCAAGTGGGAACAGAGCCCCTCACTCCCGACCCGCAGCCCCTGCTAGCCCGGCTCTGGGCCCCCCGACCCACAGCCCCCCCCAGCCCAGCCCTGGGCCCCCCGACCCACAGCCCCCCCAGCCAGCCTGGGCCCTCCGGCCCCGCCGGTGCCCCTCACTCCCGACCCGCAGCCCCCGCCAGCCCAGCCCTGGGCCCCCCGACCCACAGCCCCCCACAGCCCAGCCCTGGGCCCCCCGACCCACAGCCCCCGCCAGCCCAGCCCTGGGCCCCCCAACCCACAGCCCCCCCCAGCCCAGCCCTGGGCCCCCCGACCCACAGCCCCCGCCAGCCCGGCCTGGGCCCCCCGACCCACAGCCCCCCCAGCCCAGCCCTGGGCCCTCCGGCCCCGCCGGTGCCCCTCACTCCCGACCCACAGCCCCCCCAGCCCAGCCCTGGGCCCTCCGGCCCCGCCGGTGCCCCTCACTCCCGACCCACAGCCCCCCCCAGCCCAGCCTGGGCCCCCCGACCCACAGCCCCCCCCAGCCCAGCCCTGGGCCCCCCGACCCACAGCCCCCGCCAGCCCGGCCCTGGGCCCCCCAACCCACAGCCCCCCCCAGCCCGGCCCTGGGCCCCCCAACCCACAGCCCCCCCCAGCCCAGCCCTGGGCCCCCCGACCCACAGCCCCCCCAGCCCAGCCCTGGGCCCTCCGGCCCCGCCGGTGCCCCTCACTCCCGACCCACAGCCCCCCCCAGCCCAGCCTGGGCCCCCCGACCCACAGCCCCCGCCAGCCCGGCCCTGGGCCCCCCGACCCACAGCCCCCCCAGCCCAGCCCTGGGCCCCCCGACCCACAGCCCCCGCCAGCCCAGCCCTGGGCCCCCCGACCCACAGCCCCCCCCAGCCCAGCCCTGGGCCCCCCGACCCACAGCCCCTGCCAGCCCAGCCCTGGGCCCTCCGGCCCCGCCGGTGCCCCTCACTCCCGACCCACAGCCCCCCCCAGCCCAGCCCTGGGCCCCCCGACCCACAGCCCCCGCCAGCCCGGCCCTGGGCCCCCCGACCCACAGCCCCCGCCAGCCCGGCCCTGGGCCCCCCGACCCACAGCCCCCCACAGCCCAGCCCTGGGCCCTCCGGCCCCGCCGGTGCCCCTCACTCCCGACCCACAGCCCCCCGCAGCCCAGCCCTGGGCCCCCGACCCACAGCCCCCCCCAGCCCAGCCCTGAGCCCCCCGACCCACAGCCCCCGCCAGCCCGGCCCTGGGCCCCCCGGCCCCGCCGGTGCCCCTCACTCCCGACCCACAGCCCCCCCCAGCCCAGCCCTGGGCCCCCCGGTCCTGCCCCTCACTCCCGACCCGCAGCCCCCGCTAGCCCGGCCTGGGCCCCCCAGCCCTGAGCTCTGCTGGTGCTGGTGGGGGGGGGGAGGTCCTATCCTTGCCCTTTCATGCCAGCCCCAGGGCTGTCTCTCTCACTCTTGGGTCTATTGGGGGCAGGGGGCAGGACACATCCCAGAAAGGAGCCCTCCCCCCTCCGATCTCCTCCCTCCCCCCAATATCTTCTATGTTGAGGATGCAGCTTCAAACCACAAGTTTTTTGGGGGGGGATACGGACAGCTGGGCTGGGGGAGAAATCATGGGGCAGCCCCACAGCCAGTACCCTGGGCATGGCACTAGGGTGGAGATGGGAAAAGCCCCTCCTCTGACCAGCAGCTCCTCCCCCTTCCCCCCAGGGCAAAAGAGCCACCCCCAGCCAGAATCTGTGCCCCCTGCCAGCCCAGCCGGTGCCCCCCAGCCCAGCCGGTGCCCCTCACTCCCGACCCACGCCCCCTGCCAGCCCAGCCGTGCCCCCCAGCCCAGCCGGTGCCCCTCACTCCCGACCCACGCCCCCTGACAGCCCAGCCGGTGCCCCCCAGCCCTGCTGGTGCCCCTCAATTCCCCTCAGTAGCCTTCAGAGGCCGATGACCCCCCACGGGTGTCCCCTACAGTGTCCAGACGGGTCTTACCCCGAGAGACCCCCCAGCAGTACGTGGCCATGCCCCTCTTCTGTACAGACCCCCCCGCAGTAGCCAGCACCTTGGGGGAGCTTTAATTCCCCTGCTTTCCCAGGCAGCCCCCCCAGCCGGGCCCAGGCCGCACCCCGGCCGCACCCCGCTGTGGGCTCTGGCAAGGGGCCCCGCGTTCCCCAGGCCCTAACCGCCTTCTGGTGCCCACAGAAGGGGGCCCAACGAGGCGCCCCCCACATCCCTCCAGCCCCCAGCCCCCTTCCTTCCGCCGAGCCCAGCCTGGCCGGGGTTAACAGCACATTCCTGGGATGAGAAACAGACCCGCCCCCCAGGCCTTTGTTACAGGCTCCATAACGGAGACTCGACTCCCCTCCCCCAGGCCCGCAGCCCGGCCGGTGCCCCTCACTCCCGACCTGCAGCCCCCTGCCCCCCGCAGCCCGGCCGGTGCCCCTCACTCCCGACCTGCAGCCCCCTGCCAGCCCGGCCCCCCTCAGCCCGGCCGGTGCCCCTCACTCCCGACCTGCAGCCCCCTGCCCCCCGCAGCCCGGCCGGTGCCCCTCACTCCCGACATGCAGCCCCCTGCCAGCCCGGCCCTGGACTCCCGCCCCCCCCAATCATCCCTCCAGTCGTGCTGGGACCATCCAGTGAGAAGTGAATTGGTCTTGTGGGTTCGGGGGGGGGGTGACAGTTGCACACCTCTAGTCCCGGGGGGCTGCCCCACGCCGGGGTCACAGGCGAGGTATCTACACCCCCAACTGCTTCCTGCCCCATCTCAGAGCCCCAACCCGAGCTCCGTGAGAAGAAGATCCAGGGAGCCCCCCCGTCACATGGTGGGGGGAAGCGTCCCGCGGGAGGTTGGGGGGCTGAGCTCGGGGTGGCCCCCCTAGGAATCGCTCCCTTCTCCTGCTCTTCCCCCAGCCCCACAGGGAGCCAGCCCGCAGAGCGCCCAGATACCCGCACCCCACAGCCCCCCGTATGAGCCTAATTCAGCAACACCAGCCGCCGCTGTGGGGGGCTCCCTGCCCCACCCCCGAGCTCGCCCCCCACGCACAGATCTAGGGCTCCCTACGTCGGGTGCCCCATTCCAACCCCCCAGCAAAACTCCGCTTGTGTCCTCACCGGGGGCCCGGGCCCCCATTTCCCCCCCCCCGCCGCCTCTTCAGCGGACCCCCACCGTCAGCCCATCTTCCCCCAAGGAACCCCCAGCGCCCCCCCGGGACCCCCGAGGCCCCCCCAGCTCCCCCCGGGACCCCCCAGCTCCCCCCGGGGACCCCCCAGCGCCCCCCGGGACCCCCAGCTCCCCCCGAGGCCCCCCAGCGCCCCCCCGGGGCCCCGGCTCACCGATGGAGACCAGCTTGATGTTCTCGCGCTCCAGGAACTCCAGCGCCACGGACACGTTCTCCAGCTGCATCTGCCGGAAAGTGGGGCGCTGGTTGTACTTGCGCCCCAGTTTCTTCTGGCTCAGCACCTCGAGCAGCGCGATGAGCCGCAGCCCGTCGGCCAGGTCCGCCTGCAGGTTGGCGATGCGCTTCTGGACGCACTTCAGGTGCTCGTTGCACCAGCGGGTGAAGGTGTTTTGCTGGATTTTCTTCCAGGGCGCGTCCTCCGCCAGGTCCTTCTCCGTGGCCGGCATCTCGCCCGCCGCCGCCGCTTCGCCCGCCGCCGCGCCGGCCTGGGGTAGCCGCGCCTGGGAGCCGCTCATTATAAGGCGGGGCGGGGCCGGGCAGGCGCAGACCTGGAGAGGGGCCGGGAGGCGTGAGCGGGGCGGGGGGAGCGGGGAGACCTCCCCTCCCCTGGGGGGCGCGGAGGGGCGGGGGTCTCCCCCGGGGAGCTGCATCCAGGG
>JAVMKA010000013.1:233284-335784 GCA_032172135.1 Glyptemys insculpta
AAAACCGGGGCTGTGGGGGGCAGGAACCCAGCCCCATGGCCTGGCCCGGATTCCAGCCCCCAGGGCAGCGAGGGGGCAGCACACAGTTGGCGGGTTGTTATCACTGGGTCTCCATTGTCAGAGCTTCCAGGGGGGACATGCCCCAGGTAGTTATTGTAGGGTCTCCTGGGGGTGGCTTTGTTATTGTAGGGTCTCCTCGGAGCCCCACGGCCACGTGTCTCTGTGCTGAGCTGGGGGGCGGGTCTTTTCTCCAACCCCCCCTATAGACAGGGCAGGGTCGGGACCCCCCCGCCCCGCCCCGCTGCACGGCTCATTCCAGGGCGCTGAAGTCAGCGGGTTGGTTTGTTTTCTGTTGAAGGAAAGGAGCAAAGAAAGGATGCGGGGCCTGGGAGGAGACACGTGACGGGGGCACACGTTTCACCTTGCCCCAGCCCCCTCGTGCCAGAGAGTTCACTTTGCACCAGCCCCCGTGCCAGGCTATGGGTCAGCAAGCAGGGGTGGAGGTCGGGGGTCAGGGGGCCGGCGTGTGACCGTGTGCGTAACCAGGGGGCGAGGCGGGGTGGGGGTGTCAGCGCCCCCTGGTGGAGGGAGGGGATGGGCGATGCCGTGAGTGTGTGTGTGTGTAGCACACGCGTGTTCGTTGCGGTGTGGTGCAAACAGCTCTGGTTCCTGTGCACACGTGTTCCCCAGCTCATGTGACACGGGGACCCACTGTGCAGGGTAAGTTTGGGGGCTGTTGTCTCAGTGCGGAGGGGCTCACAAGTGCACTGACCCTGACCCCCCCAAGCTCAGGGCCCCCCTCAAACACAGCGACTCCCCCCCGCTCGCCAAACCGAGACGCAGAAATGAACCGTCAGGGTCACGCCTACGTCCAGACCCGGCCACGCTCTGACAGACGGCAGGGCCTGGCCACGCCAGCAGGGGGCGGCAGGAGACGGGGCCCCACGGCCAACACCTTCACACCCTGACTCGAGCCCCAGCCAGGGGGCACCGACCCCAACCCGGCCCCACAGCAGGGACTGGCTGGCTCAGGGGGGCAGGGAATGGGGCCTGGGGCCTGTCCCCTCTAGCGGGCGCCGGCCCCGATCCATCCCCACAGTGGGGACCGGCTGGTTCAGGGGGGCGGGAATGGGGCCTGTCCCCTCTAGGGGGCGCCGGCCCCGATCCATCCCCACAGCGGGGACCGGCTGGCTCAGGGGGGCGGGGAATGGGGCCTGGGGCCTGTCCCCTCTAAGGGGCGCCAGCCCCGATCCATCCCCACAGCGGGGACCGGCTGGCTCGCAGAATGGGGCCCTGGCCCCAACCCGGGGCCGAAGCTCTGTCCCAACGCTGGCTCCCTGCCAGACATGGTCAGAGAGAGCTAAGGGGGGGAGCGGCCCTCCCAACCCCCCCACGTTCCCTCCATCCAGCCCCATGACCTCAGCCCCTCAGGAATCCCGGCCCCAGAGGAGGTGAAGGATCATTGAGAAACATCAGCTGGGGCGGGGAACTGGCGTTAACAGGCCAGAGCCCGGACGCCTGGTTCTCCCCGGCTCTGGGAGGGGAGGGGGGCTGGTGGTTAGAGCAGGGGGGTGGGGAGCCCCAGGACTCCTGGGTTCTCTCCAGGGCCTGTGCTCTCACACTCGGACCTGCTGTGGGGAGGCAGAAGCTGTGAAGCCGACGCCCGCTCATTGGGGAAGTGAGAAACCCAGCAGGGTGGGGACGGACCCCGGCCCCTCGTGTGGTTTGGGTTCCTCCCAGGAAACCTCGCCCGCCCCGCCCAGGGGGGTGAACGCGGCTCCCACCCTCTGCCGGGGCCACTAACCCTTCGCTGCTGAGAGCCGAGCCCGGGAGCGGGTGAAGGGGGGGAGCCAGGACTCCTGGGTTCTCTTTCCGGGGGCCTCTGGGAGGGGAGTGGGAGCGGGTGGGTCAGGGCTGGAGGGGTCCCTGTGCCTCAGTTTCCCAGCATGGGGTTCTGGCTCCGTAATCCTGCACAGCCCAGCCCCCCTCACTTTCCCTCCCATGGCAGAGGAATTCGGCCCAGAGCTGAGTCATGGTGGCTCCCTGTAAACACGGCCCCAGGCCTGGAGCCGCTTCCTTATAGGGCAGATTCTAGCCCCCGCCAGCGCCCTGCTCCCTCCCCGTGCCAGAAATAGAACCCAGGCGTCCTGGCTCCCAGCACCCCCCCAACCACCAGCCTCCTTCCCTCCCAGAGCTAGGGAGAGAACCCAGGCGTCCTGGCTCCCAGCACCCCCCCAACCACCAGCCCCCTCCCCTCCCAGAGCCGGGGAGAACCCAGGAGTCCTGGCTCCCAGCCCCCCCCCCGCAACCACCAGCCCCCTCCCCTCCCAGAGCCAGGGAGAACCCAGGTGTCCTGGCTCCCAGCCCCCCCCCCGCAACCACCAGCCCCCTCCCCTCCCAGAGCTAGGGAGAGAACCCAGGCGTCCTGGCTCCCAGCACCCCCCCCCCAACCACCAGCCCCCTCCCCTCCCAGAGCTAGGGAGAGAACCCAGGCGTCCTGGCTCCCAGCACCCCCCCCCCCAACCACCAGCCCCCTCCCCTCCCAGAGCCGGGGAGAACCCAGGCATCCTGGCTCCCAGCACCCCCCCCCAACCACCAGCCCCCTCCCCTCCCAGAGCTAGGGAGAGAACCCAGGCGTCCTGGCTCCCAGCACCCCCCCCCCCAACCACCAGCCCCCTCCCCTCCCAGAGCTAGGGAGAGAACCCAGGCGTCCTGGCTCCCAGCACCCCCCCCCAACCACCAGCCCCCTCCCCTCCCAGAGCTAGGGAGAGAACCCAGGCGTCCTGGCTCCCAGCACCCCCCCCCAACCACCAGCCCCCTCCCCTCCCAGAGCTAGGGAGAGAACCCAGGCGTCCTGGCTCCCGGCCCCCCCTGCTCTAACCCACCAGACCCCGCTCCCCTCCCAGAGCTAGGGAGAGAACCCAGGCGTCCTGGCTCCCGGCACCCCCCCAACCACCAGCCCCCTCCCCTCCCAGAGCCGGGGCAGAACCCAGGAGTCCGGCTGCTTACGCAGGCTCCCTGCAGCTCAGCGCCCCCTAGTGTCCGCACTGGGGCTGGGACCTGAGGGGGCCCTGCCTAAGGGGGGCAGGAGGGAGCTGTGGTCTCTGGCTCCCCCTGCTGGTCAGATGCAGACATGCAGGGATCATGAGGGGGTGGGGGGGCAGGAGCAGAGCTGCAGGACACCTGGGTTCCCTTCCTGGCCCTCCTGCCGCCATCTCCTCCCTGGGCCCTGCCTCCGTTTCCCTGGCTGGGAAAGGGGAACAATGATCCTGCCTCTGTCTGTCAGATCGTGAGCTGTTTGGGGGCAGGGGCATCTCATCCTGTGGGTCCGCGGGGGGGTCCACAGGGCGAGGGGCCCCAATCTCAGTTGGGGGGGAGGGGAGGGTCTGCATGTGTGTGTGGGGGGGGCGATCTCGGATAATTAGCACTAGTTAATAATTAATTACTCTTTTATTACCCCAGGAACAGCGGGACAGCAGCTCCCTTGTGAGATGGGGGCCCTGGAGCCCCCCACCCTTCTCCCCTCCCCCGGCCCGGTCCTGCGGTCACCCCGGCAGCCCCCCAGCAGCGGCCAGGCGGGCCTGGTAGCACCGGCGCAGCTCCTCCATCTTCACGGCTGAAACAGAAACAATTCACCTCAGTTCAGCAGCTGCCCCCAGCCCCCCAAGCCACGCCGGATGCCTGGGTTCTCTCCCTGCTCTGGGAGGGGAGTGGGGGCTAGTGGGTCAGAGCAGGGCGGGGCTGGGAGCCCGGACGCCTGGGTTCTCTCCCTGCTCTGGGAGGGGAGTGGGGGCTAGTGGGTCAGAGCAGGGGGGGCTGGGAGCCCGGACGCCTGGGTTCTCTCCCCGGCTCCGGGAGGGAAGTGGGGGCTGGTGGGTCAGAGCAGGGGGGGGGCTGGGAGCCCGGACGCCTGGGTTCTCTCCCTGCTCTGGGAGGGGAGTGGGGGCTGGTGGGTCAGAGCCGGGGGGGGGGGGGGGGGGCTGGGAGCCCGGACGCCTGGGTTCTCTCCCTGCTCTGGGAGGGGAGTGGGGGCTGGTGGGTCAGAGCAGGGGGGGGGGCTGGGAGCCCGGACGCCTGGGTTCTCTCCCTGCTCTGGGAGGGGAGTGGGGGCTGGTGGGTCAGAGCCGGGGGGGGGCTGGGAGCCCGGACGCCTGGGTTCTCTCCCTGCTCTGGGAGGGGAGTGGGGGCTGGTGGGTCAGAGCCGGGGGGGGGCTGGGAGCCCGGACGCCTGGGTTCTCTCCCTGCTCTGGGAGGGGAGTGGGGGCTGGTGGGTCAGAGCCGGGGGGGGGGCTGGGAGCCCGGACGCCTGGGTTCTCTCCCTGCTCTGGGAGGGGAGTGGGGGCTGGTGGGTCAGAGCCGGGGGGGGGGCTGGGAGCCCGGACGCCTGGGTTCTCTCCCTGCTCTGGGGGTACTTACGCAGCGTTGCTGGGGGGCTGCTGCCTTCCTCGCCGCGTCTCCGCTCCGCCGTCTGCACCGCCTGCTCCGAGGTGTCGCTCAGCTGGGCCAGCGCCTGCAGCTCCTGGGGGAGGCCCGGGGGAGTGAGAACCTGGCCCTCAGGGGCCCCGCCCCATGGACCCTCCCGTTCCACCCCAGGGACTTCGCAGCCCCCCGCCCTGCCCCCGCAGGGTCCCCCCCCCACCAGGGTGCTTGGGTCCCTGCCCTGGAGCTGGAGTCTCAGAGACCCCACCCCTTGGAAGAAGCAGCTTCTAGGACCTTGCTGGGGGGCTGTCATTAAGGGCCCCACACCCACATGGAGGGGACCCATAGAGACCACGCCCCTTCTCCAGTAGCTCCGCCCCTCCCCATAATGCTGAGGCAAAGGGCCCCTCCCCTAGGGGCATGGCTAGAGCATCCCCACCCCCTCTGTACCTGGGTGCAGAGGGTGAGCGCCTGGTGCAGGTGCTGGGCCAGGGGCCCACAGGGGCTGAGCCGTGGGGCGGGGCCACGGCCGCAGTGTTCCCGCAGCTCCGTCTCGTACACCTGCCCGAAGGCCGCCATCAGCTGGTGCGAGTCACAGGCCGCCAGCGCCAGGCTCTGCAGGGCCATGCCGGGAGCCAGGGGCTCCGCGCCCCCCCGCAGGGAGCAGCACTGTGGGGAACAGGATCAGTCCGGGTGCCCCACAGGGCTGCCTCGCCCAGGAGAGAATCCAGCCCCCTCGCTCCAACCCACCAGCCCCCCTCCCCTCCCGGAGCTGGGGAGAGAACCCAGGAGTCCTGGCTCCCAGCCCCCTGCTCTAACCACCAGACCCCACCCCCCTCCCGGAGCTGGGAGAGAACCCAGGAGTCCTGGCTCCCAGCCCCCCCGCTCCAACCCACCAGCCCCCCTCCCCTCCCGGAGCTGGGGAGAGAACCCAGGAGTCCTGGCTCCCAGCCCCCCTGCTCTAACCACCAGCCCCACCTCCCCTCCCGGAGCCGGGAGAGAACCCAGGAGTCCTGGTTCTGAGTCCCTACCCAGAGTGCACAGGGATCTCACTCTGTTCCCGGATGTACGCCCCTCCCCCCCCCCCCCCGCGAGCTCACCTCTGCGCTCAGCTGGTCCAGCGCCGCCTTGGCCTCCTCCAGGGTCCTGGTGAGCTCAGCCAGTGTCCTCCCACTGGATCTCCCGGACAGCCGGCGCCTTCGGAGACACGGGGTGTGGTTACGGCACGCAGCGGGGAGCCCGGACGCCTGGGTTCTCCCCCGGCTCTGGGAGGGGACTGGGGGCTAGTGGGTTAGAGCGGGGGCTGGGAGCCAGGACTCCTGGGTTCTCTCCCAGTGCTGGGAGGGGAGTGGGGGCTGATGGGTTAGAGCAGGGGGGGCTGGGAGCCAGGACTCCTGGGTTCTCTCCCCGGCTCTGGGAGGGGGGTGGGGGGCTGATGGGTTAGAGCGGGGGGCTGGGAGCCAGGACTCCTGGTTCTCTCCCAGTGCTGGGAGGGGAGTGGGGGCTGATGGGTTAGAGCAGGGGGGGCTGGGAGCCAGGACTCCTGGTTCTCTCCCGGCTCTGGGAGGGGAGTGGGGGCTGGTGGTTAGAGCAGGGGGGGCTGGGAGCCCAGACTCCTGGGTTCCCTCCCCGGCTCTGGGGAGGGAACTGGCAGAGTTAGCAGAGAGGAAATCTCCATGGGACAGGATGGGGGCAGGGCCCAGCCTTGGCGGGGGGGCTGTGCCGTGTAGGGGACCCCAGGCCCCCTGGGCGCTGCCCCAACAAACCTCGTGTTTGGGGCCGGCTCCTCCAGCAGCAGGGGCTTGATGTCGGCGGTGCAGGGGGGCAGGGTGGGGGCCAGCAGGGCCGGCAGACTGGGACTGGAGAAGACCTCGCGCAGGAACTCCTCATTCCTCCTCGCGGCCCCCCAGAGCAACTCCTCCGTGCTGCAGAGACAGGCAGGGTCAGCCAGGACTCCTGGGTTCCCTTCCCAGCTCTGGGAGGGGAGGGGGGCTGGTGGGTTGGAGCGAGGGGGCTGGGATTCAGGACTCCTGGGTTCTCTCCCCGGCTCTGGGAGGGGAGCGGGGGCTGGTGGGTGAGAGCAGGGGGGGCTGGGAGCCAGGACTCCTGGGTTCTCTCCCCGGCTCTGGGAGGGGAGTGGGGGCTTGTAGGCTGGAGCACTCCCCTAGTGCTCCCCCCGCAGCACAGCGCCCCCCTAGCGCCCAGCACTGACTGCCAGAGGAGAGCCCCCCGCAGACACCCCCCAGAGCTCGCAGCGCGCAGGCCCCCTGGACCTGGAGGTGGTCGAGTCCCCGGAGTCCGTCCCAGAGATGGCGTCCAGGTACCGGATCACATCCAGCAGCTGCTCCATGAACTGGAGCTGCCGCTCGGCACTGGCCTCCCCCTGCAGAGAGAGAGAGATGCTGGTGAGAGCGCCCCTGCAGCTCACTGCCACACCACCCTCCTCCCCTCCCAGAGCCGGGAGAGAACCCAGGAGTCCGGGCTCCCAGCCCCCCCTGCTCTAACCACCAGCCCCCACTCCCCTCCCAGAGCCGGGAGAGAACCCAGGAGTTCGGGCTCCCAGCCCCCCCTCTCTACCCCACCAGCCCCCACTCCCCTCCCAGAGCCGGGAGAGAACCCAGGAGTCCTGGCTCCCAGCCCCCCTGCTCTAACCACCAGCCCCCGCTCCCCTCCCAGAGCCTGGGAGAGAACCCAGGAGTCCGGGCTCCCAGCCCCCCCTGCTCTAACCCACCAGCCCCCACTCCCCTCCCAGAGCCGGGAGAGAACCCAGGAGTCCGGGCTCCCAGCCCCCCCGCTCTAACCCACCAGCCCCCACTCCCCTCCCAGAGCCGGGAGAGAACCCAGGAGTCCTGGCTCCCAGCCCCCCCTGCTCTAACCACCAGCCCCCACTCCCCTCCCAGAGCCGGGGAGAGAACCCAGGAGTCCTGGCTCCCAGCCCCCCCGCTCTAACCACCAGCCCCCCTCCCCTCCCAGAGCCGGGAGAGAACCCAGGCGTCCGGGCTCCCAGCCCCCCCTGCTCTAACCACCAGCCCCCACTCCCCTCCCAGAGCTGGGGGGAGAACCCAGGAGTCCTGGCTCCCAGCCCCCCCTGCACTAACCCACCAGCCCCCACTCCCCTCCCAGAGCGGGGAGAGAACCCAGGAGTCCTCCCAGCCCCCCTGCTCTAACCCACCAGCCCCCTCCCCCTCCCAGAGCCGGGGAGAGAACCCAGGAGTCCGGGCTCCCAGCCCCCCCTGCTCTAACCCACCAGCCCCCATCCCCCTCCCAGAGCCGGGAGAGAACCCAGGCGTCCGGGCTATCCTAGGACACTCCAACACCTTAATGAGATCGAGGTCGTCCGATCGACACAGCAGCAGGTCGGAGCCCAGTTTGGCCATTTCTGTCAGGAGAGAACAGAGCCAGTTACTGCACAAACCCTCTCGCCGGGACGCCTCTGCCCCTGGGTGGGACCTGCCGGTAAAATCCAGAGCAGGGGGGGCTGGGAGCCCGGACTCCTGGGTTCTCTCCCGGCTCTGGGAGGGGAGTGGGGGCTGGTGGGTTAGAGCAGGGGGGCTGGGAGCCAGGACTCCTGGGTTCTCTCCCGGCTCTGGGAGGGAGTGGGGGCTGGTGGGTTAGAGCAGGGGGGCTGGGAGCCCGGACTCCTGGGTTCTCTCCCGGCTCTGGGAGGGGAGTGGGGGCTGGTGGTTAGGGCAGGGGGGCTGGGAGCCAGGACTCCTGGGTTCTCTCCCGGCTCTGGGAGGGGAGTGGGGGCTGGTGGTTAGGGCAGGGGGGCTGGGAGCCAGGACTCCTGGGTTCTCTCCCGGCTCTGGGAGGGGAGTGGGGGCTGGGGCTTAGAGCAGGGGGGGCTGGGAGCCAGGACTCCTGGGTTCTCTCCCCAGCTCTGGGAGGGGAGTGGGGGCTGGTGGGTTAGAACGGGGGGGCTGGGAGCCAGGACTCCTGGGTTCTCTCCCGGCTCTGGGAGGGGAGTGGGGGCCGGTGGGTTAGAACGGGGGGGCTGGGAGCCAGGACTCCTGGGTTCTCTCCCGGCTCTGGGAGGGGAGTGGGGCTGGTGGGTTAGAGCAGGGGGGGCTGGGAGCCCGGACTCCTGGGTTCTCTCCCGGCTCTGGGAGGGGAGTGGGGGCTGGTGGGTGAGAGCAGGGAGGGCTGGGAGCCAGGACTCCTGGGTTCTCTCCCGGCTCTGGGAGGGGAGTGGGGCTGGTGGTTAGGGCAGGGGGCTGGGAGCCAGGACTCCTGGGTTCTCTCCCGGCTCTGGGAGGGAGTGGGGGCTGGTGGTTAGGGCAGGGGGGCTGGGAGCCAGGACTCCTGGGTTCTCTCCCGGCTCTGGGAGGGGAGTGGGGGCTGGGGCTTAGAGCAGGGGGGGCTGGGAGCCAGGACTCCTGGGTTCTCTCCCCAGCTCTGGGAGGGGAGTGGGGGCTGGTGGGTTAGAACGGGGGGGCTGGGAGCCAGGACTCCTGGGTTCTCTCCCGGCTCTGGGAGGGGAGTGGGGGCCGGTGGGTTAGAACGGGGGGGCTGGGAGCCAGGACTCCTGGGTTCTCTCCCGGCTCTGGGAGGGGAGTGGGGGCTGGTGGTTAGGGCAGGGGGGCTGGGAGCCAGGACTCCTGGGTTCTCTCCCGGCTCTGGGAGGGGAGTGGGGGCTGGTGGTTAGGGCAGGGGGGCTGGGAGCCAGGACTCCTGGGTTCTCTCCCGGCTCTGGGAGGGGAGTGGGGGCTGGGGCTTAGAGCAGGGGGGGCTGGGAGCCAGGACTCCTGGGTTCTCTCCCCAGCTCTGGGAGGGGAGTGGGGGCTGGTGGGTTAGAACGGGGGGGCTGGGAGCCAGGACTCCTGGGTTCTCTCCCGGCTCTGGGAGGGGAGTGGGGGCCGGTGGGTTAGAACGGGGGGGCTGGGAGCCAGGACTCCTGGGTTCTCTCCCGGCTCTGGGAGGGGAGTGGGGGCTGGTGGGTTAGAGCAGGGGGGGCTGGGAGCCCGGACTCCTGGGTTCTCTCCCGGCTCTGGGAGGGGAGTGGGGGCTGGTGGGTGAGAGCAGGGAGGGCTGGGAGCCAGGACTCCTGGGTTCTCTCCCGGCTCTGGGAGGGGAGTGGGGGCTGGTGGGTTAGAGCAGGGGGGCTGGGAGCCCGGACTCCTGGGTTCTCTCCCGGCTCTGGGAGGGGAGTGGGGGCTGGTGGTTAGGGCAGGGGGGCTGGGAGCCAGGACTCCTGGGTTCTCTCCCGGCTCTGGGAGGGGAGTGGGGGCTGGTGGTTAGGGCAGGGGGGCTGGGAGCCAGGACTCCTGGGTTCTCTCCCGGCTCTGGGAGGGGAGTGGGGGCTGGGGCTTAGAGCAGGGGGGGCTGGGAGCCAGGACTCCTGGGTTCTCTCCCCAGCTCTGGGAGGGGAGTGGGGGCTGGTGGGTTAGAACGGGGGGGCTGGGAGCCAGGACTCCTGGGTTCTCTCCCGGCTCTGGGAGGGGAGTGGGGGCCGGTGGGTTAGAACGGGGGGGCTGGGAGCCAGGACTCCTGGGTTCTCTCCCGGCTCTGGGAGGGGAGTGGGGGCTGGTGGGTTAGAGCAGGGGGGGCTGGGAGCCCGGACTCCTGGGTTCTCTCCCGGCTCTGGGAGGGGAGTGGGGGCTGGTGGGTGAGAGCAGGGAGGGCTGGGAGCCAGGACTCCTGGGTTCTCTCCCGGCTCTGGGAGGGGAGTGGGGGCTGGTGGGTGAGAGCAGGGGGGGCTGGGAGCCAGGACTCCTGGGTTCTCTCCCGGCTCTGGGAGGGGAGTGGGGGCTGGTGGTTAGAGCAGGGGGGGCTGGGAGCCAGGACTCCTGGGTTCTCTCCCGGCTCTGGGAGGGGAGTGGGGGCTGGTGGGTGAGAGCAGGGGGGGCTGGGAGCCAGGACTCCTGGGTTCTCTCCCCGACTCTGGGAGGGCAGTGGGGGCTGGTGGGTTAGAGCAGGGGGGGCTGGGAGCCCAGACTCCTGGGTTCTCTCCCGGCTCTGGGAGGGCAGTGGGGGCTGGTGGATTAGAGCAGGGGAGCTGGGAGCCAGGACTCCTGGGTTCTCTCCCCGGCTCTGGGAGGGGAGCGGGGGCTGGTGGGTTAGAGCAGGGGGGGCTGGGAGCCAGGACTCCTGGGTTCTCTCCCCGGCTCTGGGAGGGGAGTGGGGGCTGGTGGGTTAGAGCAGGGGGGCTGGGAGCCAGGACTCCTGGATTCTCTCCCGGCGCTGGGAGGGGAGTGGGGGCTGGTGGGTTAGAGCAGGGGGGGCTGGGAGCCAGGACTCCTGGGTTCTCTCCCCGGCTCTGGGAGGGGAGTGGGGGCTGGTGGGTTAGAGCAGGGGGGCTGGGAGCCAGGACTCCTGGGTTCTCTACCGGCGCTGGGGGGGGAGTGGGGGCTGGTGGGTTAGAGCAGGGGGGGTGGGAGCCAGGACTCCTGGGTTCTCTCCCGGCTCTGGGAGGGGAGTGGGGCCTGCGGGGGCTTGGAGGGGGGCAGCCCCCATACGTGGGCAGCTCTGGGGGCTCCCCAAACCTGCCCCATTGAGCTGGACAAACCTTGAATTTTCTGCTCTGTCTGCGAGTCCTTGAGGGTGGCGAATTGCTCTCGGAGGGGGGGGTTCGCTCTGGGGGGAGGAGGGAGGAAGTGTCACTGCAGGAGCCAGGCCAATGTGCCCAGCTCTGGGGGACTTCACCCCCCGCTTCGGGCCAGGGCCCTAAGGGGGTAATAAGGGGGGACAGCACAGGGCCATACGGGGGTCCCAGGGGGGTGACCGGGGGCACTAAGGGCCATACTGGGGTCCCAGGGGGGTCCGAGGGGGGCACTCAGGGGTCGCCGCGGGGCCATACGGGGGTCCCGGGGGGGCCATACGGGGTCCCATGGAGGTGACCGGGGAGGTCTCAGGGGGGTGACTGGGGGGGTCCCAGGGGGTCGCTAAGGGGGGGTCCCAGGGGGTGACCGGGGAAGTCTCAGGGGGGTGACTGGGGGGTCCCAGGGGGGCGCTAAGGGGGGGGTCCCGGGGGGTGACCGGGGAAGTCTCAGGGGATTGCTAAGGGTGGGTCCCAGGGGGTGACTGGGGGGGTCCCAGGGGTGCTAAGGGGGGGTCCCAGGGGGGTTCCCGGGGTACAGGGCGCAGAGCCAGGCCAGCAGCTCCAGGCGCAGGTGCAGGTGTGACGAAGTGGGACTGTTCTTAATGTTTTCCTCAGTTTCCCCTATGCAGTTCTTAAGGATCTAGGTGGTGGGATAAGGGTGTAGGGTTGGGGCAGAGCAAAGGGCCAGGGCACATAAATGCCCGACACTCTGTCTCCTGGCAACTGATGGCCTGGGCCCCTCCTCTGCAAAGGTGCCACCTGAAGGTGTTGGAGACAAAGGGATCAGGTGACCTCCTGGCCCGGGAAAGAGACAAAGCCCAGAGAGGAGGGGCTGGACGGGGGTTTGGAGCTAGCTGGGGACGGGAAGGGGGGGCGGACGGGGGTCTGCCTCGCTGGGCCCCAGAATGGACCCGGCCGAGGGGTCCCGTTCGCTGGCCCTACAAGCTCTGTTTTAGACCGTGTTCCTGTCGTCTAATAAACCTCTGTGTTACTGGCTGGCCGAGAGTCACAGTCAATCTCAGGAAGAGGGGTGCGGGGCCCTGACTCCCCCTTACTCCGTGACAGCAGGGCCAAGGGAGCACTAAGGGGGGGTCCCATGGGGTGACCGGGGAAGTCTCAGGGGGGTGCTAAGGGGGGTCCCATGGGGTGAGTGGGGGGGTTCCAGGGGGTGACTGGAGGGGCGCTAAGGGGGGGTCCCAGGGGGGTTCCCGGGGTACCTTGCGCAGAGCCAGGCCAGCAGCTCCAGGCGCAGGGCCGAGGGGGCGCTAAGGGGGGGTCCCAGGGGGTGACCGGGGAAGTCTCAGGGGGGTGACTGGGGGATCCCAGGGGGGCGCTAAGGGGGGGTCGTGGGGAGGTGCTAAGGGGGGGTCCCAGGGGGTGCTAAGGGGGGGTCCCAGGGGGTGACTGGAGGGGCGCTAAGGGGGGGCTCCAGGGGGGGTCCCAGGGGGTGACTGGGGGGGTCCCAGGGGGGTTCCCGGGGTACCGGGCGCAGAGCCAGGCCAGCAGCTCCAGGCGCAGGGCCGAGGGGGCGCTAAGGGGGGGTCCCAGGGGGTGACCGGGGAAGTCTCAGGGGGGTGACTGGGGGATCCCAGGGGGGCGCTAAGGGGGGGTCGTGGGGAGGTGCTAAGGGGGGGTTCCAGGGGGTGACTGGAGGGGTGCTAAGGGGGGGTCCCAGGGGGTGACTGGAGGGGCGCTAAGGGGGGGGTCCCAGGGGGGTTCCCGGGGTACCGGGCGCAGAGCCAGGCCAGCAGCTCCAGGCGCAGGGCCGAGGGGGCGCTAAGGGGGGGTCCCAGGGGGTGACAGGGAAGTCTCAGGGGGGTGACTGGGGGATCCCAGGGGGGCGCTAAGGGGGGGTCGTGGGGAGGTGCTAAGGGGGGGTTCCAGGGGGTGCTAAGGGGGGGTTCCAGGGGGTGACTGGAGGGGTGCTAAGGGGGGGTCCCAGGGGGTGACTGGAGGGGCGCTAAGGGGGGGTCCCAGGGGGGTCCCAGGGGGTGACCGGGGAAGTCTCAGGGGGGTGACTGGGGGATCCCAGGGGGGCGCTAAGGGGGGGTCGTGGGGAGGTGCTAAGGGGGGGTTCCAGGGGGTGCTAAGGGGGGGTTCCAGGGGGTGACTGGAGGGGTGCTAAGGGGGGGTCCCAGGGGGTGACTGGAGGGGCGCTAAGGGGGGGGTCCCAGGGGGGTTCCCGGGGTACCGGGCGCAGAGCCAGGCCAGCAGCTCCAGGCGCAGGGCCGAGGGGGCGCTAAGGGGGGGTCCCAGGGGGTGACCGGGGAAGTCTCAGGGGGGTGACTGGGGGATCCCAGGGGGGCGCTAAGGGGGGGTCGTGGGGAGGTGCTAAGGGGGGGTTCCAGGGGGTGCTAAGGGGGGGTTCCAGGGGGTGACTGGAGGGGTGCTAAGGGGGGGTCCCAGGGGGTGACTGGAGGGGCGCTAAGGGGGGGGTCCCAGGGGGGTTCCCGGGGTACCGGGCGCAGAGCCAGGCCAGCAGCTCCAGGCGCAGGGCCGAGGGGGCGCTAAGGGGGGGTCCCAGGGGGTGACCGGGGAAGTCTCAGGGGGGTGACTGGGGGATCCCAGGGGGGCGCTAAGGGGGGGTCGTGGGGAGGTGCTAAGGGGGGGTTCCAGGGGGTGCTAAGGGGGGGTTCCAGGGGGTGACTGGAGGGGTGCTAAGGGGGGGTCCCAGGGGGTGACTGGAGGGGCGCTAAAGGGGGGTCCCAGGGGGGTCCCAGGGGGTGACCGGGGAAGTCTCAGGGGGGTGACTGGGGGGGTCCCAGGGGGGTTCCCGGGGTACCGGGCGCAGAGCCAGGCCAGCAGCTCCAGGCGCAGGGCCGAGGGGGCGCTAAGGGGGGGGTCCCAGGGGGTGACTGGGGGATCCCAGGGGGGCGCTAAGGGGGGGTCGTGGGGAGGTGCTAAGGGGGGGTCCCAGGGGGTGACTGGAGGGGCGCTAAGGGGGGGTCCCAGGGGGGTTCCCGGGGTACCGGGCGCAGAGCCAGGCCAGCAGCTCCAGGCGCAGGGCCGAGGGGGCGCTAAGGGGGGGTCCCAGGGGGTGACCGGGGAAGTCTCAGGGGGGTGACTGGGGGATCCCAGGGGGGCGCTAAGGGGGGGTCGTGGGGAGGTGCTAAGGGGGGGTTCCAGGGGGTGCTAAGGGGGGGTTCCAGGGGGTGACTGGAGGGGTGCTAAGGGGGGGTCCCAGGGGGTGACTGGAGGGGCGCTAAGGGGGGGGTCCCAGGGGGGTTCCCGGGGTACCGGGCGCAGAGCCAGGCCAGCAGCTCCAGGCGCAGGGCCGAGGGGGCGCTAAGGGGGGGTCCCAGGGGGTGACCGGGGAAGTCTCAGGGGGGTGACTGGGGGATCCCAGGGGGGCGCTAAGGGGGGGTCGTGGGGAGGTGCTAAGGGGGGGTTCCAGGGGGTGCTAAGGGGGGGTTCCAGGGGGTGACTGGAGGGGTGCTAAGGGGGGGTCCCAGGGGGTGACTGGAGGGGCGCTAAAGGGGGGTCCCAGGGGGGTCCCAGGGGGTGACCGGGGAAGTCTCAGGGGGGTGACTGGGGGGGTCCCAGGGGGGTTCCCGGGGTACCGGGCGCAGAGCCAGGCCAGCAGCTCCAGGCGCAGGGCCGAGGGGGCGCTAAGGGGGGGGTCCAAGGGGGTGACTGGGGGATCCCAGGGGGGCGCTAAGGGGGGGTCGTGGGGAGGTGCTAAGGGGTCCCAGGGGGTGACTGGAGGGGCGCTAAGGGGGGGTCCCAGGGGGGTTCCCGGGGTACCGGGCGCAGAGCCAGGCCAGCAGCTCCAGGCGCAGGGCCGAGGGGGCGCTAAGGGGGGGTCCCAGGGGGTGACTGGAGGGGCGCTAAGGGGGGGTCCCAGGGGGTGACTGGGGGGGTCCCAGGGGGGCGCTAAGGGGGGGTCCCAGGGGGTGACCGGGGAAGTCTCAGGGGGGTGACTGGGGGATCCCAGGGGGGCGCTAAGGGGGGGTCGTGGGGAGGTGCTAAGGGGGGGTCCCAGGGGGTGACTGGAGGGGCGCTAAGGGGGGGTCCCAGGGGGGTTCCCGGGGTACCGGGCGCAGAGCCAGGCCAGCAGCTCCAGGCGCAGGGCCGAGGGGGCGCTAAGGGGGGGCTCCAGGGGGTGACTGGAGGGGTCCCAGGGGGGTTCCCGGGGTACCGGGCGCAGAGCCAGGCCAGCAGCTCCAGGCGCAGGGCCGAGGGGGCGCAGAGCAGCCCCAGGGCCGCCCCGGGCTCGGGCAGGAACACTCCGTCCAGCAGGGGGCAGCGCAGCTCCTGGGGGGACACAGGGGGTCAGATGGGTCGCCCCCCCCCCCGCCGTGGGTTGGTCTCGCCCGCCCGCTCCCACCACGGCACAATGGTTTCGCCCGTCTGCCCCCCGCCCGTGTGCGATCCTACCGCCCAGCACCCCCCCACACCCGCTACGCGCGATGGTCCCGTCCTTCCACTGCCCCCTGGTCCTGCCCGACAACCTTCCTCGGCACAATGGTCTCACCCGCCCCTCCCTCACCCCCGCTAGGCGCCAGGTGTGATGGTCCCGCCCGACGCTCTCCCGCTGGGTATAATGGTCCCGCCCGGCGCCCCCCTTCCGAGTGTGATGGTCCCGCTCGGTACCTTCAGTTGCTCGTACACCGAAGCCGCCGCGGGCGCCGCCATCTTCCCTGCAGCCGCGTAGCGCCGAGCCCCGTCCCAATTGGCCAGCACCGCTGCCACTCACACTGACCTGCAGCGCTCATTGGCTGCAGGCCTCACGAAGCCACGCCCCTTTGCTTTTCCGCTCCACTATACGGGAGGGGCGGGGCTGGAACAGGGAGGGGGTGAGTAGGCGGGGCGAGGAGGGACAGTGGTTAGCAGGGTGGGGCTGCGAGGGGCGGGCCTGGGTAAGGGGGCGGGGCCGGGTTAGGGTTATCAGGGCGGGGCTGGGCAAGGGGCGAGGCGGGGGCTGGGTAAAGGGGCGGGGCCGGGTTAAGGTTATCAGGGCGGGGCTGGGTAAAGGGGCGGGGCCGGGTTATCAGGGCGGGGCTGGGTAAAGGGGCGGGGCCGGGTTAAGGTTATCAGGGCGGGGCTGGGTAAAGGAGCGGGGCCGGGTTAGGGTTATCAGGGCGGGGCTGGGTAAAGGGGCGGGGCCGGGTTAAGGTTATCAGGGCGGGGCTGGGTAAAGGGGCGGGGCCGTGTTAGGGTTATCAGGGCGGGGCTGGGTAAAGGGGCGGGGCCGGGTTAAGGTTATCAGGGCGGGGCTGGGTAAAGGGGCGGGGCCGGGTTAGGGTTATCAGGGCGGGGCTGGGTAAAGGGGCGGGGCCGGGTTAAGGTTATCAGGGCGGGGCTGGGTAAAGGGGCGGGGCCGGGTTAGGGTTATCAGGGCGGGGCTGGGTAAAGGGGCGGGGCCAGGTTATCAGGGCGGGGCTGGGTAAAGGGGCGGGGCCGGGTTAGGGTTATCGGGGCGGGGCTGGGTAAAGGGGCGGGGCCGGGTTAGGGATATCAGGGCGGGGCTGGGTAAAGGGGCGGGGCCGGGTTAGGGTTATCAGGGCGGGGCTAGGTAAAGGGGCGGGGCCGGGTTAGCAGGGCAGGGTAAAGGGGCGGGGCCGGGTTAAGGTTATCAGGGCGGGGCTGGGTAAAGGGGCGGGGCCGGGTTAAGGTTATCAGGGCGGGGCTGGGTAAAGGAGCAGGGCCGGGTTAGGGTTATCAGGGCGGGGCTGGGTAAAGGGGCGGGGCCGGGTTAAGGTTATCAGGGCGGGGCTGGGTAAAGGGGCGGGGCCGTGTTAGGGTTATCAGGGCGGGGCTGGGTAAAGGGGCGGGGCCGGGTTAAGGTTATCAGGGCGGGGCTGGGTAAAGGGGCGGGGCCGGGTTAGGGTTATCAGGGCGGGGCTGGGTAAAGGGGCGGGGCCGGGTTAAGGTTATCAGGGCGGGGCTGGGTAAAGGGGCGGGGCAGGGTTAGGGTTATCAGGGCGGGGCTGGGTAAAGGGGCGGGGCCAGGTTATCAGGGCGGGGCTGGGTAAAGGGGCGGGGCCGGGTTAGGGTTATCGGGGCGGGGTTGGGTAAAGGGGCGGGGCCGGGTTAGGGATATCAGGGCGGGGCTGGGTAAAGGGGCGGGGCCGGGTTAGGGTTATCAGGGCGGGGCTAGGTAAAGGGGCGGGGCCGGGTTAGCAGGGCAGGGTAAAGGGGCGGGGCCGGGTTAAGGTTATCAGGGCGGGGCTGGGTAAAGGGGCGGGGCCGGGTTAGGGTTATCAGGGCGGGGCTGGGTAAAGGGGCGGGGCCGTGTTAGGGTTATCAGGGCGGGGCTGGGTAAAGGGGCGGGGCCGGGTTAAGGTTATCAGGGTGGGGCTGGGTAAAGGGGCGGGGCCGGGTTAGGGATATCAGGGCGGGGCTGGGTAAAGGGGCGGGGCCGGGTTAGCAGGGCAGGGCTGGGTAAAGGGGCAGGGCCGGGTTAAGATTATCAGGGCGGGGCTGGGTAAAGGGGCGGGGCCGGGTTAGGGTTATCGGGGCGGGGCTGGGTAAAGGGGCGGGGCCGGGTTAGGGATATCAGGGCGGGGCTGGGTAAAGGGGCGGGGCCGGGTTAGGGTTATCAGGGCGGGGCTAGGTAAAGGGGCGGGGCCGGGTTAGCAGGGCAGGGTAAAGGGGCGGGGCCGGGTTAAGGTTATCAGGGCGGGGCTGGGTAAAGGGGCGGGGCCGGGTTAGGGTTATCAGGGCGGGGCTGGGTAAAGGGGCGGGGCCGGGTTAAGGTTATCAGGGCGGGGCTGGGTAAAGGGGCGGGGCCGGGTTAAGGTTATCAGGGTGGGGCTGGGTAAAGGGGCGGGGCCGGGTTAGGGATATCAGGGCGGGGCTGGGTAAAGGGGCGGGGCCGGGTTAGCAGGGCAGGGCTGGGTAAAGGGGCGGGGCCGGGTTAAGGTTATCAGGGCGGGGCTGGGTAAAGGGGCGGGGCCGGGTTAGGGTTATCAGGGCGGGGCTGGGTAAAGGGGCGGGGCCGGGTTAAGGTTATCAGGGCGGGGCTGGGTAAAGGGGCGGGGCCGGGTTAAGGTTATCAGGGTGGGGCTGGGTAAAGGGGCGGGGCCGGGTTAGGGATATCAGGGCGGGGCTGGGTAAAGGGGCGGGGCCGGGTTAGCAGGGCAGGGCTGGGTAAAGGGGCGGGGCCGGGTTAAGGTTATCAGGGCGGGGCTGGGTAAAGGGGCGGGGCCGGGTTAGCAGGGCAGGGCTGGGTAAAGGGGCGGGGCCGGGTTAGGGTTATCAGGGTCAGGGTTAAGGTTAGTGGTGATTAGCAGGGTACAGAGGCAGAAGGATTGGAGGGGGAGGGGCTGCACCAGGCAGCTCTTGCCGTTAGCCCCTCCCCCTCTGGCCGGGGGGGCCGGTCCATGGGCTCAGAGGAAGCGGCGTTTCCTCCGCTCACAAAGGCAGGAAGCCGGAGGCGCGGCAGGAGGGGGGAGGGGGGCCATGGCTCTTCCAGGCTGGATGGGAAATCAGGGGAAATATGGCCAGGGGAGAGCGCCCCCTGCCGAGCCCCCCAGCGCCCGGCCCCGCCGGCCAGGGGAGAGTGCCCCCTGCCGAGCCCCCCCCGGTATCCCCCAGCGCCCAGCCCTGACTCCTGGGCAAATCTCACAGTTCTGCCCCCCCAGCGCCCGGCCCCGCCGGCCAGGGGAGAGCGTCCCCTGCCCCCCGCTGAGCCCCCCAGCGCCCGGCCCCGCCGGCCAGGGGAGCGCGCCCCCTGCCGAGCCCCCCCCCGGTATCCCCCAGCGCCCAGCCCTGACTCCTGGGCAAATCTCACAGTTCTGCCCCCCCAGCACCGGACGCAGCTGGCTGCGGAGGGGAAGGGCGGCGCTGGGAAGGGAAGCTGCAGGATGGCCGGCGATGAGGGGCTGCTCAGGGAGGGGGGAAAGGCCTGATACAGGTTCCCTCCCTCCCTCCCTCGGGGCAGGCGTCAGGGCAGGGACTGAGCTGGGCCTCCCACGTGAAAGGCCCGTGCAGCCCCGCTGGGCACGGAGCTCGGTCCCCCCCCCCCCGCAGCCCAGGCACACCGAGAATCCGGCCCTGGCCTCTGCTAGGGAAAAAGTGAGGCTCTGACCCACCACCCCCACCCCACTCCCAGAGCTGGGAGAGAACCCAGGCGTCCTGGCTCCCAGTCCCTCCTGCTCTCACCCACCAGCCCCCACTGCCCTCCCCGAGCCCGGCAGAGAACCCAGGAGTCCTGTGTTGGGGAGAAGACTCCCCTGCTGGAAAAAACCGCAGGAGCAGGGGGTTAAAGTCCAGCTTTATTGTCCCTGTTTCCCAGCTCCCCCACCCCTTTCACAGGCCCTGGACACCCCGACAACAGCATGTCCGCTGCACTATGTGTGTGGGGGGAAGTGTTAGAACAGTGAAAAAACGACACACCACCCCCCCTGCACGGGCCCCAGCATCGGCTAGTGAGGATCAGTGTGACCGTCTGGCACCTGGACACACACACATGGCACATCCCCTCCAGCAGGGACACATGCACACAGAGAGACACACGCCAGGGTTCCTCTCCTCCAGGGACACGCACATGGGGACACACGGAGACACCCACGGGACAGCTCCTCCAGCAGGGATGGACGGACACCGTTCTTTCCTGTCTCCCGGGTCTCTGCTCCAAACCCACCACAACACAATCTGGTTTTCAGGCCAGGAACCCTACTGGGACTGGTTCTAGAGTTGCCAACTAGCCCCAGTTCCAATCCAGTTGTTCAAAACCCACGAGCAAGTGGCTGGACGTGGTTCAGGTCAGCGTTCAGTCTCGGGGTGACATTCCAGAGCAGGCATTGGGGTGAGGTCTGATGGGGAAGTGTCCTGATTCCACTTCTGGAGCTGCAAGTTCTAGACTCCAGCATGGTAGTCTAACTGGCTCTAGAACCAAAAGATACCAGCAAGGCAGGCGACTGGGCTCTGGATCCTCGTTCTAGAGCCCCAGGTTCCAGACCTGGCACTGGAGATCACTCAACCCACTTCGGGATCTGCAGGTTCTAGACTCTGGCATGATTATTACTCTCATTATGGCTCTAGATCCAATGGTCCAAACAAGATGGGCATTCTCTATCTTTGTTGTATAGCCAGGGAGGTTCCAAACCTGGCCCACGTGGCTTTTAAACGATAATGCTCAAGCAATACGGTTCTAGGTAGGGTGGATCACCAATCCTAGCTACAGGTTCCAGACCTGGCACTGGAGAATCCTGAACATGCTTCTAGGGCTGCAGGTTCTAGGTTCCACCCTAGTAGATTGGCAGCTTTAGAACCCAAAGGTCTAAACAAGGCAGGTAAGTGTTGGCTCTGGATCCTGGTTCCAGAACTGCTGTTCCACACCTGGCACTGGCTAATGGGGATTTCTTCACCCACATCTAGAGCTGCAGGATCTAGATTGTGGAATGGTAGCTCAGTGTCTTATAACTCTCATTGTGGCTTTAGATCAAAAGAAGGCAGTTAATATAGGTCCTCTGTCTTTGTTTTAGAGATGCATATTCCAGACCTGGTTCTGTAGATTCTTTAATCCACTTCTAGAACTGCAGGTTCTAGACTCCACCTTGGTGGTTTCTAACTCTTGTTATGGGTCTAGAACTACTGGCTCAAACAAGGCAGGCAATTGTTGGTTCCATGTCCTGGTTCCAGAGCTTCAGGTTCCAGATCTGGCATGTGGTTTCGAAATGCTAGTTCTGGTGCAATCAGATTCTAGGTGCAGCTGATCTCCCCCATTCTAGAGGCCCAGATTTCAGACATGGCATTAGCATTCAATATTTCTTAATCCGCCTCTATAGCTGCACGTTCTATGCTCCAGCATGATCGTTTACTGGCTTAATAGTCTCCTAATTGATCCTCTAGAACCAAATGTCCAAACAAGGTATTTGATGCAGGTCCCAGGTTCACGTTCTGATGGTTCTACAATGGCTCTGGGCCACAGCTGAATTCTAGAGGTCCAGGTTCAAGACCTGGCACGGCATTCAAGCTCCCATCTGTAGAGCGAAGAGTTCTAGGCTCCAGCATGACCTCAATGGTTTTATTTTCCTTGTAGTTCCAGAACCAAAAGTCCAAACAAGGAAGTTAATTGCAGCTTCTGGGTCCCTATTCGAGAGCTGCAGGTTCCAGACCTGGCTCCAGAGCACAGAGCACAGAAAAGGCAGGTCTAGATTCAGCCCTGCGGGTTCTAGCGTCCTGCCAAGGCCTAGGTTAGCCACACATCCCCTGGTAACCCCACCGACGCCTAGATTAGCCATGGGGCTCATGGGGGGTGGCAGGGGCTACGTGGGGTAACGCTGGAAACTGCCATCCTCTTCCTCATATTCGGAGGCCGGCGGCGTGAAGAAGCAGCCTGGGGAGGACGTGGGCGTCTGGCCGCGCCCGTCAGGGGCTCCGGGGGTCGCTGGCGATCCCTCAGCCAGCCCCAGTTCCCTCTCAAAGTCCAGCAGCTGCCCCATGAAGTTGAAGTTGGGCGAGATGTCGGCCTTCTTGCGCTTGACCAGGTCATAGGCATCGTTGAGCGACAGGTTGAGGCGCTGCATGAGGTAGGCCACCGTCACCGTCACCGAGCGGCTCACACCCGCCAGGCAGTGAACAAGGATGCCGCAGTTCTGGGACACCGCCTCGTCTGGGGAGGGGAAGAGACGGGGATGGAGCAGAGGGGGGTTACGGGGGCGTCGGCGTTGTCAGCACCCTCTCTGGGAGGGGGATGCTAAGGTACGGCCGTCGTTAGCAGCCCCTTGAAGTCAGAGAACTGCATGGACTAGCTCCGCTGGGCTCTCCAGTCCCTGGGGGAGGACGGGGGGAAGGGACGGACCATGGTCAGTGAGATGGAGAGAGGGCTCATGGGGTGGGATGGGAACCATGGTCAACTGAGGCAGAGGGTGGGGAGGAAGGGGGATGGAACGTACCATAGTCACTGGTCCATAGGGAGTCGGGGGACTGGAGATGGGAAGGACCATGGTCTCTGACATACAGGGACGGGGCAGGACAGACCATGGTCAATGAGCCATGGGGGCAGTGGACGGGATGGACCACGGTCTCTGAGGTATGGGGGCAGGGGGAACAAGGAGAGGACGGACAGACCACAGCCAATGCGATGCAGAGGGGGCTGATGGGATTGCAGGGAACCAAAGTCAATGAGCTGAGGGGGACATGGGGAAGGGTTGGGAGGGGGCAGAGAGGGGGCACTGGGGGTGGGGGTACAGGAAGGGGCGCCGTGGGGCCAGCAGGGCTCCCAGGCATGGGGGGCAGAGCGGGTGCACTGGGGGTGGGGGTACAGGAGGGGGCGCCGTGGGGCCAGCAGGGCTCCCAGGCATGGGGGGCAGAGAGGGTGCACTGGGAGTGGGGGTACAGGAAGGGGCGCCGTGGGGCCAGCAGGGCTCCCAGGCATGGGGGGCAGAGCGGGTGCACTGGGGGTGGGGGTACAGGTGGGGGCGCCGTGGGGCCGGCAGGGCTCCCAGGCATGGGGGGCAGAGCGGGTGCACTGGGGCTGGGGGCACAGGTGGGGGTGCCGTGGGGCCAGCAGGGCTGCACGGGGGTACAGGGGGGCGCCGTGGGGCACGGGCACTCACCGATGAAGGCGATGGCCTCTGGGAAGAAGCGGGCCAGGTTCTGGCTCCAGTGGTCCGAGATGGGGATCTGCTTGTAGCGGAAGCCGCCCTGCTCCTCGAAGAGGTTGGGCAGGTTGGGGGTGACGTTGAGGATGTAGCGGATGCCCAGCCGGGCCAGCGTCTCCATGTTGGCTGAGTCTCGGGCGCTGCCCAGGTAGAGGTGGGGCAGGATCTGCACCGGGTAGGACGGGGGGCTGGCTGCCTCCGAGTCCACCCCCCCGCCGCTCAGGGGTCCCGAGTCCCCGTCCGAACCCAGGCTCAGCCCCCCCAGACCCACCACCGGGGTCCCCGTCGGAGCGGGGGAGCTGCTGGCGCCGGGCACCTCCGGGCTGGTCTCGCAGTGATCTGGCCACTCAGACTGGAACTTGGAGAAGCCCCCTGCGGGCAGAGCAGGTGTGTTAGTATTAGAGAGATTATAGCAGGGCCTGGGTGGAGGCCTCACACCGGGCGCTGCTCATACCCCCCTCCCCCGACTGGGCCCCATCGCACCAGGGAAACTGAGGCAGAGACAGACCCTCCCCCCAGTGCCTTGCATCCCAGACTGCTATCTCGACTGCAGGGGCCGGCCTCTCTCGGGGCGGGGAGCGGTGCTGGGCCAGGGGGGCTTTGTCCAGTGTGGGCTGGGGGCAGCGAGGGGCGACGGGGCCCGGCCACGGCACCGACCTTGCAGGTAATACGCCGTGCAGCCTTCCTCCCGCAGCTTGCGCAGCAGTGTGGCCAGCACCGACTCCTCGTCGTCCCGGCCGGGGCGCGGCAGCGTGGCGGTGGCCTCGTCGTACAGCAGGACAGCGCCCGGCGCGGGCGGGAGCAGCGACCGGACCGACAGCTTCCCCTTGCGCAGCCGCCGCAACAGCAGCCCTGGCAGGGCCACGCTCAGCGCCCGGGCCACGTGGCAGGAGTCGTAGTGCTGCCGGCTGCGGCAATCCAGGATGTGCAGCCGGGGGGCTGGGGACGCCAGCTCCCCGCAGAGCCACAGGGCGGATTTCCCCAGGGCTTCCATGGGGCTGGCGGGGGCATTGGCGGGGGGCTGGAAACGTGGCACAAGCTGATCCTGTCCCACGGCGCCACGGCTCTGCGTGGACTCGGGCTGGCGAGGTCACCGGCCCCCCATCCGCCCCCGGAGGGGCCAGCCGGGGCCTGAAGGGTGCGAGGCACCGTGGACGCCCCCGTCGCTGTCCTCTGTGCACCTGGGGGTGGCCAGCAGCAAAAGGGGGTGAGGTCAGGGCAGATCCAGTGACGCCTCTTGACCTCCGGAGCGAGGGCAGCGCGGGGTCACGGTTCCAGCCCCTGGCGGCTTCGCGGGGAGGTGTCCCCCGATCCGGAGAGCGGCTTCCTCTCCAGCACCCGCTGCCTGGCTGGGCTGCAGAGGCTGGGGTGGGCGGAGAAAGGCCTGAGTCCAGGATAGAGCCGGGGCACGGGGGGCATCTGGGTGGTGTCGGAGACGGGGCCCAGCCGCCACTTGGGGCTCCACGCAGACCTGCCAGGGAGAGCGGATGGGAGTCAGCGAGCCGCGGTGGGAGGGGGGAGAGCAGGAGATCCCATCCCCCTCCTAGCACCGTGCCGGCCCCTAGCATCCTGCCCCGGAGCCGTGACACATCCCCCTGGGAGCGCAGGCCATGGGGCGGGAAGTGTGACTACCGGCGCCCCTCACCCCCGACCCGCAGCCCCTGCCATCCCAGCCCTGCCGATGCCCCTCACTCCCGACCCGCAGCCCCTGCCATCCCAGCCCTGCTGGTGCCCCTCACTCCCGACCCGCAGCCCCTGCCATCCCACAGCTCTGCCCGCGCCCCTCACTCCCGACCCGCAGCCCCTGCCCCCCCACAGCTCTGCCCGCGCCCCTCACTCCCGACCCGCAGCCCCTGCCATCCCAGCCCTGCTGGTGCCCCTCACTCCCGACCTGCAACCCCTGCCATCCCAGCCCTGCTGGTGCCCCTCACTCCCGACCCGCAGCCCCTGCCATCCCAGCCCTGCTGGTGCCCCTCACTCCCGACCCGCAGCCCCTGCCCCCCCACAGCTGTGCCGGTGCCCCTCACTCCCGACCCGCAGCCCCTGCCATCCCAGCCCTGCCGATGCCCCTCACTCCCGACCCGCAGCCCCTGCCATCCCAGCCCTGCTGGTGCCCCTCACTCCCGACCCGCAGCCCCCTGCCAGCCCAGCCCTGCCGGTGCCCCTCACTCCCGACCCGCAGCCCCTGCCATCCCACAGCTCTGCCCGCGCCCCTCACTCCCGACCCGCAGCCCCTGCCATCCCAGCCCTGCCGATGCCCCTCACTCCCGACCCGCAGCCCCTGCTAGCCCAGCCCTGCCGGTGCCCCTCACTCCCGACCCGCAGCCCCTGCCATCCCACAGCTCTGCCCGCGCCCCTCACTCCCGACCCGCAGCCCCTGCCATCCCAGCCCTGCTGGTGCCCCTCACTCCCGACCCGCAGCCCCTGCCATCCCAGCCCTGCCGGCGCCCCTCACTCCCGACCCGCAGCCCCTGTCATCCCAGCCCCGCCGATGCCCCTCACTCCCGACCCGCAGCCCCCTGCCCCCCCACAGCTCTGCCCGTGCCCCTCACTCCCAACCCGCAGCCCCCTGCTACCCCAGCCCTGCCCCCCCCATCTCTGCCGGTGCCCCTCACTCCCGACCCGCAGCCCCTGCCATCCCAGCCCTGCCGGTGGCCCTCACTCCCGACCCGCAGCCCCCTGCCATCCCAGCCCTGCCGGTGGCCCTCACTCCCGACCCGCAGCCCCTGCCCCCCCACAGCTGTGCCGGTGCCCCTCACTCCCGACCCGCAGCCCCCTGCTACCCCAGCCCTGCCCCCCCCATCTCTGCCGGTGCCCCTCACTCCCGACCCGCAGCCCCCTGCCATCCCAGCCCTGCCGATGCCCCTCACTCCCGACCCGCAGCCCCTGCCATCCCAGCCCTGCTGGTGCCCCTCACTCCCGACCCGCAGCCCCCTGCCAGCCCAGCCCTGCCGGTGCCCCTCACTCCCGACCCGCAGCCCCTGCCATCCCAGCCCTGCTGGTGCCCCTCACTCCCGACCCGCAGCCCCCTGCCCCCCCACAGCTCTGCCGATGGCCCTCACTCCCGACCCGCAGCCCCCTGCCCCCCACAGCTCTGCCCGTGCCCCTCACTCCCGACCCGCAGCCCCCTGCCCCCCACAGCTCTGCCCGCGCCCCTCACTCCCGACCCGCAGCCCCTGCCCCCCCACAGCTCTGCCCGTGCCCCTCACTCCCGACCCGCAGCCCCTGCCCCCCCACAGCTCTGCCAGCGCCCCTCACTCCCGACCCGCAGCCCCTGCCATCCCAGCCCTGCCGGTGCCCCTCACTCCCGACCCGCAGCCCCTGCCCCCCCACAGCTCTGCCAGCGCCCCTCACTCCCGACCCGCAGCCCCTGCCATCCCAGCCCTGCCGGTGCCCCTCACTCCCGACCCGCAGCCCCTGCCCCCCCACAGCTCTGCCAGCGCCCCTCACTCCCGACCCGCAGCCCCTGCCCCCCCACAGCTCTGCCAGCGCCCCTCACTCCCGACCCGCAGCCCCTGCCATCCCAGCCCTGCCGGTGCCCCTCACTCCCGACCCGCAGCCCCTGCCATCCCAGCCCTGCCGGTGGCCCTCACTCCCGACCCGCAGCCCCCTGCCCCCCCAGTCCTGGCTCCGGGCTGTAGCTGGCTCCCTGTGCAGAGGATGTGGAGGGCATGGGGGGAGGGGAGCGGCTCAGCTGGCGTCCATGGGCCAGGCCCGGTGAAGGGCCCAGCCGAGGGTCTGGCCGGCTGCCAAGCGCTGATGTCAGCGTTAATTCGGCACCGCTATGAATAATTGATACCAACAGGAACCACAGACGTCCTCCGCCAGAGCATCCCCCTGGGACCCTTCCTGGGCTGGGGGTCAGGACGCCTGGGTTCTCTCCCAGCTCTGGGAGGGTAGTGGGGCCTGGGGGTTTAGAACGTGGGGGGAGGGCTGGGGCTCTGGACTTCTGGGTTCTATCCCCAGCTCTGCCCCCATGCGGCTGTGTGACCTTGGATAAGTCGCCTCCCATCTGTGCCTCAGTTTCCCCTGTCACTTCGTTGTCTGTCCATGCCAGGCCATGCACAGATGTGAGCAGCGTGCCCTGGTGGGTAGAGCCCGGGACTCAGGACTCCTGGCTTGTATTCCCTGCTTTGCCACTGCCCTGTGGGTTGAACGTGGGCAATTCACAGCACCGCTCTGTGCCTCGGTTTCCCCACCGGTGAGCATGACGCCGAGCCCCTCGCTACAGCGCTCCGGGAGCTGCTGCTGCAACGCGCTGGACAGGAGCGAGTCACCGTGCGGGGTCCCAGGGGTACCACGGTTCTAGTGCTCAAAGGGGATAGCTCACACAGGCCCAGGAAGAGGGGCTGAGCTGGTCCCCGGGGCTGTGTGGGTGGGACGGTTCTACCTCCGTGCTCTGCCAGCACTTCTGGCCTCACCTGCGCTGGCTCCCGCTCAGCAGCGCCCCTGTGAGGTGGGGCCGAGCAATGCTAACTACAGGTGGGGAAACTGAGGCACGGAGCAGGAAAAGGATTTGCTCACCTGGGCTCTATTCCTGAATCTGTCACCAGGAGTCCTGGCTCCCAGCCCACCCCCCGCTCTAACCACCAGACCCCCTCCCCTCCAGGAGCCGGAGAGAGAACCCAGGAGTCCTGGCTCCCAGCCCCCCTGCTCTAACCACCAGCCCCCACCCCCCTCCCAGAGATGGGGAGAGAACCCAGGAGTCCTGGCTCCCAGCCCAACCCCCGCTCTAACCACCAGACCCCCTCCCCTCCAGGAGCCGGAGAGAGAACCCAGGAGTCCTGGCTCCCAGCCCCCCTGCTCTAACCACCAGCCCCCACCCCCCTCCCAGAGATGGGGAGAGAACCCAGGAGTCCTGGCTCCCAGCCCCCCCTGCTCTAACCACCAGCCCCCACTCTCCTCCCAGAGCCGGGGAGAGAACCCAGGAGTCCTGGCTCCCAGCCCCCCCTGCTCTAACCACCAGCCCCCACTCCCCTCCCAGAGCCGGGAGAGAACCCAGGAGTCCGGGCTCCCAACCCCCTGCTCTAACCCACCAGCCCCCACTCCCCTCCCAGAGCCGGGAGAGAACCCAGGAGTCCGGCCTCACTCACCACAATTACCCCAGCCCCCTCCGGCTCCGGAGCCCCTCTCCGTCTGGATCCCGCCCCCCGGTCCGCACCGCAGCGCTCACCCTGGCCGCTGCCCGCCGCCCACAGTCCGCGGAGCCCCTGGGTCCCGCCCCGAGGCCCCGCCAGGCTCCCGGCGCTGGGCTGGGGCGGGCGCGTCCTCCTCCCGCATGCAGGGTGCGCAGGGCCCGCCCGGCTCCACGTGCGGGCTGTGTACAGCCCGGGCCACGCCCAGCCCGCCTGGATTGGTGGGGAAGGGCCGGAGTGGGCGGGGCTTGTCAAATGACGGGGGGTGGGACTGGGAGCCAGGACTCCTGGGTTCTCTCCCTGGCTCTGGGAGGGGAGTGGGGGCTGGTGGTTAGAGCGGGGGGGGCTGGGAGCCAGGACTCCTGGGTTCTCTCCCCGGCTCTGGGAGGGGAGTGGGGGCTGGTGGGTTAGTGCAGGGGGGGCTGGGAGCCAGGACTCCTGGGTTCTCTCCCCCGGCTCTGGGAGGGGAGGGGGGCTGGTGGTTAGAGCGGGGGGGCTGGGAGCCAGGACTCCTGGGTTCTCTCCCAGGCTCTGGGAGGGGAGGGGGGCTGGTGGTTAGAGCGGGGGGGCTGGGAGCCAGGACTCCTGGGTTCTCTCCCTGGCTCTGGGAGGGGAGGAGAGGGGGGCTGGTGGTTAGAGCAGGGGGGCTGGGAGCCAGGACTCCTGGGTTCTCTCCCCGGCTCTGGGAGGGGAGTGGGGGCTGGTGGGTTAGTGCAGGGGGGGCTGGGAGCCAGGACTCCTGGGTTCTCTCCCCGGCTCTGGGAGGGGAGTGGGGGCTGGTGGGTTAGTGCAGGGGGGGCTGGGAGCCAGGACTCCTGGGTTCTCTCCCCGGCTCTGGGAGGGGAGTGGGGGCTGGTGGTTAGAGCGGGGGGGCTGGGAGCCAGGACTCCTGGGTTCTCTCCCCGGCTCTGGGAGGGGAGGGGGGGCTGGTGGTTAGAGCGGGGGGGCTGGGAGCCAGGACTCCTGGGTTCTCTCCCCGGCTCTGGGAGGGGAGGGGGGATGGTGGTTAGAGCGGAGGGGCTGGGAGCCAGGACTCCTGGGTTCTCTCCCAGGCTCTGGGAGGGGAGGGGGGCTGGTGGTTAGAGCGGGGGGGCTGGGAGCCAGGACTCCTGGGTTCTCTCCCTGGCTCTGGGAGGGGAGGGGGGATGGTGGTTAGAGCGGAGGGGCTGGGAGCCAGGACTCCTGGGTTCTCTCCCTGGCTCTGGGGGGGGAGAGGATGGTGGGGTTCTGCTCCTGCCTGTGGAACAGAGTGTGATTTTGGAAGGGAGGAAGCAGCAGGACTCCTGGGTCCTTTACCTCTCAGTGCCTTCGGAGGTGGGCCAAATACCATCGCCTCTCTGTGTGACTCAGTTTCCCCAGACCGGCGACCCTGCTGGGTGCTCTGTCACGCTCCGCCGCGGGCCAGGCCCCCTTCGCGCCGGGGGCTGCCCGGCCCAGGCTCGGCGAGTACTCGCGCTCCGGCACCCCGCAGGCTGTGACTCAGAGCACAGGGGCGCGGGGAGACGGAGGAGCCCAGAATAGTCGAACAATCTCACCCTCCCACAGCACAGCTCCCATCGCTTGGCAACGGGAGAACTCATACAGGCACCAGGGAGAGCCGAGTGGGAGGGGGCCTGGAAATGCCCGTGGGGGGGGGGGGGGGGAGAGATCGCTTGCTGGGAGGCTGACCCCTCATCACCAGGTGTTAATTAGTCCCAGCCACAGGGCAGGTAACCAATGGGGAAACTGAGTCACGGGCATGCAGCCATGTCCCCCTCCCCGAGGGGGGGTTGAGTCAGAGGCACGGGACGGCCTGATGCTCACTCCCTGTTCTGGCAACCGAATCAGACCCCTCTCTGCAGCTGAGGGGACCCAGGAGTCCTGGCCGCCAGCCCCGCACCCCCTGCTCTGCCCAGGCCCCGGCTCAGTGCTGGTTAGTCACCCGGAGCGGGCGGATGGTGTCATCCGGGCCCATGACGAGTCCCCAGAGACACGCTGGAACTCAGCGACTCATGACAAACCCACGCAGCCTGCAGCGCGCCCCCCGGACACGCGCTCACATCCGCCCCCCAACACCCTCGCACACAGGGCCCCCTGCTCTACCCCAGCTGACCCCACAGCCCTCCCGGAGCCGGGAGAGAACCCAGGAGTCCTGGCTCTCAGCCCCCCCTGCTCTACCCCACCAGACCCTCTCCCCTCCCAGAGCCGGGAGAGAACCCAGGAGTCCTGGCTCCCAGCCCCCCCTGTTCTAACCCACCAGACCCCCTCCCCTCCCAGAGCTGGGAGAGAACCCAGGAGTCCTGGCTCTGAGCCCCCTACCCCACCAGACCCACTTCCCTATTAAAGCCACAGCTTTCTCTCCAGCCCTACCACCCCCTCCCAGCTCCAGGCTATATGATGAGATAATCTTCAGGGCTGGGGGAGGGGAGGCACATCAGCACTGCGGGGGGGGGGGGGGGCAGTGGGGATGGGCACAGCCCCCTCCCTGCCACACTGGCTGGGAGGGCGCTCAGCCCCACAGAGACCCCCTAGGGAGGGAGCAGGACGAACACATGATCTCATCCTCCTTTGGCAGGGACGGTCTCCAGTCTCCATTAGCCGCTGGGCCGCAGACTTCCCGCCTCCGGGGGGCCATGACTCCTGCAGTGCTGGGGGGCACTGGTTGGGTCGGGGGCGGGGCCTGTCCCCTCTAGGGGGCGCCATCTCCCATCCGGTCTCAGTGCGGTACTGCCTGGGTCAGGGGGGCAGGGAATGGGGCCCGGGGCCTCTCCCCTTGCCCCAGTCCTTAACCCAGAGCGGGGCCGTGCTTGGAGACGGGATACCGGGGTGGATGGGCCTCGCCCCAGTCCTTAGCCCAGAGCGGGGCCGTGCTTGCAGACGGGATACCGGGGTGGATGGGCCTCGCCCCAGTCCTTAGCCCAGAGCGGGGCCGTGCTTGCAGACGGGATACCGGGGTGGATGGGCCTCGCCCCAGTCCTTAGCCCAGAGCGGGGCCGTGCTTGGAGACGGGATACCGGGGTGGAAGGGCCTCGCCCCAGTCCTTAGCCCAGAGCGGGGCCGTGCTTGCAGACGGGATACCGGGGTGGATGGGCCTCGCCCCAGCCTGCCCGTTGCTCCGTTCCAGCAGGCAGAGGCTGGGTTTCTTCCTGTTTCTCTTGCTGCTCTAAATTTAGAGCGAGAGCAGAGCGGGTCCATGTGCCACCAGCTTCCCACGCAGCCCCGGAGCAGCAGGGCACGGCAGGAGGAGGAGATGCCTGGGGGCTGAGGCAGACCCGGAGGCGGGGGCCGGGCAGTGACAGGCCAGAGGGGCACTGCAATGAGAAGTGGCACCTCCGCAAAATCAGAGGGGAGGGTCAATACGGGCCTGAGAACGCTCACATGGGGCCCCGATCTCGGCCGGGGTCTGGGCGGCGCCCGGCACCGGGGGCCCCGATCTCGGCCGGGGTCTGGGCGGCGCCCGGCACCGGGGGCCCCGATCTCGGCCGGGGTCTGGGCGGCGCCCGGCACCGGGGGCCCCGATCTCGGCCGGGGTCTGGGCGGCGCCCGGCACCGGGGGCCCCGATCTCGGCCGGGGTCTGGGCGGCGCCCGGCACCGGGGGCCCCGATCTCGGCCGGGGTCTGGGCGGCGCCCGGCACCGGGGGCCCCGATCTCGGCCGGGGTCTGGGCGGCGCCCGGCACCACACACACGCCTGCTGCCATAGCGTGCCCTGCTCGGCCGATGGACGTTGGGCCGTAGAGAGCTGGAAATGACGCGGCCCCGAGAGGCTGTTATAAATAGACATCGATCGATACCTCGCAGACCAGGCCTCCGGCAAGAGGAACCTGCTCCCGTTTTCTTCCCGCAGCCCGTCCTGACGCCGCGCCCTCTGCCCTCCTCAAAGAGCCCTGCCCGACAGCCCGAGATCAAGGCCTGACCGAGATCCGTCCGCGTCGCCCCAGGCGCCCCCTGGCCCCCACCGAGATCCGGCCCCGTCGCCCCGGGCGCCCCCAGGCCCCGACCAAGATCCGGCCCCGTCGCCCCGGGCGCCCCCCAGGCCCAGACCGAGATCCGGCCCCGTTGCCCCGGGCGCCCCCCAGGCTCCGACCGAGATCCGGCCGTCGTCCCGGGCGCCCCCCAGGCCCCGACCGAGATCCGGCCCCATCGCCCCGGGCGCCCCCAGGCCCCGACCGAGATCCGGCCGTCGCCCCGGGCGCCCCCAGGCCCCGACCGAGATCCGGCCCCATCGTCCCGGGCGCCCCCCAGGCTCCGACCGAGATCCGGCCCCATCGCCCCGGGCGCCCCCCCAGGCCCCGACCGAGATTCAGCCCCGTCGCCCTGGGCGCCCCCAGGCCCCGACCGAGATTCAGCCCCACCGCCCCGGGCGCCCCCAGGCCCCGACCGAGATCCGGCCCCACCGCCCCGGGCGCCCCCAGGCCCCGACCGAGATCCGGCCCCATCGTCCCGGGCGCCCCCCCAGGCCCCAACCGAGATCCGGCCCCACCGCCCTGGGCGCCACGCAGGCCCCAACCGAGATTCAGCCCTGTCGCCCCGGGCGCCCCCAGGCCCCAACCGAGATTCAGCCCCACCGCCCTGGGCGCCCCCCAGGCTCCGACCGAGATTCAGCCCCACCGCCCTGGGCGCCCCCCAGGCTCCGACCGAGATTCAGCCCCGTCGCCCTGGGCGCCACGCAGGCCCCGACCGAGATTCAGCCCCACCGCCCTGGGCGCCACGCAGGCCCCGACCGAGATTCAGCCCCACCGCCCTGGGCGCCCCCAGGCCCCGACCGAGATCCGGCCCCACCGCCCTGGGCGCCCCCCCAGGCTCCGACCGAGATTCAGCCCCACCGCCCTGGGCGCCCCCCCAGGCCCCGACCGAGATTCAGCCCCACCGCCCTGGGCGCCCCCCCAGGCTCCGACCGAGATCCGGCCCCACCGCCCTGGGCGCCACGCAGGCCCTGACTGAAATTGACAGCCCCTGTGGTGCAGCCCCTGCACAGAGATTAACCTGGCTTTGGCTGCCAGCAGCTGAAGTGGGGAAACTGAGGCACACTGCTGTGTGGCTGTGGCTAAGCACCCAGCTGAAACTGGGGAGTAGAAGTGGGGAAACCGAGGCACAGCTGAGTGCTGGAGGCGCAGGTACGCACCGCTTAGCATCTTTCCTGCCCTTAACCCCTCATTTCTCAAAGGAGACCTGAGCCTAGCTCCCGCGGCGGATTGGTGATACCGGAGTTCTGGGGCAGCCTCTTGGATCCGGCGGATTCGGGGTCGGTCCCGGTGCAGGAACCCAGCTGAGGGATCCACTTGTTCTCTGTGCTGCTCACTGCCCCCCCCTCACAGCGCCTGTGAATGGAAACCATGGCAACAGCAAGCGGGTGAGGATGAACGGAGTCATCTTCCAAAGCCCAGCCTGTTTCGGGGCCGCGGCACTGTTGATTGGGGGGGGAATATTAACACCCCCCAAGCTCTGCCGGTGCCCCTCACTCCCAACTAGGCTGACCAGACAGCAAGTGTGAACAATCAGGACGGGGGTGGGAGGTAATAGGAGCCTATATAAGAAAAAGCCCCAAATATCAGGACTGTCTTTATAAAATCGGGACATCTGGTCACCCTACTCCCGACCCGCAGCCCCTGCTAGCCCAACCCTGCCCCCCCCCCCCAGCCCTGCCGGTGCCCCTCACTCCCAACCCGCAGCCCCTGCTAGCCCAGCCCTGCCCCCCCAGCTCTGCGGTGCCCCTCACTCCCAACCCGCAGCCTCTGCCAGCCCAGCCCTGCCCCCCCGCAGCCCTGCCGGTGCCCCTCACTCCCAACCCGCAGCCCCTGCTAGCCCAGCCCTGCCCCCCCAGCTCTGCGGTGCCCCTCACTCCCAACCCGCAGCCCCTGCCAGCCCAGCCCTGCCCCCCCGCAGCCCTGCCGGTGCCCCTCACTCCCGACCCGCAGCCCCCTGCCAGCCCAGCCCTGCCCCCCCGCAGCCCTGCCGGTGCCCCTCACTCCCGACCCGCAGCCCCCTGCTAGCCCAGCCCTCCCCCCTCCCAGCCCGGCCGGTGCCCCTCACTCCAGACCCGCAGCCCCCTGCCAGCCCAGCCCTGCCGGTGCCCCTCACTCCCGACCCGCAGCCCCCTGCTAGCCCAGCCCTGACGGTGCCCCTCACTCCCGACCCGCAGCCCCCTGCCAGCCCAGCCCTCCCCCCTCCCAGCCCTGCCGGTGCCCCTCACTCCCGACCCGCAGCCCCCTGCTAGCCCAGCCCGGCCGGTGCCCCTCACTCCCGACCCGCAGCCCCTGCTAGCCCAGCCCTGCCAGTGCCCCTCACTCCAGACCCGCAGCCCCCTGCCAGCCCAGCCCTGCCCCCCCGCAGCCCTGCCGGTGCCCCTCACTCCCAACCCGCAGCCCCCTGCTAGCCCAGCCCTGCCCGTGCCCCATCCCCGCGTTGGGTCAGAGCTAGCGCCCCCCCAGAGAGGATAGTCCTCATATCCCAGCCCCACCCTGACTCCTTCTTCCCTTGCCCATCCCCCACCACCCCACCCCTCTTTAGGCCCCGCCCCCAGCCCCTGCAACTCCTCCCCCTTCTCTCTAGGCCCCGCCCCCAGCCCCTGCAACTCCTCTCTGGGCCCCAACGCCTGCACCTTTCTAACCCCTCCCCCGTCTCCCAGCCCCACCCTCTCCCCTCTGCTCCCCCTCTCGTCCTGGCTGCTCCTCATGCGATTGGCCAGTGCCGCTTCGCGCCTCGCCTTGTGGTTGGCCAGTTCTCCCTTCCCGCCCAGCGCGCGAGGCGGCGTCGTGTGATTGGCCGCCGTCTCAGGCCTCAGGGCCAATCAGAGAAAGGCGCGAAACCGCGCGGGAAGCAAGGGAGCCGCCACGCTCCGCCTCCGCCAATTGGCCAGCCTGCCTCTAGCGAGAAAAGACACCGCCCTTTCGGAGGACCCCAGGGTGGGTTGACGGTGGCGGGTGCCTGTCCTGAAGAGGGCGCGGACGGAAGGGAGACGCCCACGACTCGGCCGCACTGCGGAGAGCGGGGAGTCCAGTCACCAGCCCCGCCGAGATCGGGCGGCGCGGGGGTGCGGGTTATTATCAGGCACTTGTGGAGGGCAGCTATGCCGGGCCGGGAAGGACCCCGCAACCCGGAAGTGGCCGTGATGGGGCCTCCCTGTCGTACAGAGCCGGCTACATCCGGGCACCGGCACCGCGGGGCCTAGCGGTGGCCTGAGCCCCAGGCTGGTTCATGGGGAGGGCTCAAGCCGGCGAGGGCTCCTGATTGGGTGAGGGGCAGAGGTCACGTGGCCCCAGGGCGGCGGGAGGAAGTGACGCGGTGGGCACGGAAGGGTCAAGGGCCACACGTGATGTCATCACATTATGCTATGATGTCACTGTGTTGTGTCACGTCGCGCGGTCGTGAGGTAATATGATGTCATCTCACTGCAGAGTGATGTCACTCCTCACGACTGTTGTCATGGGGACAGTGCACAGCTGGTGATGTCATGGCACTGGGCTGGTGACCGCATCGCACCGTGTGACGTAATCGCAGTGGCCTCAGGATGTCATGCTGGGTGATGTCATCGAGTGAGGTCACCGGCCCAGCCGATGTCACAGGGTAGCGGCAGTGCTGGGCGATGTCGTCGAGTGAGGTCACCGGCCCACCCGATGTCACAGGGTAGCGGCAGTGCTGGGCGATGTCGTCGCGTGAGGTCACCGGCCCAGCCGATGTCACAGGGTAGCGGCAGTGCTGGGCGATGTCGTCGCGTGAGGTCACCGGCCCAGCCGATGTCACAGGGTAGCGGCAGTGCTGGGCGATGTCGTCGCGTGAGGTCACCGGCCCAGCCGATGTCACGCAGGGTAGCGGCAGTGCTGGGCGATGTCGTCGCGTGAGGTCACCGGCCCGGCCGATGTCACGCAGGGTAGCGGCAGTGCTGGGCGTTGTCATCGCGTGAGGTCACCGGCCCGGCCGATGTCACGCAGGGTAGCGGCAGTGCTGGGCGATGTCGTCGCGTGAGGTCACCGGCCCAGCCGATGTCACGCAGGGTAGCGGCAGTGCTGGGCGATGTCGTCGCGTGAGGTCACCGGCCCAGCCGATGTCACGCAGGGTAGCGGCAGTGCTGGGGGATGTCACCGGCCCAGCCGATGTCACGCAGGGTAGCGGCAGTGCTGGGGGATGTCGTCGAGTGAGGTCACCGGCCCAGCCGAGGTCACGCAGGGTAGCGGCAGTGCTGGGCGATGTCGTCGCGTGAGGTCACCGGCCCAGCCGATGTCACAGGGTAGCGGCAGTGCTGGGCGATGTCGTCGCGTGAGGTCACCGGCCCAGCCGATGTCACAGGGTAGCGGCAGTGCTGGGCGATGTCGTCGCGTGAGGTCACCGGCCCAGCCGATGTCACGCAGGGTAGCGGCAGTGCTGGGCGATGTCGTCGCGTGAGGTCACCGGCCCAGCCGATGTCACAGGGTAGCGGCAGTGCTGGGCGATGTCGTCGAGTGAGGTCACCGGCCCAGCCGATGTCACAGGGTAGCGGCAGTGCTGGGCGATGTCGTCGCGTGAGGTCACCGGCCCAGCCGATGTCACAGGGTAGCGGCAGTGCTGGGCGATGTCGTCGCGTGAGGTCACCGGCCCAGCCGATGTCACAGGGTAGCGGCAGTGCTGGGCGATGTCGTCGCGTGAGGTCACCGGCCCAGCCGATGTCACAGGGTAGCGGCAGTGCTGGGCGATGTCGTCGCGTGAGGTCACCGGCCCAGCCGATGTCACGCAGGGTAGCGGCAGTGCTGGGCGATGTCGTCGCGTGAGGTCACCGGCCCAGCCGATGTCACAGGGTAGCGGCAGTGCTGGGCGATGTCGTCGAGTGAGGTCACCGGCCCAGCCGATGTCACGCACGGTAGCGGCAGTGCTGGGCGATGTCGTCGCGTGAGGTCACCGGCCCGGCCGATGTCACGCAGGGTAGCGGCAGTGCTGGGCGATGTCGTCGAGTGAGGTCACCGGCCCAGCCGATGTCACGCACGGTAGCGGCAGTGCTGGGCGATGTCGTCGAGTGAGGTCACCGGCCCAGCCGATGTCACAGGGTAGCGGCAGTGCTGGGCGATGTCGTCGAGTGAGGTCACCGGCCCAGCCGATGTCACGCACGGTAGCGGCAGTGCTGGGCGATGTCGTCGCGTGAGGTCACCGGCCCGGCCGATGTCACGCAGGGTAGCGGCAGTGCTGGGCGATGTCGTCGCGTGAGGTCACCGGCCCGGCCGATGTCACGCAGGGTAGCGGCAGTGCTGGGCGATGTCGTCGCGTGAGGTCACCGGCCCAGCCGATGTCACGCAGGGTAGCGGCAGTGCTGGGCGATGTCGTCGGCCCAGCCGATGTCACGCAGGGTAGCGGCAGTGCTGGGCGATGTCGTCGAGTGAGGTCACCGGCCCAGCCGATGTCACGCAGGGTAGCGGCAGTGCTGGGCGATGTCGTCGCGTGACGTCACCGGCCCAGCCGATGTCACAGGGTAGCGGCAGTGCTGGGCGATGTCGTCGCGTGAGGTCACCGGCCCAGCCGATGTCACGCAGGGTAGCGGCAGTGCTGGGCGATGTCGTCGCGTGAGGTCACCGGCCCAGCCGATGTCACAGGGTAGCGGCAGTGCTGGGCGATGTCGTCGCGTGAGGTCACCGGCCCAGCCGATGTCACGCAGGGTAGCGGCAGTGCTGGGCGATGTCATCGAGTGAGGTCACCGGCCCAGCCGATGTCACGCAGGGTAGCGGCAGTGCTGGGCGATGTCGTCGCGTGAGGTCACCGGCCCAGCCGATGTCACGCAGGGTAGCGGCAGTGCTGGGCGATGTCGTCGCGTGAGGTCACCGGCCCAGCCGATGTCACGCAGGGTAGCGGCAGTGCTGGGCGATGTCGTCGCGTGAGGTCACCGGCCCAGCCGATGTCACGCAGGGTAGCGGCAGTGCTGGGCGATGTCGTCGGCCCAGCCGATGTCACGCAGGGTAGCGGCAGTGCTGGGCGATGTCGTCGCGTGAGGTCACCGGCCCAGCCGATGTCACGCAGGGTAGCGGCAGTGCTGGGCGATGTCGTCGCGTGAGGTCACCGGCCCAACCGATGTCACGCAGGGTAGCGGCAGTGCTGGGCGATGTCGTCGCGTGAGGTCACCGGCCCAGCCGATGTCACGCAGGGTAGCGGCAGTGCTGGGCGATGTCGTCGCGTGAGGTCACCGGCCCAGCCGATGTCACGCAGGGTAGCGGCAGTGCTGGGCGATGTCGTCGCGTGAGGTCACCGGCCCAGCCGATGTCACGCAGGGTAGCGGCAGTGCTGGGCGATGTCGTCGGCCCAGCCGATGTCACGCAGGGTAGCGGCAGTGCTGGGCGATGTCGTCGCGTGAGGTCACCGGCCCAGCCGATGTCACGCAGGGTAGCGGCAGTGCTGGGCGATGTCGTCGCGTGAGGTCACCGGCCCAACCGATGTCACAGGGTAGCGGCAGTGCTGGGCGATGTCGTCGCGTGAGGTCACCGGCCCAGCCGATGTCACGCAGGGTAGCGGCAGTGCTGGGCGATGTCGTCGCGTGAGGTCACCGGCCCAGCCGAGGTCACGCAGGGTAGCGGCAGTGCTGGGCGATGTCGTCGAGTGAGGTCACCGGCCCAGCCGAGGTCACGCAGGGTAGCGGCAGTGCTGGGCGATGTCGTCGCGTGAGGTCACCGGCCCAGCCGATGTCACGCAGGGTAGCGGCAGTGCTGGGCGATGTCGTCGCGTGAGGTCACCGGCCCAGCCGAGGTCACGCAGGGTAGCGGCAGTGCTGGGCGATGTCGTCGAGTGAGGTCACCGGCCCAGCCGAGGTCACGCAGGGTAGCGGCAGTGCTGGGCGATGTCGTCGCGTGAGGTCACCGGCCCAGCCGATGTCACGCAGGGTAGCGGCAGTGCTGGGCGATGTCGTCGCGTGAGGTCACCGGCCCAGCCGATGTCACGCAGGGTAGCGGCAGTGCTGGGCGATGTCGTCGAGTGAGGTCACCGGCCCAGCCGATGTCACGCAGGGTAGCGGCAGTGCTGGGCGATGTCGTCGAGTGAGGTCACCGGCCCAGCCGATGTCACAGGGTAGCGGCAGTGCTGGGCGATGTCGTCGCGTGAGGTCACCGGCCCAGCCGATGTCACGCAGGGTAGCGGCAGTGCTGGGCGATGTCGTCGCGTGAGGTCACCGGCCCAGCCGATGTCACGCAGGGTAGCGGCAGTGCTGGGCGATGTCGTCGAGTGAGGTCACCGGCCCAGCCGATGTCACAGGATAGCGGCAGTGCTGGGCGATGTCGTCGCGTGAGGTCACCGGCCCAGCCGATGTCACAGGGTAGCGGCAGTGCTGGGCGATGTCGTCGCGTGAGGTCACCGGCCCAGCCGATGTCACGCAGGGTAGCGGCAGTGCTGGGCGATGTCGTCGCGTGAGGTCACCGGCCCAACCGATGTCACAGGGTAGCGGCAGTGCTGGGCGATGTCGTCGCGTGAGGTCACCGGCCCAGCCGAGGTCACGCAGGGTAGCGGCAGTGCTGGGCGATGTCGTCGCGTGAGGTCACCGGCCCAGCCGAGGTCACGCAGGGTAGCGGCAGTGCTGGGCGATGTCGTCGCGTGAGGTCACCGGCCCAGCCGATGTCACGCAGGGTAGCGGCAGTGCTGGGCGATGTCGTCGGCCCAGCCGATGTCACAGGGTAGCGGCAGTGCTGGGCGATGTCGTCGAGTGAGGTCACCGGCCCAGCCGATGTCACGCAGGGTAGCGGCAGTGCTGGGCGTTGTCGTCGCGTGAGGTCACCGGCCCAGCCGATGTCACGCAGGGTAGCGGCAGTGCTGGGCGATGTCGTCGCGTGAGGTCACCGGCCCAACCGATGTCACAGGGTAGCGGCAGTGCTGGGCGATGTCGTCGCGTGAGGTCACCGGCCCAGCCGATGTCACAGGGTAGCGGCAGTGCTGGGCGATGTCGTCGCGTGAGGTCACCGGCCCAGCAGATGTCACAGGGTAGCGGCAGTGCTGGGCGATGTCGTCGGCCCAGCCGATGTCACAGGGTAGCGGCAGTGCTGGGCGATGTCGTCGCGTGAGGTCACCGGCCCAGCCGATGTCACGCAGGGTAGCGGCAGTGCTGGGCGATGTCGTCGCGTGAGGTCACCGGCCCAGCCGATGTCACAGGGTAGCGGCAGTGCTGGGCGATGTCGTCGCGTGAGGTCACCGGCCCAGCCGATGTCACGCAGGGTAGCGGCAGTGCTGGGCGATGTCGTCGCGTGAGGTCACCGGCCCAGCCGATGTCACGCAGGGTAGCGGCAGTGCTGGGCGATGTCGTCGCGTGAGGTCACCGGCCCAGCCGATGTCACGCAGGGTAGCGGCAGTGCTGGGCGATGTCGTCGCGTGAGGTCACCGGCCCAGCCGATGTCACAGGGTAGCGGCAGTGCTGGGCGATGTCGTCGCGTGAGGTCACCGGCCCAGCCGATGTCACGCAGGGTAGCGGCAGTGCTGGGGGATGTCGTCGCGTGAGGTCACCGGCCCAGCCGATGTCACGCAGGGTAGCGGCAGTGCTGGGCGATGTCGTCGCGTGAGGTCACCGGCCCAGCCGATGTCACGCAGGGTAGCGGCAGTGCTGGGCGATGTCGTCGCGTGAGGTCACCGGCCCAGCCGATGTCACGCAGGGTAGCGGCAGTGCTGGGCGATGTCGTCGAGTGAGGTCACCGGCCCTCCCGATGTCACGCAGGGTAGCGGCAGTGCTGGGCGATGTCGTCGCGTGAGGTCACCGGCCCAGCCGATGTCACGCAGGGTAGCGGCAGTGCTGGGCGATGTCGTCGCGTGAGGTCACCGGCCCAGCCGATGTCACGCAGGGTAGCGGCAGTGCTGGGCGATGTCGTCGCGTGAGGTCACCGGCCCAGCCGATGTCACGCAGGGTAGCGGCAGTGCTGGGGGATGTCGTCGCGTGAGGTCACCGGCCCAGCCGATGTCACAGGGTAGCGGCAGTGCTGGGCGATGTCGTCGCGTGAGGTCACCGGCCCAGCCGATGTCACGCAGGGTAGCGGCAGTGCTGGGCGATGTCGTCGCGTGAGGTCACCGGCCCAGCCGATGTCACGCAGGGTAGCGGCAGTGCTGGGCGATGTCGTCGCGTGAGGTCACCGGCCCAGCCGATGTCACGCAGGGTAGCGGCAGTGCTGGGCGATGTCGTCGCGTGAGGTCACCGGCCCAGCCGATGTCACGCAGGGTAGCGGCAGTGCTGGGCGATGTCGTCGCGTGAGGTCACCGGCCCAGCCGATGTCACAGGGTAGCGGCAGTGCTGGGCGATGTCGTCGTGTGAGGTCACCGGCCCACCCGATGTCACAGGGTAGCGGCAGTGCTGGGCGATGTCGTCGGCCCAGCCGATGTCACGCAGGGTAGCGGCAGTGCTGGGCGATGTCGTCGAGTGAGGTCACCGGCCCAGCCGATGTCACGCAGGGTAGCGGCAGTGCTGGGCGATGTCGTCGCGTGAGGTCACCGGCCCAGCCGAGGTCACGCAGGGTAGCGGCAGTGCTGGGCGATGTCGTCGCGTGAGGTCACCGGCCCAGCCGATGTCACGCAGGGTAGCGGCAGTGCTGGGCGATGTCGTCGGCCCAGCCGATGTCACAGGGTAGCGGCAGTGCTGGGGGATGTCGTCGAGTGAGGTCACCGGCCCACCCGATGTCACGCAGGGTAGCGGCAGTGCTGGGCGATGTCGTCGCGTGAGGTCACCGGCCCAGCCGATGTCACGCAGGGTAACGGCAGTGCTGGGCGATGTCGTCGCGTGAGGTCACCGGCCCAGCCGATGTCACGCAGGGTAGCGGCAGTGCTGGGGGATGTCGTCGAGTGAGGTCACCGGCCCACCCGATGTCATACCAAGCGTGGCCATCGCAGCGGGTGGTGGCGCTGGGTGACATCACCGCGCTGGGTGACCCACGGTGGTGGCGCCGGGTGAGTGACTCGCTGGTCTCTCTGCACACGCAGCGGCGGGTGCCATGGAGCCCGACCAGGCGGCGAGCGCCCAGACTGGGCCAGGAGCCACCGAGACCAAGATCCATTTCAAGGTCACCCGGTTCATCATGGAGGCAGGTAAAAGCTTGGGGGCTGCCGTGCTGTGGGAGAGAGGACGGTGGGGCGGTGGGGGGCACAGGGGCGACCATGCTGCTGGGGGGCAGTGCCTGCTGGGGGATGGGAGGCTCTAGCAAATGGGCAGAATGGGAGGGGCAAGGGGCAGCCGAGGAGTGGGGGGCATAGCCGAGGTGGCCAGTCAATTGGGGGAGGCCTAAGGGGAAGTCAGCACCATATCCCTGAGGGAGAAGGGGGGCCATGCCAGTTGGGGAAGGGGTGGGTGGCATGTCGGTTGGGGGGGCTCTCCCCTCCCTCACAGTGATACCCCCCTCCCCCCCAGGGGTGAAGCTGGGCCTGCGCTCCATCCCTGTGGCCACGGCCTGCACCATCTACCACAGTTTCTTCATGGCCACGGTGGCCCCGGGGCCCTACGACCCCTACCTGGTGGCCATGGCTGCGCTGTACCTGGCCGGGAAGGTGGAGGAGCAGCACCTACGCACTCGGGACATCATCAACGTCAGCCACAGGTAACCCCAGCCTGTCTCCGGCCGGGGGTCTGCACCCCGCACCCTAGGGGGTAGAGCTGGGGGCCTGGAGCCAGGACTCCTGGGTTCTCTCCCCGGCCCTGGGAGGGGAGGGAGTCTGGTGCGTTAGAACAGGGGGGTCTGGTAGACAGGAGTCCTGGGTTCTCTCCCAGCTCTGGGAGGGGAGCGGGGTCTTGTGGGTTAGAACAGGGGGGGCTGGGAGACAGGACTCCTGGGTTCTCTCCCAGCTCTGGGAGGGGAGTGGGGGCTGGTGGGTTAGAACAGGGGGGGCTGGGAGACAGGACTCCTGCCTTCTCTCCCAGCTCTGTGAGGGGAGTGGGGGCTGGTGGGTTAGAACAGGGGGGGCTGGGAGACAGGAGTCCTGGGTTCTCTCCCAGCTCTGGGAGGGGAGTGGGGGCTGGTGGGTTAGAACAGGGGGGTCTGGTAGACAGGAGTCCTGGGTTCTCTCCCAGCTCTGGGAGGGGAGTGGGGGCTGGTGGGTTAGAACAGGGGGGTCTGGTAGACAGGAGTCCTGGGTTCTCTCCCAGCTCTGGGAGGGGAGCGGGGTCTTGTGGGTTAGAACAGGGGGGGCTGGGAGACAGGACTCCTGGGTTCTCTCCCAGCTCTGGGAGGGGAGTGGGGGCTGGTGGGTTAGAACAGGGGGGGCTGGGAGACAGGACTCCTGGGTTCTCTCCCAGCTCTGGGAGGGGAGTGGGGGCTGGTGGGTTAGAACAGGGGGGGCTGGGAGACAGGACTCCTGCCTTCTCTCCCAGCTCTGTGAGGGGAGTGGGGGCTGGTGGGTTAGAACGGGGGGGCTGGGAGACAGGACTCCTGCCTTCTCTTCCAGCTCTGGGAGGGGAGTCAGGTCTGCAGGGCTAGAGTAGGAAGAGTGGGGGCCACTCCTGTCTCCCCAGTCCCACCCCCCGCTAACCTCCCCCTCCCCAGGTACTTACACCCCCAGAGCGACCCCCTGGAACTCGACTCCCATTTCTGGGAGCTGCGGGACAGCATCGTCCAGTGCGAGCTGCTCATGCTGCGAGTGCTCGGCTTCCGCGTCTCCTTCCGGCACCCCCACAAGGTGGGTCCTCGGGACGGGCCTGGGGGCGCAGCGGGGGGCACAGGGGGTTTGCCCTGAACCTGCCGCTCTGCCCTACAAGGAAGGGGACTGGCAATGGAGGCCAGGATGCCTGGGTTCTATGGGGAAGGGGGGTCTGGTGGGTTGGAGCTGGGGGCTGGGAGCCAGGACTCCTGGGTCCCCCCTTATCCCCCATCTCTCCCTGCAGTACCTGCTCCATTACCTGCTCTCCCTGAGGCGGTGGATGAACCGACACAGCTGGGAGCGGACCCCCGTCTCGGCGGCAGCCTGGGCACTGCTCCGGGACAGCTACCACGGGGGGCTGTGTGTGCGCTACCTCCCCCAGCACGTGGCGGTGGCCGTGCTGTACCTCGCCCTGCACTGCTATGGGGTGGAGGTGCCCGCCCATGCACAGGCCCAGAGACCCTGGTGGCAGGTAAGAGAGGCAGGGACTTAGCCCGCACCTTGGGGCCCTTCTGCAGGGGAAACTGAGGCACAGAGGGGGAAAGTGGCTGGCTCAGGGTAACCGAGAACCAGTGGCGGAGCCAGGGACAGAACCCAGGCATCCTGCCTCCCAGCCCCCTCTGCTCTAACCCTCTAAAACAGCTCTGGCCAAGCCAACCAGCCCCTGCCCTGGGCCTGAATGGGGGACAGGCCCCATGTCCCACTGCAGAGCTCCCCAGCGGTTCATAGAGTCTCAGGGTTGGAAGGGACCTCAGGAGGTATCTAGTCCCACCCCCTGCTCAAAGCAGGACCAACCCCCACTAAATGGTCCCATCTCCTTTCCTCCTCTCCAGGTGTTCAGTGACGATCTCAGCCAAGCTCAGATTGACCAGATCGTATTGGACCTGATCCAGATTTACACCTTGGATGCGGAAATCTCCTAATGGGGTCCAGAGAGCGACCCAGTGCTGGGGAGGGGACAGGCCCCATTCCCGCCCCCCGAGCCAGCCAGTCCCTGCCCTGGGGCTGGATGGGAGCCGGTGCCCCCTAGAGGGGAAAGGCCCCTGCCCCATTCCCGCCCCCTGGGGCTGGATGGGATCTGGCACTCCCTAGTGGGGAAAGACCCCAGGCCCCATTCCCACGCCCCCTAAACCAGCCAGTCTCCGCCCTGGGGCCAGATCGGAGTCGGCACCCCCTAGAGGGGAAAGGCCTCATGTCCCATTCCCACCCCCCTAAGCTAGCCAGTCTCCGCCCTGGGGCCAGATCAGAGCCGGCACCCCCTAGAGGGGAAAGGCCTCATGTCCCATTCCCACCCCCCCTAAGCCAGCCAGTCTCCACCCTGGGGCTGGATGGGAGCCGGCGCCCCCTAGTGGGGAAAGGCCTCATGTCCCATTCCCGCCCCCTGGGGCTGGATGGGAGCCGGCGCCCCCTAGAGGGGAAAGACCCCAGGCCCCATTCCCGCCCCCCGAGCCAGCCAGTCCCTGCCCTGGGGCCAGATCGGAGCCGGCGCCCCCTAGAGGGGAAAGGCCTCGTGTCCCATTCCCGCCCCCTGGGGCTGGATGGGAGCCGGCGCCCCCTAGAGGGGAAAGACCCCAGGCCCCATTCCCTGCCACTTCCCCAGCTTTGACAGCAGAGTGTTGGTTGCAGTCTGGGTGTCCTGTCCCACTGCCGTTCCCCTCGCTGCCCGTGCTCCTCCCGCGGGCCGGCTGCCTTGCTGGCTGGGCCTCGAGAAGGCCGTCGGACCCGAGCACCGTGCCAGCTCAGAGCCGCTGGGACGCGAGCTCCAAAGAGCCACATCACGCGCCCGGCGGCTGTTACCACATGGGTCCCGACCAGCCGATTCCGCGTCCCGGGGCTCCTCTTCTCCCCTGTCCGCACGCGTCCCTGGAGCTTGGACTGCTTGATCTGGCGAGTAAAGCTGTGCCTGTGAACCAGCTGTTTGAACGGGTTGTTCTTTGGGCCTGGCACCCATTTCGCCCGCTGACGCCTGGGCCCGTGGAGCGGTGCTGGGTCGCAAAGGGGGCGTAGGTATAATCACCACAGCCTTGAGACTGGGGGTGGTGGTGGTTCCCACACGTGTAACCGACTCTGCCTGAGTTTGCAGAGAGCCTGCATCGCCCCCGTCTTACGCCTTCCCCTCCCCCACTCACAGGAGGAGAAACGGCGTCCGGGTGAGTTATTTTATTAATTTTTAATAATATGAACAAACTTGATCGAGCCATTCAGTTGAGTTATATGCTTTGATCCGGAAATGGGCATGGTGGGGGGTGTCACAATTTCAGTCCGAAATCCGCCCCCACACTGGGGAGAGGGGGGGCGGGGACACCCATAGAAACCTTGAATTGATTTTTGTTTGTTCCTTAAAAAAAACCCAAAGCAGTCTGTGTGTGTCCCCGGCTGGAGGAAGGGAAGAAACCAGAACGGATCCCCCGCCTGGGTGTGGTTAGCCCCAGCGAGGTTTTCACGGCTGAAAAGTGAGCGGGGAGTGTTGGGTTGTTAAAGTTTTTTTTTGTTTTTTTTAAATATATATCTATATATTCCCCCCTCCCCTGCCCCGGTCTATCAATATATCTACAATATTGAATGAGAACAAGCTGGATGGACGGAGGTGAGATTTCCTGGATTCGCCCCCCGGGGAGTTGAGGGGCTGGGCTGGAGGGCGGAAGAACCGTCCTTGCCGGGGTGGGGGTTACCCATGGCTTTTGAGAGCGCTGGCGCTGGTGGTTGGACGCGGGGTTAGGTGTGGAAACAGGAAAGGGGCCTCACAGGAAATATGGGACCCCCGCCCCCCTCGCTCCTGCCTCCCACACGGGGCTTTTGAGAAGGATTGTGCCAGAAGGGGAAATTGAGGCAGCAGCAGGTACTTGCCCTACCAGAACCAGGGGTAGAACCCAGGAGTCCTGGCTCCCAGCCCCCCCTGCTCTGACCACCAGACCCCACTTCCCTCCGAGCCGGGAGAGAACCCAGGAGTCCTGGTTCCCAGTCCCCGCTGCTCTAACCACTAGACCCCACTCCCCTCCCAGAGCCGGGGAGAGAACCCAGGAGTCCTGGCTTCCAGCCCCCCCTGCTCTAACCACTAGACCCCAGTCCCCTCCCAGAGCCGGGGAGAGAACCCAGGAGTCCTGGCTCCAGCTCCCCTGCTCTAACCCACCAGCCCCCAGTCCCCTCCCAGAGCCGGGGAGAGAACCCAGGAGTCCTGGCTCCAGCTCCCCTGCTCTAACCCACCAGCCCCCACTCCCCTCCCAGAGCCGGGGAGAGAACCCAGGAGTCCTGGCTCCCAGCCCCCCCTGCTCTAACCCACCAGCCCCCACTCCCCTCCCAGAGCCGGGGAGAGAACCCAGGAGTCCGGGTTCCCAGCCTCAGGTGGGGGAGCTGAAGGTCTGTAAGTAACACCTGAGGGCCAGCCCTAGCTGGTGTGAATGGGGCAGCTCCATCCACCCCCAAGGGCAGCTGAGGGGCTGCTCCTCTGCCACCCCAAATCTCCATGGTGACTGGGAGGTGCCCCGAGGAGGCTGGGGGCACAGAGGGCAGGGGCGGGCCCTGGGCGCCGGGCAGTGTCGCCGGCGGGGCGTTGGGAACCAGATCGGATACCCCTCCCCCTCTGCAGCACACGGACCCCCTCCCGGGCTGTAGCATCTCCCCACCAGCAGTACGGGGGGAGGGGGGGCGCTTAACACTGACAGAGACGTACAGCATTGGGGGGGGGACTGCCTCTCACCCTGTATCTGCGCAGCGCCCGGCGTGACGGGCGTCTCCCATCTGGGTCGGGGGGGCTATGTGGCAAACCAGGGGCCCTGCTCTTGGTTGGGGGTCCGGGGGGGGGGTCCAGCGTGACAGGCCCCGATCTCCAGTGCTGCGGCCCCTCCCCCAATCCTCCCGCCATGTTTTCACGACCAAGCCCTTGTTAAACACCGGCTCCAGCGCCCGACAACTTTAAAAAACAAACAAACCGAAACGCACAATCTCCCCCCCAGCGCTCGGGCTGACAATTTGCCTTGGGGGGTGGTGGTGGGAAGTAGCATGTGGGGCCGGCATGCGACGGTCAGACCCGTAAGACAGTCAGTCGGTATCGTATATATATTGAGGCTATAGATCGCTAAATGGGCCCTCGCCCCGCCCGCGGCGGGTCCTTCCCGGCCGGCTCCAGCACCACAAAGAGTCTGCCTGGGCTGGGGCTCCCCAGAGAAACGGGGGCCACTCCCAGCTCCAGCTCTGTCCGCAGCCGGGCCCCTCTGTCCCTCTGGCTGCTGGATTTCCTGCCCCCGTGCCGTGGGGCCAGCCTGCCGGGGCGTTAGAGGGACGTTTCCATGCTGTGGAGCGGGCTGGCGGGGCCGGCGGAGGTAGGCGACTTGGAGCCGTCGTCAGTGGCCAGGTAGACGCCGCTGTCGATGGCGTTGTTGTTCTTGTTGGGGGTGGGCGGGGGGCTGGGGGGCCGGCGGGCCGCCTCGCTCTCCTCCACATCGGTGTCGTCGATCAGGGGGATGTTGTGGGTGTAGTCGTTCAGCAGGAACTCCGGGGTGGTCATGAAGTTGTGGATCGAGGTCTTGGAGTCCGGCTTCTCCAGCCCTTCGTAGAGCGAGCTACGGAACGCTTTCACTACGCGGATCTGGGGGAGGGCACCCGGCGGCCGGGGGTAGGCGGGCAAAGGGGGAGGCAAAAAGGAGGGGAAAGAAGGGTGAGTTCTAAGTGCCAATCCAGGCAACACGCCCGGGGGCAGCTTGCGGTAACCTGGTTACTGTTGATCCAGAAGAGAACCCAGGAGTCCTGGATTTTAGCCCCCCCCCGCTCTAACCCATTAGACCCCACTCCCCTCCCAGAGCCAGGGAGAGAACCCAGGAGTCCTGGCTCCCAGTCCTGGGCATGCACAATTATCTCTAGCGTGATCTGTCTGTCCACCGACCGTTCTGCACCCTCTGTATCTAACGCAAAACACGCCCCTCTGTGCATCCATCCCATAGACGCCCCTGTCTCTGTATCTATCCAACCCCCATCCATCCCCCCTGCTATCTGTCCTACCCCATCCATCCATCCATCCCATAGACACCCCCGTCTCTGTATCTACCCTACCCCCATCCACGCCCCCGCTATCTGTCCTACCCCACATCCATCCCATAGACGCCCTCGTCTCTGTATCCATCCACCCCCTGCTATCTGTCCTACCCCATCCATCCATCCATCCATCCATCCCATAGACACCCCCGTCTCTGTATCTACCCTACCCCCATCCATCCCCCCTGCTATCTGTCCTACCCCATCCATCCATCCATCCCATAGACACCCCCGTCTCTGTATCTATCCAACCCCCATCCATCCCCCCTGCTATCTGTCCTACCCCATCCATCCATCCATCCCATAGACACCCCCGTCTCTGTATCTATCCTACCCCCATCCATCCCCCCTGCTATCTGTCCTACTCCATCCATCCCATAGACACCCCCGTCTCTGTATCTACCCTACCCCCATCCACCCCCCTGCTATCTGTCCTACCCCATCCATCCATCCATCCATCCCATAGACGCCCCTGTCTCTGTATCTATCCAACCCCCATCCATCCCCCCTGCTATCTGTCCTACCCCATCCATCCATCCATCCCATAGACACCCCCGTCTCTGTATCTACCCTACCCCCATCCACGCCCCCGCTATCTGTCCTACCCCACATCCATCCCATAGACGCCCTCGTCTCTGTATCCATCCACCCCCCTGCTATCTGTCCTACCCCATCCATCCATCCATCCATCCCATAGACACCCCCGTCTCTGTATCTATCCTACCCCCATCCATCCCCCCTGCTATCTGTCCTACTCCATCCATCCCATAGACACCCCCGTCTCTGTATCTATCCTACCCCCATCCATCCATCCATCCCATAGACACCCCCGTCTCTGTATCTATCCAACCCCCATCCATCCCCCCTGCTATCTGTCCTACCCCATCCATCCATCCATCCATCCCATAGACACCCCCGTCTCTGAATCTACCCTACCCCCATCCACGCCCCCGCTATCTGTCCTACCCCATCCATCCATCCATCCCATAGACACCCCCGTCTCTGTATCTACCCTACCCCCATCCACCCCCCTGCTATCTGTCCTACCCCATCCATCCATCCCATAGACACCCCCGTCTCTGTATCTATCCTACCCCCATCCATCCCCCCTGCTATCTGTCCTACTCCATCCATCCCATAGACACCCCCGTCTCTGTATCTACCCTACCCCCATCCACCCCCCGTTATCTGTCCTACCCCACATCCATCCCATAGACGCCCTCGTCTCTGTATCCATCCACCCCCCTGCTATCTGTCCTACCCCATCCATCCATCCATCCATCCCATAGACACCCCCGTCTCTGTATCTATCCTACCCCCATCCATCCCCCCTCCTATCTGTCCTACCCCATCCATCCATCCATCCATCCATCCCATAGACACCTCCGTCTCTGTATCTACCCTACCCCCATCCACCCCCCCGCTATCTGTCCTACCCCACATCCATCCCATAGACGCCCCTGTCTCTGTATCTATCCAACCCCCATCCATCCCCCTGCTATCTGTCCTACCCCATCCATCCATCCATCCCACAGACACCCTCGTCTCTGTATCTATCCAACCCCCATCCATCCCCCCTGCTATCTGTCCTACCCCATCCATCCATCCCATAGACACCCCCGTCTCTGTATCTATCCAACCCCCATCCATCCCCCCTGCTATCTGTCCTACCCCATCCATCCATCCATCCCATAGACACCCCCGTCTCTGTATCTATCCAACCCCCATCCATCCCCCTGCTATCTGTCCTACTCCATCCATCCATCCATCCCACAGACACCCCCGTCTCTGTATCTATCCAACCCCCATCCATCCCCCTGCTATCTGTCCTACCCCATCCATCCATCCATCCCATAGACACCCCCGTCTCTGTATCTACCCTACCCCCATCCACCCCCCCGCTATCTGTCCTACCCCATCCATCCATCCCATAGACACCCCCGTCTCTGTATCTACCCTACCCCCATCCACCCCCCTGCTATCTGTCCTACCCCACATCCATCCCATAGACACCCCCGTCTCTGTATCTATCCAACCCCCATCCATCCCCCTGCTATCTGTCCTACCCCATCCATCCATCCATCCCACAGACACCCCCGTCTCTGTATCTATCCTACCCACATCCATCCCCCCTGCTATCTGTCCTACCCCATCCATCCATCCCATAGACACCCCCGTCTCTGTATCTATCCAACCCCCATCCATCCCCCTGCTATCTGTCCTACCCCATCCATCCATCCATCCCACAGACACCCTCGTCTCTGTATCTATCCAACCCCCATCCATCCCCCCTGCTATCTGTCCTACCCCATCCATCCATCCCATAGACACCCCCGTCTCTGTATCTATCCAACCCCCATCCATCCCCCCTGCTATCTGTCCTACCCCATCCATCCATCCATCCCACAGACACCCCCGTCTCTGTATCTATCCAACCCCCATCCATCCCACTGCTATCTGTCCTACCCCATCCATCCATCCATCCCATAGACACCCCCGTCTCTGTATCTACCCTACCCCATCCACCCCCCCGCTATCTGTCCTACCCCATCCATCCATCCCATAGACACCCCCGTCTCTGTATCTATCCAACCCCCATCCACCCCCCTGCTATCTGTCCTACCCCACATCCATCCCATAGACACCCCCGTCTCTGTATCTATCCAACCCCCATCCATCCCCCTGCTATCTGTCCTACCCCATCCATCCATCCATCCCACAGACACCCCCGTCTCTGTATCTACCCTACCCCCATCCACCCCCCCGCTATCTGTCCTACCCCATCCATCCATCCATCCCATAGACACCCCCGTCTCTGTATCTATCCAACCCCCATCCACCCCCCTGCTATCTGTCCTACCCCACATCCATCCCATAGACACCCCCGTCTCTGTATCTATCCAACCCCCATCCATCCCCCTGCTATCTGTCCTACCCCATCCATCCATCCATCCCACAGACACCCCCGTCTCTGTATCTACCCTACCCCCATCCACCCCCCCGCTATCTGTCCTACCCCATCCATCCATCCATCCCATAGACACCCCCGTCTCTGTATCTACCCTACCCCCATCCATCCCCCCTGCTATCTGTCCTACCCCATCCATCCATCCATCCCATAGACACCCCCGTCTCTGTATCTATCCAACCCCCATCCATCCCCCCTGCTATCTGTCCTACCCCATCCATCCATCCCATAGACACCCCCGTCTCTGTATCTATCCAACCCCCATCCATCCCCCCTGCTATCTGTCCTACCCCATCCATCCATCCATCCATCCCATAGACACCCCCGTCTCTGTATCTACCCTACCCCCATCCACCCCCCCGCTATCTGTCCTACCCCATCCATCCATCCATCCCACAGACACCCTCGTCTCTGTATCTATCCAACCCCCATCCATCCCCCCTGCTATCTGTCCTACCCCATCCATCCATCCCATAGACACCCCCGTCTCTGTATCTACCCTACCCCCATCCACCCCCCTGCTATCTGTCCTACCCCATCCATCCATCCATCCCATAGACACCCCCGTCTCTGTATCTACCCTACCCCCATCCACCCCCCTGCTATCTGTCCTACCCCATCCATCCATCCCATAGACACCCCCGTCTCTGTATCTACCCTACCCCCATCCATCCCCCCTGCTATCTGTCCTACCCCATCCATCCATCCCATAGACACCCCCGTCTTTGTATCTACCCTACCCCCATCCACCCCCCTGCTATCTGTCCTACCCCATCCATCCATCCATCCCATAGACACCCCCGTCTCTGTATCTATCCAACCCCCATCCATCCCCCCTGCTATCTGTCCTACCCCATCCATCCATCCCATAGACACCCCCGTCTCTGTATCTACCCTACCCCCATCCATCCCCCCTGCTATCTGTCCTACCCCATCCATCCATCCCATAGACACCCCCGTCTCTGTATCTACCCTACCCCCATCCACCCCCCTGCTATCTGTCCTACCCCATCCATCCATCCATCCCATAGACACCCCCGTCTCTGTATCTATCCAACCCCCATCCATCCCCCCTGCTATCTGTCCTACCCCATCCATCCATCCCATAGACACCCCCGTCTCTGTATCTACCCTACCCCCATCCATCCCCCCCGCTATCTGTCCTACTCCATCCATCCATCCATCCCATAGACACCCCCGTCTCTGTATCTATCCAACCCCCATCCATCCCCCCGCTATCTGTCCTACCCCATCCATCCATCCCATAGACACCCCCGTCTCTGTATCTATCCAACCCCCATCCATCCCCCTGCTATCTGTCCTACCCCATCCATCCATCCCATAGACACCCCCGTCTCTGTATCTATCCAACCCCCATCCACCCCCCTGCTATCTGTCCTACCCCATCCATCCATCCATCCCATAGACACCCCCGTCTCTGTATCTATCCAACCCCCATCCATCCCCCTGCTATCTGTCCTACTCCATCCATCCATCCATCCCACAGACACCCCCGTCTCTGTATCTATCCAACCCCCATCCATCCCCCTGCTATCTGTCCTACCCCATCCATCCATCCATCCCATAGACACCCCCGTCTCTGTATCTACCCTACCCCCATCCACCCCCCCGCTATCTGTCCTACCCCATCCATCCATCCCATAGACACCCCCGTCTCTGTATCTACCCTACCCCCATCCACCCCCCTGCTATCTGTCCTACCCCACATCCATCCCATAGACACCCCCGTCTCTGTATCTATCCAACCCCCATCCATCCCCCTGCTATCTGTCCTACCCCATCCATCCATCCATCCCACAGACACCCCCGTCTCTGTATCTATCCTACCCACATCCATCCCCCCTGCTATCTGTCCTACCCCATCCATCCATCCCATAGACACCCCCGTCTCTGTATCTATCCAACCCCCATCCATCCCCCTGCTATCTGTCCTACCCCATCCATCCATCCATCCATCCCACAGACACCCTCGTCTCTGTATCTATCCAACCCCCATCCATCCCCCCTGCTATCTGTCCTACCCCATCCATCCATCCCATAGACACCCCCGTCTCTGTATCTATCCAACCCCCATCCATCCCCCCTGCTATCTGTCCTACCCCATCCATCCATCCATCCCACAGACACCCCCGTCTCTGTATCTATCCAACCCCCATCCATCCCACTGCTATCTGTCCTACCCCATCCATCCATCCATCCCATAGACACCCCCGTCTCTGTATCTACCCTACCCCATCCACCCCCCCGCTATCTGTCCTACCCCATCCATCCATCCCATAGACACCCCCGTCTCTGTATCTATCCAACCCCCATCCACCCCCCTGCTATCTGTCCTACCCCACATCCATCCCATAGACACCCCCGTCTCTGTATCTATCCAACCCCCATCCATCCCCCTGCTATCTGTCCTACCCCATCCATCCATCCATCCCACAGACACCCCCGTCTCTGTATCTACCCTACCCCCATCCACCCCCCCGCTATCTGTCCTACCCCATCCATCCATCCATCCCATAGACACCCCCGTCTCTGTATCTATCCAACCCCCATCCACCCCCCTGCTATCTGTCCTACCCCACATCCATCCCATAGACACCCCCGTCTCTGTATCTATCCAACCCCCATCCATCCCCCTGCTATCTGTCCTACCCCATCCATCCATCCATCCCACAGACACCCCCGTCTCTGTATCTACCCTACCCCCATCCACCCCCCCGCTATCTGTCCTACCCCATCCATCCATCCATCCCATAGACACCCCCGTCTCTGTATCTACCCTACCCCCATCCATCCCCCCTGCTATCTGTCCTACCCCATCCATCCATCCATCCCATAGACACCCCCGTCTCTGTATCTATCCAACCCCCATCCATCCCCCCTGCTATCTGTCCTACCCCATCCATCCATCCCATAGACACCCCCGTCTCTGTATCTATCCAACCCCCATCCATCCCCCCTGCTATCTGTCCTACCCCATCCATCCATCCATCCATCCCATAGACACCCCCGTCTCTGTATCTACCCTACCCCCATCCACCCCCCCGCTATCTGTCCTACCCCATCCATCCATCCATCCCACAGACACCCTCGTCTCTGTATCTATCCAACCCCCATCCATCCCCCCTGCTATCTGTCCTACCCCATCCATCCATCCATCCCATAGACACCCCCGTCTCTGTATCTACCCTACCCCCATCCACCCCCCTGCTATCTGTCCTACCCCATCCATCCATCCCATAGACACCCCCGTCTCTGTATCTACCCTACCCCCATCCATCCCCCCTGCTATCTGTCCTACCCCATCCATCCATCCCATAGACACCCCCGTCTTTGTATCTACCCTACCCCCATCCACCCCCCTGCTATCTGTCCTACCCCATCCATCCATCCATCCCATAGACACCCCCGTCTCTGTATCTATCCAACCCCCATCCATCCCCCCTGCTATCTGTCCTACCCCATCCATCCATCCCATAGACACCCCCGTCTCTGTATCTACCCTACCCCCATCCATCCCCCCTGCTATCTGTCCTACCCCATCCATCCATCCCATAGACACCCCCGTCTCTGTATCTACCCTACCCCCATCCACCCCCCTGCTATCTGTCCTACCCCATCCATCCATCCATCCCATAGACACCCCCGTCTCTGTATCTATCCAACCCCCATCCATCCCCCCTGCTATCTGTCCTACCCCATCCATCCATCCCATAGACACCCCCGTCTCTGTATCTACCCTACCCCCATCCATCCCCCCCGCTATCTGTCCTACTCCATCCATCCATCCATCCCATAGACACCCCCGTCTCTGTATCTATCCAACCCCCATCCATCCCCCCGCTATCTGTCCTACCCCATCCATCCATCCCATAGACACCCCCGTCTCTGTATCTATCCAACCCCCATCCATCCCCCTGCTATCTGTCCTACCCCATCCATCCATCCCATAGACACCCCCGTCTCTGTATCTACCCTACCCCCATCCACGCCCCCGCTATCTGTCCTACCCCATCCATCCATCCATCCCATAGACACCCCCGTCTCTGTATCTACCCTACCCCCATCCACCCCCCCGCTATCTGTCCTACCCCATCCATCCATCCATCCATCCCATAGACGCTCCTGTCTCTGTATCTATCCTACCCCCACCTATCAACCCTCTTTGTATCTATCCTACCCCACCCATGGATCCATCTATCCTATCCCCTCTCCATCCACGCCCGCCCTGCCCCGCCCTGCCAACCCTCCCCCAACAAGGCCACCCTTCCAGCTCCCTGGGTCAGGCCCTAGTCCCTGTGATGACCAGTCCCTGGCTCCTGCGTCTGGCAGGCCTGGCCGCGCCCCCCCCCCCCCCAAAGAACAGGAGCGCTGAGCTGGTGATAGCCCACGGGCCGTACGCTGCAGCGGAGGGGATGGGGGGGGGGGTGGAATGAGCATCAATTGAACACAAAGAAAACTCAGCAACAGAAAAGTGGAAGAGCCTGTTTTCTGGGTTCAAGATTCTCGGACGCCTGGGTTCCCAACGGCCCCCCAGGCGGGGGAGGGGTGTTTACAGCCTCCCCACCCTTTGCTGGGCTCCTTCAACAGGCATTTAACCCCCCGCAGCCTTCTGAGGACTCCATAAAGGGGTCAATGGGCCCTCACTCTATGGAGTCAGTGGGGCCAGGCCCCCCCCCACTGGGGTCAATGGGCCGTCGCTCTATGGAGTCAGTGGGGCCAGGCCCCCCCCACTGGGGTCAATGGGACCTTGCTCCATGGGGCCAGAGCCACTTTACACCTCCCACGCCTGCCTCGTGTGGGGCAGGGATTGCCCCATTTGGGAGCTGTCGCACCCAGAGGAGGCGGGGGGGGCACACGCTGGGCATGGTGGGGGGGGGAGCCCTGCACTTGTTTGGGGCCGAGCCCAACTCAGGACAGGGGGGGGGGGAGGCGCTGGATCAGACTCCTGGGTTCCATCCCCACCTCTGTCCCATTCTTCACTCTCAACCTCCCTCTGTTTAATGGGGGGGGGGTGACCCGTCCTCTCTCTGAGCCCCCCCCCCCACGTAAGCCGGCCATTTCTTTGGCAGGATTGTCATCTAGCCAGCGCTGCCCCCTCGCCGAGCCGTGCCCAAGCCGAGCCGGGGGGCGACGCCGGGCAGAACGGCGCATCCCTGGGCGGGCAGAGCAGGAAGCAGAACCAGGAGACAGAGCGAGAGGGAAAGGCCGGAGGACAGACAGACACGCGGCATGCGAGAGTGCGGTAAACGTTCGAGTATTCACGCCCATCCTTGCTGGATCGTGACGGGGAGCAGGGGGCCTCATGCCAGCGGCTCCGTGTGCCCGTCCATGCCACGCACCCCACCCCAGGAGGCAGCGAATTAAGCGATGCCGGGGGGAGGGGGAGATAAAGAGGCTGGGACAGCAAATAGAGCCCAGTACCCCCCTCCCGTTCTGGCTGGGGGGGATGTCAGGATTGGGTCCCTGCAGAAGCAAAATGCGGGGGAGGAAAGAGGCGGAGCGGGAGAAAAGGGGTGCAAAGATGGGGTGGACGTGGGCAATGGGGCAGGACTCTCCACAGCTGTCCACTCGGTGGAGCAAAAAGATGCCCCCCCCCCCGGCTTGGGGCAGGGGGGGGCCTCAGGCTGCATGGGGTGACCCCGGCTCACAAAAGCGGCTCAGAGGGACGCTGGTTTGCGAAGTTCGAGGCTCAGGACTCCTGGGTTCTACTCCCAGCTTGGCCTGGCTGCTGGGGCCCATTGCCTCAGTTTCCCCCTCCGTCTATTCTCCCCGTGAGCTCTTCGGGGCAGGGCCTGTGTGCACACAGCACCCCGTGTGACAGGGCCCCCCGAGCTGGGTCAGGATTGGGGGGGTGTCTACAGTGTCCAGTGTGACAGAGGTCCCCGATCTCGGGGGAGGGTCTCAGTCGGGGGGCTCTGCAGCTGCAGCCCCCAAGACTGGAATGTAGGGGAGGGCGGCTAAGGGCCTCCTCCCATGAGCCCCCCATCGCTACGGTGTCAGATTGGGGGGGATCTCTAGCCCCCTGGCAGTGAGCAGAAAGCAAAGTCAAGGATGGGATGGGGGTGGTCAGGGCGGGGGGGGGAGGGGATGAGAGGTGTGATTGACAGACAGGCCCCCCCGCAAACACTCGAAAAGCACCAGACTCCTGGCGACCAGACAAGTGGCTCCGTCCCGGCTCCTCGTGGCGGCTGGAAAGGGGAGGAAAAACGGGGGTTGAGGTGGAAGGATAGTGGGGGGGCAGGGATGGGGGGAGCGTCGGGGGTTCATTTCAGGCTGCGGCTGGTGATGGTTTTGAAAGGGGGGGCATCCCAGAGGAGGGGGGCAGCTCGCTGCCAAGCGGGGCCTGAGAACAGGCAAGCACAGGGGTGTGTATTTGCGTGGGGTTGGGGGGGGTTGCACACCGTAAGCTGGCAGCTTCCCCCCCCCCCCCCAGATATGGAGTCTCCTGGTCTGGGAAGTGGAGCCAATGGCCCTGCCCTTGTCTGTTCAGAGGGTGAGCTCTCGAGGGCGAGAGCCGTGCAGCGCCCTGAGCACGAGGGGTCGGTGCCGCTCCTGGTGCGACAGGGACCCCGTTGTGCTAGGCGCTGCACGTGCGCCTGGGAGAACTCCCTGTCGGAACCCCACGACCTTGGCCACCCTCAGTCCCCACCCGGCTTGACCCCACTGTGTAATTTACGAAGGTCCGGATCTGAAATTTACCTTGCTTTCAGCCTAGCCCTGCTTGGCCTGGGACGGGGGAAATTACAGGCAGGTTCCCGCCCCGATCCCCACCCCCCTCTTATATTCTGGAGGGGCCGGGGTGGGGGAAAGGTTCAGATTCGGTTTCCAATCGCTCCTGAAATGACCCTGCCAGGCCGCCCGGCCGCTGATCGGTTCCTAAAAGAAATACAGGCTTTGTCACGACCCCGCTGGCCGCCGACGGGGGGGGGGTGGGGGGTGCCGGTAGGAGGGATGCGCCAGGAAGGGGCGGGGGGGGGGCAGAGGCGAACGAGACACAGAGCTGTGTGGAGAGAAAAAAGCAGCTAGAGACACAGATCGGAAAAAGTCGACAGCAAAAAGTGGGCCGGGCTCATACTCGAAGGCTTACCCTGCGGGGAACGGGGGCGCCAGAAGCAGAAGGACGACACCGAACCACACGAGAAGAAGGCACCGAGAGTCCGTCCCTACCCAGCCGGAACAAACCCCACAGCCCCCTTTACTTGGCCTGGAGGTATTTTTGCCACCCAGGACGCCGGGGTTCCACCCCGAGGGAAGGGAGCGACAGGCCCTGCTTAACGCGCTGGCCTGGGTTTGTCGCCATGCGCTTCTTAGAGGAGGAGAAAGGAAGTTTATCGGGGGAGGGAGCGCCCCAGATTTTGAGGGAGGCTGGGGGAGAGGGGGGCTGAGTGGCCTACGGAGGCCCATCTAGCCCGGTATCCCGCCTGACCCCGTCTCAGAGGAGAGGAATAGAGACCACCCCCGTCTGAGTGCGCACCCTGGCTAACCTAGCCCCCCGGGAAACAGAAATTCCTGATCTGGTTTCTCTAACCCACCCATGCCCCAGTATCCCATGGATAAGCTTGGCTCACGTGAAGGGAGTCGCTCCAGATTCACACCAGATCAGAATCTGATTCCTCTTCATTCATGGGTGTGTTCAGCGGTAGAATCTGGCCTGTTTGGGGGTCCCCAAGGGGCCAGGGCAGCACTCCCAAACGGGCACGCACAGAAACACGGAGAAAAGGACACGGACCCAAACACCGACTGTGAATGGGGCCAGATCCCCAGCTGGACGGGGGCGCAGACTGGCGTCACCCGCTCCATTTCAGCTGGGGAAGCCACCCCAGAAGGACAGAAGAGGGAGCCAATAAAGGGGCGTGGGGCAGGGCGGGGGTCTTGAATCAACCGGCTAAAGGCAAAAGAGAGAAAGCGACCGTATGGCTTTAGGAAATGGAAATCCGGCTCGCCTGAGGTCGGACAGAGAGCAGAGAGAGAACTGAAAAAAATAGCTAGGAGACCAACAGTGAGCATGGGGGGGCCGGGGCGGCGGGCGGAGGGGGGGCCATAGGAGGCGGGGAGGAGGGGGAAACGTTAAATCTGTCTTTTTTTGTTGTTCAAAAGCACACAAGCAGTAAGAGCAAAACGGTCACTCACTCCCGATGGTGGCAGAAGTGGGATTGCCAGCGGAGAGAATTACGTGAGTAGGGGTAGAAAGATTGGTTACTTCGTGCAGATGGCTGAGGACCGAGGAGCGGCGCCGCACGGCCCCCTGAAAGGAGCCGCTTCTCTTGAAGGTGCTAACTACTTCCATCTACGAGAGAGAAAATGAGATACACAGAGACGGCGTCCGCGGTTGGCACTGAGCATCGGGGGGGACAGGGGAGGCGGCAGCGGCAGAGATGGGGGGGGGCTTTAAAAAAAAAGCCCACGTCGGCTGCTGGGGTCGGGGGGAATCTCGGCTTGGGGTTAAAACAACAAACCCGTCTCGAATCAGCTGGTGGAGGTTGAGAAATGCGTGGGAACGGGGCGCCCACCAGTGGCTTGGGAAGGGGCTGCGGAAGAAGCGGCCCCGTTTTCAAGCCACGCTTATGATTTTTTTTGGGGGGGGTGTTCCCCCTCCCCCAAGCTATGGCTGGAGCCGAGGAGGCTGGGTAAATGGGGAGGGCAATGGGGGGGTGCGGGTGGAAATCGGCCTCGCTCCATTGACGGCGGCTGGCTCGTGCGGAGCATCCTGCTGGCTAAGGGACCGTGGGACCATCCGTCTGACCCGGCCACGGAGCAGGCTTGGTAGAGAAACGTCCCGTTATGATTCACACTGCACCCGTGAAGGAGAATCCACCACGACCCCGGTGGAAACTGTCCCGGGAGCTAATTCCCCTTGGCGTTAAACATCGGCCCCCTCGTGCCAGCCTGAATGAGTCTGGTTCGACCTGCGGCTGCTGGCTCGCGGGGTGCCCCGTTTCTGCTCCCCGGGGAGGGCTGGGATCCACTCCCCCTCACCCTCAGGGCCGGGCGCCTGTCCGTGGTGTGGGGGGCACCGTGTGGCTGCTGGCATAGGGTCAGAAAGGGTTGCCGGCTGGCAGGGGAGAGCTGCATGGGGGGGGGGGGCATCCAGATTTCTCCCTGTTTTATCCACTTCTGGTGGCTAGAACAGGGGGCGCTGGGAGCCAGGACTCCTGGGTTCTCTCCCGGCTCAGGGAGGGGAGTGGGGCCTCGCAGTCAGAGCAGGGGGGCTGGGTGGGTGCAGGGATGCACAGACGAGCGGCTCTCTGTCCAAGCACCGTAAGCCGGGCTCTGTCCCTCACGTTAACAAAGGGAAGGAAACAGGTTACAAGTTGCCACGTCCCTTTACGGCGCCTCCGAGAGATGCCAGCTGCAATCAGAAGGCAGGTTAGTAACCCAGGTCCTCTGAAGAGGGGCCCATCTACGCGGTGTCCTGCCTCGCTGCTTCAGGACGCCCTCGTCCAGCCCTTTGGAGAAACAGCTTCTGACCCTGGGATTGTCGGAGGTTGGTTCAGACCCTACACCGGCCGAGCTCCCGCCCCAGACCCCGACACCCAGAGATGGGCCCACAATGGGAGCTGGGGATTTCCCTCGCCGCAGAAAAATCCCATTCAAGTTTTTCCCCCGTTTTCCACAACATTTTCCTAGGAAAATTTCAACTTCTGTTTTTTAAAAAGAGGGGGATTGGCAGAAAAATTAAAATGTTCAGCCCCTATTTCAAAAAATGTTCAGTTTGATGACTGAAAACTGGATCATTTTGGCCATAAACGGCCAAAAGTGGAGTATTTTTTGGCTGAAACCCCAATATTTTGGGCTGAAAATTACCCCAAACTGTATTTTTTGGCCAAAAACTGTATTTTGGATGAAAAAAAAACCCAATTATTTTCATCTCCTCCCCTCAGAGAGAGAATTTTTGGTTGAAAACTTCTGAAAACTGGATATTTTTGACCAAAAATGGCCAAAACCAACGTTTTTGACCGAAAACTGCATTTTTGGGTCTGAAAACCAATTATTGTCATCCCCAAATTTGCCCGAACCAGAATGTGTCTGACCAAACCCACATATTTGTGGTCCCAAAATGGTGTAACCCTGGCTGAAAACTGCCCTGTTACACTCCAGCACTGAGTATTTTGGGCCCAAAATCTGAACATGTTTCAGGCCAAAACTATTCTTTTCCCCAGCAAGCAAACAATTTGAATTTTTCCAGCTGAAAACCTTAGGGGTCCCCCTCCCAAACGAAATCCTTGTTTTGTAGAAAACGCTGGAGGAATCGTCTACCAGGTCCGGTCGCCGATATTCCTCAGCTTTCTCCAATCACATCCTGCCTGGGGAATTCCTCCCAGCACCCAAACAAGGATGCCCAGGGATGGCCCCAGGAGTCGCCCCCTTAAGAACTGGCACCTTATAGCCAGCCGCAGTCAGTCCGGCTCCCTCTCCCGCGTCCTGTGGGGGACGATGGAGACGTTTCCCAAAATAACCTTAACTCTGCCCACTCCCCGTCCTGAAGTGCGCCCCCACACCCTGGGGTCAGAGGTGCACGATGGAGCGCAATGGGCTCAGGAGGGGGCCATGCAGAGGGAAGAGTTAAGGTTGGGGGCAGGGGAAGTCACATCTCCCATCTGGGGATCATTTGGCTACAGAGCCAGGGCTGAAATCCATCCCCTAGGGTATAAGGTCCGTGCAGAGCCCGGCTAGGGGGCACTATGGGACTACACATAAATGATAGTTGGAGAAAAACTCTCTGGGCAGAGGGAGGGTCAAATGACAGCAAAAACCCCGGGGTCCTGGCTCCTCACCAGCCATGCCTGAGTTTGCAGAGAGCCTGACCCAATCACTCTGAGAAGGGGGGAGCTGCCCCATTCATCTCACTAGGGTGCAAACACCGATGCCCAGGGTCTGCAAGTTAGAGGGGCCAGGTTACGAACTGGGTGACAAGAAACACCCCATTCTGGTGTCCTGAGTGGCTTAGCAAATGCCTTCCCACCTGCCAATGGATAATACCATGGGTGCCCATCTAGCCTGGTTTCCTGCCTGCCGCCCCAGATCAGACTCAGGACATCTGGGTCTCCTATTGGTTTGAGCGGGAATTGAAGGTGGAAACAACAGGGCCATGAGCCAAGTGGCCACCGGATCCCCTGCTCGGGGTTAGGAGATTCCTGGCCATCTCTCTCCTCCCGTCATCTCTAGGCACAAAAGCAAAAAGGGGAGTGGGGAAGGGGAAGGTGGGAAAGGGAGGGGGGCGAGCTTGTTGACATGTTGGTGGGGGAAGTGGGATTCCCCATTCCCCATTCCAGGCATGAGCGTGAAGGGGCGCGGAGGGGAGATCAGAAAGGGAGGCGGATTAATGCATTGGTGGGGGTGGTGGGATACCCCGGGCCCTACCTGGGTCTGGATGCGGTTGAGGCCACGGAACCAGAGGATCTGGCCTCGGCGCAGCTCCCGCTCGGCGTGGTCTATCTCCTCCTCATCCTCCGCCATTTCCTCGTCTGTGATCTCGTCCTTGCTGGGACCGTGCCCCGCCTCCTTCAGGCATTTCAGGTGGCTGGTGGGGATGGTGGCGATCAGCTGCAGGGGAGTCAGAGAAGGGGTTAAACCCATCCCCAGGCACACACAGGACCCTGACCCCCCCCACCAATCACCACCCTGGAGCTGGGGCGAGAACCCAGGAGTCCTCGCTCCCAGCCCCCCCCCCCCGGCTCTGTCCATCCAACTCTGGCCGACGTCTATGACTCCAAACATGGTGAGCACCCTGAGTCTCAGCTCCACTGCTGGGGAGTCACTGGATGGAGAAATGGGTCAGTGCCTTGATGTATGAACCCGGACGCCTGGGTTCCCTCGCCAGCTCTGGGAGGGGAGTGGGGGCTGGTGGGTGAGAGCAGGGGGGGCTGGGAGCCAGGACTCCTGGGTTCTCTCCCGGCTGTGGGAGGGGAGGGGGGCTGGTGGGTGAGAGCAGGGGGGGCTGGGAGCCAGGACTCCTGGGTTCTCTCCCTGGCTCTGGGAGGGGAGTGGGGGCTGGTGGGTGAGAGCAGGGGGGGCTGGGAGCCAGGACTCCTGGGTTCTCTCCCCGGCTCTGGGAGGGGAGTGGGGGCTGGTGGGTGAGAGCAGGGGGGGCTGGGAGCCAGGACTCCTGGGTTCTCTCCCTGGCTCTGGGAGGGGAGTGGGGGCTGGTGGGTGAGAGCAGGGGGGGCTGGGAGCCAGGACTCCTGGGTTCTCTCCCTGGCTCTGGGAGGGGAGTGGGGGCTGGTGGGTGAGAGCAGGGGGGGCTGGGAGCCAGGACTCCTGGGTTCTCTCCCGGCTCTGGGAGGGGAGGGGGGCTGGTGGGTGAGAGCAGGGGGGGCTGGGAGCCAGGACTCCTGGGTTCTCTCCCTGGCTCTGGGAGGGGAGGGGGGCTGGTGGGTGAGAGCAGGGGGGGCTGGGAGCCAGGACTCCTGGGTTCTCTCCCGGCTCTGGGAGGGGAGGGGGGCTGGTGGGTGAGAGCAGGGGGGGCTGGGAGCCAGGACTCCTGGGTTCTCTCCCGGCTCTGGGAGGGGAGTGGGGGCTGGTGGGTGAGAGCAGGGGGGGCTGGGAGCCAGGACTCCTGGGTTCTCTCCCTGGCTCTGGGAGGGGAGTGGGGGCTGGTGGGTGAGAGCAGGGGGGGCTGGGAGCCAGGACTCCTGGGTTCTCTCCCGGCTCTGGGAGGGGAGGGGGGCTGGTGGGTGAGAGCAGGGGGGGCTGGGAGCCAGGACTCCTGGGTTCTCTCCCCGGCTCTGGGAGGGGAGTGGGGGCTGGTGGTTAGAGCCGGGGGGGGGTGGGAGCCAGGACTCCTGGGTTCTCTCCCGGCTGTGGGAGGGGAGTGGGGGCTGGTGGTTAGAGCAGGGGGGGCTGGGAGCCAGGACTCCTGGGTTCTCTCCCTGGCTCGGGGGGGGGGAGTGGGGGCTGGTGGTTAGAGCAGGGGGGGCTGGGAGCCAGGACTCCTGGGTTCTCTCCCCGACTCTGGGAGGGGAGTGGGGGCTGGTGGGTTAGAGCAGGGGGGACTGGGAGCCCGGACTCCTGGGTTCTCTCCCTGGCTCTGGGAGGGGAGTGGGGGCTGGTGGGTTAGAGCAGGGGGGACTGGGAGCCCGGACTCCTGGGTTCTCTCCCTGGCTCTGGGAGGGGAGGGGGGCTGGTGGGTTAGAGCCGGGGGGGGGGTGGGAGCCAGGACTCCTGGGTTCTCTCCCGGCTGTGGGAGGGGAGGGGAGCAGGGCACTAGGGAGGGAGGTCGGGCTGCTCACCTGTCCCCACACGAGCTCGCCGACGCCCACGAAGAGGCACCAGAGCCACTGCTCGGCGTTGAGGGGTGAGCAGCTGAACGGCTTCCCCCCGAACTGCACGATGACGATCTGCAGGGAAAGGAGACGGGGGCTGAGCTGGGGAGCAGCCTGGGACAGGGCCCGTGCAGTGCCCGGCGTGGCCGTGCTCTGGGTTGGGGGGGGGGAGGGTTTGTGCAGCGCCTGGCGCGGCCGCACTCTGGGTCGGGGGGGCAGGGCCGCGTTCTGGCTTGGGCGGGGAGGGTTTGTGCAGCGCCCGGCGCGGCTGCACTCTGGGTCGGGGGGGCAGGGTCCGTGCAGCGCCCAGCGCGGCCACGCTCTGGGTCGGGGGGGCAGGGCCGCGTTCTGGCTTGGGGGGGGGAGGGTTTGTGCAGCGCCTGGCGCAGCCACGCTCTGGGTCGGGGAGTCTGCCCGGCCCCCCAGGTACCTGGATGCCGAAGGTGCCCAGGACGATGGCGCAGAAGATGGGGTTCCCGAAGACGCCCTGGAAGACGTTCCGTTCGCCGTGGATCTTGCGGGCGTTCACCTCGTTGAAAAGCTGCATCAGGACGAAGGTGTTGAAGATGATGGTGTAATGCTCCGACGGGGGCGCGTGCAGGGGGGCGTTCCGCCCGCTGTCGATGTCGAAGATAATCTCCCCTGGGGGAGGGCAGGACAGGGCATCAGGGGAAGACACAGAGACCCCTCCCCACGGGCCCGTCTAGCCCGGCATCCCGCCTCCCCCTCCCCCACGGGCCCCTCTAGCCCGGCATCCCGCCTCCCCCTCCCCCACGGGCCCCTCTAGCCCGGCATCCCGCCTCCCCCTCCCCCACGGGCCCCTCTAGCCCGACATCCCGCCTCCCCCTCCCCCACGGGCCCCTCTAGCCTGGCATCCCGCCTCCCCCACGGGCCCGTCTAGCCCAACATCCCGCCTCCCCCTCCCCCACGGGCCCCTCTAGCCTGGCATCCCGCCTCCCCCACGGGCCCGTCTAGCCCAACATCCCGCCTCCCCCTCCCCCACGGGCCCCTGTAGCCCGGCATCCCGCCTCCCCCTCCCCCACGGGCCCGTCTAGCCGGGCATCCCGCCCCCCAGCGCGGCCCCCCTGGCCGGCATCCCGCCCCCCAGCGCGGCCCCCCTGGCCGGCATCTCGCCCCCCAGCACAGGCCCCCCGGCCGGCCGGCCCCCAGCACAGGCCCCCCGGCCGGCCGGCCCCCAGCACGGCCCCCCAGCCCGACATCTCGCCCCCCAGCACGGCCCCCCCAGCCCGACATCTCGCCCCCCAGCACGGCCCCCCGGCCGGCCGGCCCCCAGCACGGCCCCCCCGGCCCGGCATCCCGCCCCCCAGCACGGCCCCCCCGGCCCGGCATCCCGCCCCCCAGCACGGCCCCCCCGGCCCGGCATCCCGCCTCCCAGCACGGCCCCCCCGGCCCGGCATCCCGCCCCCCAGCACGGCCCCCCCGGCCCGGCATCCCGCCCCCCAGCACGGCCCCCCCGGCCCGGCATCCCGCCCCCCAGCACGGCCCCCCCGGCCCGGCATCCCGCCCCCCAGCACGGGCCCCCCGGCCGGCCGGCCCCGGGCGCTACCCGCGAAGAGCAGGGTGAAGATGATGCTGAGCTGGTAGACGCCGTGGCCCAGGATGTTCTTCATCATGGTGCGGGAGATGAGGGGCTTGTTGCGCCCGTAGGGCTTGCGCAGCAGCAGCGACTCGGTGGGCGGCTCGGTGGCCAGCGCCAGGGAGGCGAACGTGTCCATGATGAGATTGACCCACAGCATCTGCACCGCCTTGAGCGGGGAGTCCTGGGGGGAGGCGGGGGCGGGGTCAGCGCGCAGAGGGGGCGGGGCCAGTGCACAGAGGGGGCGGGGTCAGTGTGCAGGGGGCGGGTCAGTGCAAGGAGGGGGCGGGGTCAGTGTGCAGGGGTGGGGGTGTAGGAGCTGGATTTTATAATGTACTATGAGAATTAATGTATGATTTGATTTCATCTGGTCAGCCCCCCTTTTTGAACAGCAGAAAGGAATGACAGACCAGAACAATCCTTATGAGTGATGATGGTCACCCTTTCGTTTCAGAATAAGTTATAACGCTACTATGGTTTCCTCTATGTATTACAAATTAGGAAGTAAGAGACAGGATTCTCTATTGTATCTATGTTAAGAAGATTAGAGGAATGTTGAGGGCCTGAAGCCCCAATGTGAATTGTTTTAGTTATAAGATTTAGCAAGGCTTGATTTACAATGTATTCTGCTGCATATACAATACTGCTGTCTGGATACCTTGGAAGGTTTCTGTACGAGATTGTTTGTGTGAATGAGGAATGCCTGCATCAGGAAAAGATACGGTGTGAAAGCCATCACAAATGTCCAGATGGCCAAGAAGAAGTGAGAGACTTGGAAAGACCAGGAGATAATCAGAAAACATCCATTGTATCCGATGTTAAACATGTTAGCAGCATTGTCGACCTCAGAGGTGAGGCAGGGACCCCCGAAGGCGAGACAACAAATAAGAGATAACGATGGGAAGCCCGACAAGAACCATCAAATGATAACACCACTTAAGGACTAATGATGACAGGATGACATTGCAAAATGCATGGACTCCTCTATAAAGATCCCGTGTGCTTTGTATGAGCATAACAGGGTCAGCGCACGGAGGGGGCGGGGGCGGTGTGCAGGGGGCGGGCCCAGCACATGGAGGGGCGGGGCCAGCACCCAGGGGTGGGGTCAGCGCCCGGGGGGGGGCAGGGCCAGCACATGGAGGGGCGGGGCCAGCACCCAGGGGTGGGGTCAGCGCCCGGGGGGGCGGGGCCAGCACATGGAGGGGTGGGGTCAGCACACAGGGGTGGGGTCAGTGCACAGGGGGCAGGGTCAGTGCACAGGGGGCGGGACCAGCGCACAGGGGGCGGGGCATCTCTCTGTCCACGCCGCCCTCCATCCCTTCCTCCCCCCCCGCCCGCGCCCCACCTGGGTGATGCAGGCGCCGGTGAAGGCCACCACCACGGCCACCACGTTGACGGTGAGCTGGAACTGCAGGAACTTGGAGATGCTGTCGTACACGTTCCGGCCCCACATCACCGCCTTGACGATGCTGGAGAAGTTGTCGTCGGTCAGGATGATGTCCGAGGCCTCCTTGGCGACGTCGGTGCCCGCGATGCCCTGTGGGGGAGGGGGGGGGATGGCGGGGTCACGGGGGGGCAGCGGCCCAGGCCCCCGCCCCAGCTCGGCCCCTCACACCCTCCCCGGACAGACGGGTAAGTGCACCAATGCATTGTGGGAAATCCCCTTTCTGGGGTGGGGGGGGGCAGTTTGGGGGCTTCAGACGCCGGACGGGCCCTGGAGCGTGAGGAGGGCTGGGCAAGTGGTGGGGGGCTCGAAGGGGGCGTTGGGCTGGGGGGCACCCGGGGGGCATCTCACCATAGCAAAGCCAACGTCGGCCTTCTTGAGCGCCGGCCCGTCGTTGGTGCCATCCCCCGTCACGGCCACGACCTGCCGCTGCTCCCCGATGGTGCTGTCGATGATGCCTGTGGGGGTGGGGGGCTCAGCTGGAGGAGGGGACCCCATAGCCCTCCCCCCTTCCTCTCCCCCCGTGCCCCCCACTCCCCCGCCAGCTCCCCACCCTGCATGGGCCCCACGAGCACCCCCTCCCCCATGACCCCATCTCCGCCCCGCATCCTCACCCGGTCCCCTCCCCCCACACCCCCAAAGCCCCCTCCTCCGATGGTGCCATCACCTCAGCCCATCCCCCCCACCCCTGCCTGGGGCCCGGGGAGGTCTGTACCTTTCACCAGGGTGTGTTTGTCGGTGGGGGACGACCGGGCCAGGACCCTCAGCTTGGGCCAGATCTTATCCAGTCGCTCCTGCTCGATCTGGGGGGGGGGGGGAATAGCTGGAGTCAGCGGCTCATGGTGGGGGACCACCCCCCCAAACCTGGGGCAACCCCCAACCCCAAAGTATGAACCCTCCCCAACTGGAGCTAGGGCAGCAGCAGTGGGGCCGTTATCCCCGTTGGCGTGGCCAGGGGCCGGCGGCGGCAGTGGTACCGTTATCACCCGTGGGGCCGGTGGCGGCGGTAGTAGGGCCGTTATCCCCGTACCTCTCCCTTCTCGTTGCGGATGCGCCGGTTGAACTCCTTCCCCTCCAGGCACAGGAAGTCCTCCCCGGGCTGGAGGATCCCACACTTGGCGGCAATGGCCCGGGCCGTGTTGATGTTGTCGCCCGTCACCATCCGGACGGTGATCCCGGCCTTCTGGCATTTGCGGATGGCCTCAGGGACCTGGGGGGTGGGAGGACAGTGGGACCGGATGGAACCCAGGAGTCCTGACACCTCTCTAACCCCCCTCCCATCCCAGAGCTGGGGAGAGAACCCAGGAGTCCTGGCTCCCAGCCCCCCTGCTCTAACCACCAGCCCCCACCCCCCTCCCAGCGCAGGGGAGAGAACCCAGGAGTCCTGGCTCCCAGCCCCCCCCAGCTCTAACCACCAGCCCCGCCCCCTTCCGACGCCCCAGCAGAGCCGGTACCTCGGGCCGGACGGGGTCCTCGATGCCGACCACGGCAATGCAGGTGAGCTCCCCCACGATGTCGTTCTCGTTCTCCCAATCAGGCTCCGGGCCGGCGGCGAAGTCCCGGAAGGCCAGGCAGATGGTGCGCAGCCCCTCGCACGCCATGGGCTCAATCACCTTCTTCACCATCTCGTCCCGGTCCCGCGGGCGGAAGCCGCGCAGCTCCCCGCTGCTGCTCAGGATGTTGGAGCACCTGGAAGGGGAGACGCCTGGCTCAGACCCGGCCCCTCTGGGGTGGGGTGGGGGGGCTGGGTATATGGGGACCTCTCGCCAGGCAGCACCATGCAGCCACCTCTGGGGTGGGACAGGGGCTGGTTATACGGGGACCCCTCGCCCGACAGCAAGGTGCAGCCGGCTCTGGGGCAGGCCGCGGGGGCCAGTCTCCAGGGATGATGCAGCCGGCTCTGGGGCGGGCCGCGGGGGCCAGTCTCCAGGGATGGTGTAGCCGGCTCTGGGGCGGGCCGCGGGGGCCAGTCTCCAGGGATGATGCAGCCGGCTCTGGGGCAGGCCGCGGGGGCCAGTCTCCAGGGATGGTGCAGCCGGCTCTGGGGCAGGCCGCGGGGGCCAGTCTCCAGGGATGGTGCAGCCGGCTCTGGGGCAGGCCGCGGGGGCCAGTCTCCAGGGATGATGCAGCCGGCTCTGGGGCAGGCCGCGGGGGCCAGTCTCCAGGGATGATGCAGCCGGCTCTGGGGCGGGCCGCGGGGGCCAGTCTCCAGGGATGATGCAGCCGGCTCTGGGGCGGGCCGCGGGGGCCAGTCTCCAGGGATGGTGCAGCCGGCTCTGGGGCGGGCCGCGGGGGCCAGTCTCCAGGGATGATGCAGCCGGCTCTGGGGCGGGCCGCGGGGGCCAGTCTCCAGGGATGATGCAGCCGGCTCTGGGGCGGGCCGCGGGGGCCAGTCTCCAGGGATGATGCAGCCGGCTCTGGGGCGGGCCGCGGGGGCCAGTCTCCAGGGATGATGCAGCCGGCTCTGGGGCGGGCCGCGGGGGCCGGACTCACTTTTTGAGCAGGATCTCGGAGGCGCCCTTGCTGAAGACGCGGAAGCCGCCCTGGGGCAGGCGCGTGACGGTGCTCATGGACTTGCGGACCGAGTTGAAGGTATAGACCTTGTAGAGCTTCTCCTCGGGCAGTTGGTCGCGCACGGGCTGGTAGTCGCGGTGCAGCTCCAGCAGGAAGCCCAGCAGGGCGCACTCCGTCTTGTTGCCTACCTGCCGCGGCAGGCCCCCGTCCTTCTCTGGAGGCTGTGGGGCGACGGGCGTCAGGGCTGCGGGTTCCCCCGGCCCCCCGGCTTGGCCACGTTCCCCCCGGCCCCCAGCTCCGCCACATCCCCCCAGTTCCCCACCTCTGCCCTCCCCAGCCCCCCAACCCTGCCATGCCCCCCCAGCCACCCTGAGACCCAGCTGGGGTCCCCCCTCCAGCCTCCCAGCTCAGCTGAATTCCCCCTTCAGGGAGGCACCAGGGGGAGATTCGCAGGGAACCCGGGGAAGATGGTGTGGGAGGTTTGGGATGGGAGGTTCAGGGGCGCCAGAGGGAGATGGGGGTGGTTCGGGGGCACCAGAGGGAGCCGGGGGGGGCGGTTTGGGGGCACCAGGGGGAGACGGGGGGCGGTTCGGGAGTGCCGGGGGAAACAGGGGGCGGTTCGGGGGCACCGGGGGAGACAGTTCAGGGGCACCAGGGGGAGACGGGGGGCGGTTTGGGGGCACCAGGGGAGACGGGGGGCAGATTGGGGGCACCAGGGGGAGACGGGGCGGTTCGGGAGTGCCGGGGGAAACAGGGGGCGGTTCGGGGGCACCGGGGGAGACGGGGGGTGGTTCGGGGGCACCGGGGGGAGCCGGGGGGGCGGTTTGGGGGCACCAGGGGGGGACAGGGGGCAGTTTGGGGGCACCGGGGGAGACGGGGGGCAGATTGGGGGCACCGGGGAAGACGGGGGGCAGATTGGGGGCACCGGGGAAGACGGGGGGCAGATTGGGGGCACCAGGGGGAGACGGGGCGGTTCGGGAGTGCCGGGGGAAACAGGGGGCGGTTCGGGGGCACCAGGGGGAGACGGGGGGCAGTTCGGGGGCACCGGGGGAGACGGGGGGCGGTTCGGGGGCACCGGGGGAGACGGGGGGCGGTTCGGGGGCACCAGGGGGAGACGGGGGGCGGTTCGGGGGCACCGGGGGAGACGGGGGGCGGTTCGGGGGCACCGGGGGAGACAGTTCGGGGGCACCAGGGGGAGACGGGGGGCGGTTCGGGGGCACCGGGGGAGACGGGGGGCTGTTCGGGGCCACCAGGGGGAGACAGGGGGGCGGTTCGGGGGCTCCAGGTTCCAGAGGGGGGCAGGGGACTCGCAGGGCCCCCCACTCACTAGTATCTTGGTGGTATAGGCACTGTTGATGGCGATGGCGTGCACCAGCAGGTCGAGGATGCGGGGCGTCAGGCTGCCGGGCTCGGGCGTCTGGCGGTAGTGGGTGTCGCCCAGGTAGGCCTGCACGACCGTCATGCGGTTGGTGGTGAGGGTGCCGGTCTTGTCGGAGCAGATGGCCGTGGCGTTGCCCATGGTTTCGCAGGCGTCCAGGTGCCGCACCAGGTTATTGTCCTTCATCATTTTCTGAAGGGCAGAGAGGACACCCCCACCCCTGTGTCAGCCTCAGATCTGACCCCGAGGCCGGAAGCCAGCTGGAGACACCGGGGGGCCCTGTGCGGTGAGGGAGCCGGTTCCAGCTGTGCCCACTAGGGGGCACCCTCCCGGGACGTAGTCACCGTGTACCGTGTTCCCGGTGCCGGACCACACCCGTCTGCCCACAGCACGCTCTGAGACAGACCCGGGTGACACCCATAGGGGCAACCGTCTCCCGCTGCCGGATCCCTCTCCCCTGGAGCTCTGTGGGCTCCCCTCCCCACGCCCCCTTGTTTCTGTCTGCTCCTGCGTCCCGCCACCCCACAACAGCCCCGCTACATCTGGTGGCTGCATCCTTCAGCACCAAGTGGCCATGCCCACGGATGGACGGGCACAGCCCAACAGGGCCGCGCCAGTGCACGGACGGGTATGATCCCAACTGACGTTCATCAGTGGATGGACGCGAGCCAACGTGGTGCCCAACGATGGATGGATACAAACCATTATGGCCGCACCAATGAGAAAAAACCAAAATGGTGCCCATGGATGGATGAGGTGGACAGGCACAAGCCAACATGGCGGCGCCCAGGGAGGGTTGGACGGACAGATGGACACAAGCCAACATGGCGGCGCCCAGGGAGGGTTGGACGGACGGATGGACACAAGCCAACATGGCGGCGCCCAGGGAGGGTTGGACGGATGGACGGACAGACACAAGCCAACATGGCGGTGCCCAGGGAGGGTTGGACGGACGGACGGACAGATGGACACAAGCCAACATGGCGGTGCCCAGGGAGGGTTGGACGGACGGACGGACAGATGGACACAAGCCAACATGGCGGTGCCCAGGGAGGGTTGGACGGACGGACGGATGGACACAAGCCAACATGGCGGTGCCCAGGGAGGGTTGGACGGACGGACGGACAGATGGACACAAGCCAACATGGCGGCGCCCATGGAGGGTTGGACAGATGGACGGACGGACACAAGCCAACATGGCGGCGCCCAGGGAGGGTTGGACGGACGGATGGACACAAGCCAACATGGCGGCGCCCAGGGAGGGTTGGACGGACGGACAGACAGATGGACACAAGCCAACATGGTGGCGCCCAGGGAGGGTCGGACGGACGGATGGACACAAGCCAACATGGCGGCGCCCAGGGAGGGTTGGACGGACGGACGGACACAAGCCAACATGGCGGCGCTCAGGGAGGGTTGGATGGACCGACGGACGGATGGACACAAGCCAACATGGCGGTGCCCATCTATGGATGGACCCAAGCCAATGTGGCGGCACCAGTCCATCCATGGGCGCCACCCGAGACGGCGGCAGTCCCAGGTGCACAGACAGAAGCCCACGAGGCCGCGCCACGGCCCCCCGCCCCCTCACCTTGACGGAGTAGGCCAGGGAGATGGTGACGGCCAAGGGCAGCCCCTCGGGCACGGCCACCACCAGCACGGTGACGCCGATGATGAAGAACTTGACGAAGTACTGGACATAGACGGGGGTGCACTCGGCCAGCCAGACCCGTCCGTCCAACACGAAGGTCTGGATCACGAAGTACAGTACCAGGATGATCACGGTGATGGCCGACATCACCAGACCTGCCCGGGGGTTGGGGGAGAGGGGTTAGTGGGGGGGGGGGGAGGGTCCAGCCCCAGATCACAGCTGGCTCCCCCTAGAGGGGACAGGCCCCAGGCCCCATTCCCTGCCCCCCTGAGCCAGCCTGTCCCCGCCCTGGGCCGGGGGGGAGCCAGCGCCCCAGCACGGAAGGGATCAACACCTGCTTTCCCAATCTGCACAGCCAGTTTGGTGAGCTTGCCCTGCAGCACGGATTTCTCTTTCTTGGGCGCGCTGGTTTTCTTCTTCTCCCGATCCTCCATCTCGCCGCCCTCGGCGCTCTTCAGCGGCTGCATCTCCATGGCCACCGCGCCGTCCTGCTTCTTGGCTGTGCGGACACAGGGAGGGAAGCAGGTCAATGCCCCACCAAAGCGGGATAGGAGGGGGATTCACCACACCCGCTCCCAGAGCGGGGGTGAGAACCCAGGAGTCCTGGCTCCCGGCCCCCCCTGCTCTAATCCACCAGCCCCCACTCCCCTCCCCGAGCTGGGGAGAGAACCCAGGAGTCCTGGCTCCCAGACCCCCCTGCTCTAACCACCAGACTGTGAACGTGCAAAGTGTCCCAATTCAAGTCATCTCCCCCAAGACCCCAGCTGGGCCCGGGTCCCCCTGGCCCGTTACCTTTGTTCTGAATATTCTCCACCACACCGTCCTGGGGCTTCCCTACAACAGAAGAAGGGTCGACAGAGACAGGACACTTGAGGCCAGACAGACGGACAGGACAACACAGATGATGGAGCCACAGAGACACTGCAGCCCCCAGCCCGCCCCGCGGGGAGCCGGCGCTGGGGGAGGGCTGGGAGGGGACTCCTGTCTGTGCAGGGGGGCAGGTGTGGAGGGACAGGCAGTGCTGGAGCTCTGAGTTCGGGGAGATAGCAGGGTCCCCCCAGCGCCGCTTAGAACTGAGGGTTCCCTGGGGAGTATCAGGGGAGGGGGTGTCCCTGCCGCCCCTGCTGGAGGGGATGAGCCCTGCTCTGGGTGTCCGTCCGTCCCTGCTCTGTGCTGGGGCAGAATCTCTGGCGGGACTCCACGGAAGCGGAAATCAGGACCCAGCCCGGCCCCCATTGCAATCTGGGGTGACTCCGGATTGGCTCCTGGGGAGCTGAGCTCAGAACCCAGCCCTGCAGGGGCAGCAGATACTCGTTAAAACGCTGCTCTCTTCCAGCAGAAAGCACCGGAAACCTGAGTGTGATTGCATCCGTCTACGGGATTGTCTGCGGGTTGCTGTACCAGGGAGACGCATCTGCAACTTCTCCAGGCTGGTATTTATCTCAGCAGGGCCCCATCCTTCCAAACGAGGGCACGGGAGAGTGCCATGTTATATCACTGTAACCACCAGACCCCCTCCCCTCCCAGAGCCAGGAGAGAACCCAGGAGTCCTGGCTCCCAGCCCCTCACCCCACCCCAACCATTATACTGCACTGAAGTAAAACACAGAATTCAGAATATGCCAGATTACAATGGGAGCAGGGCTGGATTCTGATTTTAGCTTCCCCAGGGTCAATCTGGAGTCATCCCTGATTGCAATGGGGGCAGGACCAGATTCCGATCTCAGCTACTCCAGGGTCAAACTGGAGTCACGCCCTGACTGCCATGACCTCAGGATTCCATTTCCACGTGAATTCTCTTGGCTGGAACCCTGGGGTGACCTCCCCGATCTCCAACCAACAGAAGGCAACACTGCGTCCGATGAAGAGGAGGCTTATTAGATACAACTGCGCGGAGATGATCCAGGAGGACAACGGGTCACTAGAGGAATCTATGGAGTCAACGCTGGGCAGTCAACATAGGACGGCACTCAGCATGGACATGAACTGGAGTCAATAGGACATAGTTAGTGACCAGTCAATAGGGAATGGGCGTCGGTCACTGGCAAGGCTGAGTTGACTCCCGAGAATGCCAAGTCAAGGCAAGTTGACAGCGAGTCACTTAGCAAGGATGCGTGGCCCCTGTGGATCAACAAGAAGTCAACCGTTGTTGAAGCGGAGGCAATATGGAGTAATGAGTTCCTATGGGGCAGCATCAGGTCCATAAAGATAGCTAATGAGGTTAGGTCAATACAGACATGAAAGGAGTTGATTGGCGATGGGTCATTCTCCAGCCATGCTGACTCCATGCTGTGGCTAACTGGCTCAGTACGGAGAAAGAATCAGTCCATCAGCGTTGGGTCAGCATGGATGGAGAGGAAGTCAGTTAGGGATGGGTCAATATAGATGGAGGACGAGTCAATTAGCAATCAGTCAATACGGATGCAGAGAGAGTCCATCCGTGATGATGTTGGGTCAATAGACGGAGAATGACTTGGTTGAGGATGTCATGGGGTCCACACCGATGCAGAATGAGTCAGTTGGGTCCATAGGGATTGAGCGCGAGCCCATTAGCAAGTGTACGGGGTCAATACAGAAGGGGAATGACTTGGCTGGTGAAGGTGTTGGGTCAGTACGGATGGAGGGTGAATCGGTTCCAAGCGGCGTCAGGTCAGTGTGGACGGAGGATGAGTCCATCAGCAATTGTGTTGGATGAATACAGATGGAGAATGACTGTGAGGGGTGGCATCAGGTCAGTGCGGTTGGAGAATGAGTTGGCTGGTGATGGTGTTGGGTAAATACACACGGAAAATGAGTCCGTTCCAAATGGCGCTGGGCCAATATGGATGGAGAATGAGTCCATTGGCGCTGGGTCAATACCAATGGAGAACAAGTCGGTTAGGGACGGTGTTAGGTCAGTGCCCAATGGTGTTGCGTCCACCCAGTTTGGGTGCACCACGTCCTCCAGTCAGTACAGAATTCCGGTGGGGCTGTGCAAATCCACATTGATTATGTGGAGTGAACATAGGATGGGGATGAATCAGTCGGGGATTGGGATGGTCAATATGAACGGATGGGGAGTCAATACGGACGGGTGTTGTGTCAGAGCTCTTCACCACCTGATCCTTGGGATTCAGAGGCCACTGTGGGGAGTGGAAGGGGGGGAGCCAGACTAGCAGAGCTCTTCTTGGCAGATGGTTCTTTAGTGCAGTGGTAGGGTGGAGTTTGCAGTTGGGTTGGAGTCTATTGCTAGGACTGTGGATTTAACTGCTGTCAGGGCATCCAGAAGTGGCACCTTGAACGGACAATGAAACCCAGTGAGTCTAAGGCCAGCACCATCGAGTCAAAATGGCGTGACACTAAGCCAGCGTGGGCTGGAGCTGAGGGAATGGGGTCTGCCCAAGAAAAAGGCTTTGAGTCAACATGGGCCGCCGCTGGCCCCACCACACTCATCGAGTCAATGTGGGATGGTGAAGACTCAATGTCAACACACGATGGCACAGAGTCTCCATGAGCAACATTGAGTCCACACGCAACGAGGTGCCACCGGGAGCTGATGGAGCCCGCTCAAGGCATGACATGGCGGAGACCTTGACCACAGCAAAACAGGAGCTGGTAGAACCAGCTCAGGAGGAGGACATGAAAATGGACACCAAGAACGAGCCCTGGGAAACCAAAAAGGCCCCTCACCTTTCTTATCCTTCTTCTCCTCTTCCTCCCCACTGGCTCCCAGCAAGGTGAAGATAATCCCAGTCTGGGAGTTCACCCCGACGGCCGTGACGACCATCCGCCCCGAGCCTTCCATGACGTGGGTGCCTGGGAAAGCAGAGGCAGAGTGAACAGGAGGCTACGCGTGCTCGGGCCGTCAGCTCCCTTCCACCACTCAGGACACCTGGGTTCCATTCATGGCTCTGCGGCAGACCACCTCCAAGAGTCGCTGACTGCCGGGGGAGAGCGCCCCCCACTGAGCCCCCCCACCCCATAGCACAGCGCCCCCTAGCACCCGGCGTGGACTGCCAGGGGAGCGCGCCCCTCACTGAGCCCCCCCACCCCACAGCACAGCGCCCCCTAGCACCCGGCATGGACTGCCAGGGGAGCGCGCCCCTCACTGAGCCCCCCACCCCACAGCACAGCGCCCCCTAGCACCCGGCAGGGACTGCCAGGGGAGAGCGCCCCACACTGAGCCCCTGCCCCCTAGCACAGCGCCCCCTGGCACCCGGCAGGGACTGCCAGGGGAGAGCGCCCCCCACTGAGCCCCTGCCCCCTAGCACAGCGCCCCCTAGCACCCGGCAGGGACTGCCAGGGGAGAGCGCCCCACACTGAGCCCCTGCCCCCTAGCACAGCGCCCCCTGGCACCCGGCAGGGACTGCCAGGGGAGAGCGCCCCCCACTGAGCCCCCCCACCCCACAGCACAGCGCCCCCTAGCACCCGGCGTGGACTGCCAGGGGAGAGCGCCCCCCACTGAGCCCCTGCCCCCTAGCACAGCGCCCCCTAGCACCCGGCATGGACTGCCAGGGGAGAGCGCCCCCCACTGAGCCCCTGCCCCCTAGCACAGCGCCCCCTAGCACCCGGCATGGACTGCCAGGGGAGAGCGCCCCCCACTGAGCCCCTGCCCCCTAGCACAGCGCCCCCTAGCACCCGGCAGGGACTGCCAGGGGAGAGCGCCCCACACTGAGCCCCTGCCCCCTAGCACAGCGCCCCCTGGCACCCGGCAGGGACTGCCAGGGGAGAGCGCCCCCCACTGAGCCCCTGCCCCCTAGCACAGCGCCCCCTAGCACCCGGCAGGGACTGCCAGGGGAGAGCGCCCCACACTGAGCCCCTGCCCCCTAGCACAGCGCCCCCTGGCACCCGGCAGGGACTGCCAGGGGAGAGCGCCCCCCACTGAGCCCCTGCCCCCTAGCACAGCGCCCCCTAGCACCCGGCAGGGACTGCCAGGGGAGAGCGCCCCCCACTGAGCCCCTGCCCCCTAGCACAGCGCCCCCTAGCACCCGGCAGGGACTGCCAGGGGAGAGCGCCCCACACTGAGCCCCTGCCCCCTAGCACAGCGCCCCCTGGCACCCGGCGTGGACTGCCAGGGGAGAGCGCCCCCCACTGAGCCCCCCCACCCCACAGCACAGCGCCCCCTAGCACCCGGCATGGACTGCCAGGGGAGATCGCCCCCCACTGAGCCCCTGCCCCACAGCACAGCGCCCCCTAGCACCCGGCATGGACTGCCAGGGGAGAGCGCCCCCCACTGAGCCCCTGCCCCACAGCACAGCGCCCCCTAGCACCCGGCGTGGACTGCCAGGGGAGAGCGCCCCCCACTGAGCCCCTGCCCCACAGCACAGCGCCCCCTAGCACCCGGCATGGACTGCCAGGGGAGAGCGCCCCACACTGAGCCCCCCCACCCCATAGCACAGCGCCCCCTAGCACCCGGCGTGGACTGCCAGGGGAGAGCGCCCCCCACTGAGCCCCTGCCCCCTAGCACAGCGCCCCCTAGCACCCGGCATGGACTGCCAGGGGAGCGCGCCCCCCACTTAGCCCCCTGCCCCATAGCACAGCGCCCCCTAGCACCCGGCATGGACTGCCAGGGGAGATCGCCCCCCACTGAGCCCCCCCACCCCACAGCACAGCGCCCCCTAGCACCCGGCGTGGACTGCCAGGGGAGAGCGCCCCCCACTGAGCCCCCCCACCCCACAGCACAGCGCCCCCTAGCACCCGGCATGGACTGCCAGGGGAGATCGCCCCCCACTGAGCCCCCCCACCCCACAGCACAGCGCCCCCTAGCACCCGGCATGGACTGCCAGGGGAGAGCGCCCCCCACTGAGCCCCCTGCCCCATAGCACAGCGCCCCCTAGCACCCGGCATGGACTGCCAGGGGAGCGCGCCCCCCACTTAGCCCCCTGCCCCATAGCACAGCGCCCCCTAGCACCCGGCATGGACTGCCAGGGGAGAGCGCCCCCCACTGAGCCCCTGCCCCCTAGCACAGCGCCCCCTAGCACCCGGCATGGACTGCCAGGGGAGCGCGCCCCCCACTTAGCCCCCTGCCCCATAGCACAGCGCCCCCTAGCACCCGGCATGGACTGCCAGGGGAGCGCGCCCCCCACTTAGCCCCCTGCCCCATAGCACAGCGCCCCCTAGCACCCGGCGTGGACTGCCAGGGGAGAGCGCCCCCCACTGAGCCCCTGCCCCCTAGCACAGCGCCCCCTAGCACCCGGCATGGACTGCCAGGGGAGAGCGCCCCCCACTGAGCCCCCCCACCCCATAGCACAGCGCCCCCTAGCACCCGGCATGGACTACCAGGGGAGAGCGCCCCCCACTGAGCCCCCCCACCCCATAGCACAGCGCCCCCTAGCACCCGGCATGGACTGCCAGGGGAGAGCGCCCCCCACTGAGCCCCCCCACCCCATAGCACAGCGCCCCCTAGCACCCGGCATGGACTACCAGGGGAGAGCGCCCCCCACTGAGCCCCCCCACCCCACAGCACAGCGCCCCCTAGCACCCGGCGTGGACTGCCAGGGGAGATCGCCCCCCACTGAGCCCCTGCCCCACAGCACAGCGCCCCCTAGCACCCGGCAGGGACTGCCAGGGGAGAGCGCCCCCCACTGAGCCCCTGCCCCACAGCACAGCGCCCCCTAGCACCCGGCATGGACTGCCAGGGGAGAGCGCCCCCCACTGAGCCCCTGCCCCCTAGCACAGCGCCCCCTAGCACCCGGCATGGACTGCCAGGGGAGAGCGCCCCCCACTGAGCCCCCCACCCCACAGCACAGCGCCCCCTAGCACCCGGCATGGACTGCCAGGGGAGAGCGCCCCCCACTGAGCCCCCCACCCCACAGCACAGCGCCCCCTAGCACCCGGCATGGACTGCCAGGGGAGAGCGCCCCACACTGAGCCCCCCCACCCCACAGCACAGCGCCCCCTAGCACCCGGCATGGACTGCCGGGGGAGAGCGCCCCCCACTGAGCCCCTGCCCCACAGCACAGCGCCCCCTAGCACCCGGCATGGACTGCCAGGGGAGAGCGCCCCCCACTGAGCCCCTGCCCCACAGCACAGCGCCCCCTAGCACCCGGCATGGACTGCCAGGGGAGAGCGCCCCCCACTGAGCCCCCCCACCCCACAGCACAGCGCCCCCTAGCACCCGGCATGGACTGCCAGGGGAGAGCGCCCCCCACTGAGCCCCCCCACCCCACAGCACAGCGCCCCCTAGCACCCGGCAGGGACTGCTGGGGGAGAGCACCCCCCACTGAGCCCCCCCACCCCACAGCACAGCGCCCCCTAGCACCCGGCGTGGACTGCCAGGGGAGCGCGCCCCTCACTGAGCCCCCCCACCCCACAGCACAGCGCCCCCTAGCACCCGGCATGGACTGCCAGGGGAGAGCGCCCCCCACTGAGCCCCTGCCCCCTAGCACAGCGCCCCCTAGCACCCGGCATGGACTGCCAGGGGAGCGCGCCCCCCACTTAGCCCCCTGCCCCATAGCACAGCGCCCCCTAGCACCCGGCATGGACTGCCAGGGGAGATCGCCCCCCACTGAGCCCCCCCACCCCACAGCACAGCGCCCCCTAGCACCCGGCGTGGACTGCCAGGGGAGAGCGCCCCCCACTGAGCCCCCCCACCCCACAGCACAGCGCCCCCTAGCACCCGGCATGGACTGCCAGGGGAGAGCGCCCCCCACTGAGCCCCCCACCCCACAGCACAGCGCCCCCTAGCACCCGGCAGGGACTGCCAGGGGAGAGCGCCCCACACTGAGCCCCTGCCCCCTAGCACAGCGCCCCCTAGCACCCGGCATGGACTGCCAGGGGAGAGCGCCCCCCACTGAGCCCCCCCACCCCACAGCACAGCGCCCCCTAGCACCCGGCATGGACTGCCAGGGGAGAGCGCCCCCCACTGAGCCCCCCCACCCCATAGCACAGCGCCCCCTAGCACCCGGCATGGACTGCCAGGGGAGAGCGCCCCCCACTGAGCCCCTGCCCCATAGCACAGCGCCCCCTAGCACCCGGCATGGACTGCCAGGGGAGAGCGCCCCCCACTGAGCCCCTGCCCCCTAGCACAGCGCCCCCTAGCACCCGGCATGGACTGCCAGGGGAGCGCGCCCCCCACTTAGCCCCCTGCCCCATAGCACAGCGCCCCCTAGCACCCGGCGTGGACTGCCAGGGGAGAGCGCCCCCCACTGAGCCCCTGCCCCCTAGCACAGCGCCCCCTAGCACCCGGCATGGACTACCAGGGGAGAGCGCCCCCCACTGAGCCCCCCCACCCCACAGCACAGCGCCCCCTAGCACCCGGCGTGGACTGCCAGGGGAGAGCGCCCCCCACTGAGCCCCTGCCCCACAGCACAGCGCCCCCTAGCACCCGGCATGGACTGCCAGGGGAGAGCGCCCCCCACTGAGCCCCTGCCCCCTAGCACAGCGCCCCCTAGCACCCGGCATGGACTGCCAGGGGAGAGCGCCCCACACTGAGCCCCCCCACCCCACAGCACAGCGCCCCCTAGCACCCGGCATGGACTGCCGGGGGAGAGCGCCCCACACTGAGCCCCCCCACCCCACAGCACAGCGCCCCCTAGCACCCGGCGTGGACTGCCAGGGGAGAGCGCCCCCCACTGAGCCCCTGCCCCCTAGCACAGCGCCCCCTAGCACCCGGCATGGACTGCCAGGGGAGCGCGCCCCCCACTTAGCCCCCTGCCCCATAGCACAGCGCCCCCTAGCACCCGGCGTGGACTGCCAGGGGAGAGCGCCCCCCACTGAGCCCCCCCACCCCACAGCACAGCGCCCCCTAGCACCCGGCATGGACTGCCAGGGGAGAGCGCCCCACACTGAGCCCCCCCACCCCCTAGCACAGCGCCCCCTAGCACCCGGCATGGACTGCCAGGGGAGAGCGCCCCACACTGAGCCCCCCCACCCCACAGCACAGCGCCCCCTAGCACCCGGCATGGACTGCCGGGGAGAGCGCCCCCCACTGAGCCCCTGCCCCCTAGCACAGCGCCCCCTAGCACCCGGCATGGACTGCCAGGGGAGAGCGCCCCCCACTGAGCCCCTGCCCCACAGCACAGCGCCCCCTAGCACCCGGCATGGACTGCCAGGGGAGAGCGCCCCCCACTGAGCCCCTGCCCCACAGCACAGCGCCCCCTAGCACCCGGCATGGACTGCCAGGGGAGAGCGCCCCCCACTGAGCCCCCCCACCCCACAGCACAGCGCCCCCTAGCACCCGGCATGGACTGCCAGGGGAGAGCGCCCCCCACTGAGCCCCTGCCCCCTAGCACAGCGCCCCCTAGCACCCGGCATGGACTGCCAGGGGAGCGCGCCCCCCACTTAGCCCCCTGCCCCATAGCACAGCGCCCCCTAGCACCCGGCATGGACTGCCAGGGGAGAGCGCCCCCCACTGAGCCCCCCACCCCACAGCACAGCGCCCCCTAGGGCCAGCACTTAGGCTGACCTAATGCCCCCCCACACACACACACACACTCACACACCTGAGAGCAGCATGGGATCTTTCTCCACGGATTTCCGCACATGGTCTGATTCCCCGGTCAGGGAGCTCTCGTCAATCTTCAGGTCGTTCCCCTGGATCAGAACCCCGTCAGCAGGAAGCAAGTCGCCTGGCGAAGGGGAGAAAATGGCCCACATGAGACCTGTGTGTCCCTCTGCCCTGGTGTCGGGCCTCCCTGGATCTGCCCCCCACATGGGACCTGCATAGCCCAGATGGCACCCACATGCCCCACAAGCCCTTCTCAGATCACACCAACATGCCTGTGAGGAACTGGGCCTGTTCTCAATGTGGTGGTTGAATGCTGAGTGGGGAGTGTGGGCCGGGGAAGGTTGCAGGGGGGTTGGCTGGGGGGCTGCATTGGGGGATGGGAGACTGGCCTTGAGGGAGGATACCCTAACGTGAGAACCCAGGAGGGGGCTCGGGCCAGGTGACACCTTTGCCCAGGAAACTGGACAAAGGCTGGGGAAGGAGCCGGGGGAGGGTGGGTGAGAGACGCTGGAGGGAGTTAGGTTTTCAGGAGCTGGCTGGTGGACTGGAGGGGAGCCCAGACGGGGCTCTGCCCCCCCAATGGGGCTGTGGACCTAATTGGGGGAGGTCCTGTTGTCTGTGCCTGCAAGACCTGTCTTGGGCCGTGTTCCTGTCGTCTAAATAAACCTGCTGCTTTACTGGCTGGCTGAGAGTCGCGGGGAATCGCAGGAAGCCGGGGGTGCAGGGCCTGGTGTCCCCCCACACTCCGTGACAATGCCCATCTGCCCCAGCATCGGGCCGCCCCAAGATCAGACCCCCTGTGCCCTCGGCCCAGTCATTGTGGATCTTGACCCATGAGTCCCTCTGCCCCCCAGATGGGACCTGCATACCCCTCTGCCCCCGATGGTACACACATGCCACCTGGGATCAGAGCCACATGCCAATCTAGCCCTTCCCAGGTCAGTCCCACGAGCCCCTCTGCCACGGTGTTGGGATCACCCCCTCCCTGCAAGTCCCGGTGCCCTGGCCTCATCACCCCCCGAGCCCGGCATCGGGGCGCACTCACCGTATTTGATCTGGGCGATGTCTCCCACCACCAGCTCGGCCACGGGGATCTGGATCTGCTGCCCGTTGCGGACGACGGCGAATTTCTGCTCCTGCTCGATGCGGCTCTGGAGCCCCCGGAACTGCTTCTCCTTGCTCCAGTCGTTGAAGGCCGTGACCAGCACCACACAGATGACGGAGAGCAGGATGGCCGCCCCCTCGATCCAGCCGGCCTCCGACTCGCCCTCGTCCTCCGCCCCCGCGGCCAGATTCCCACAGGCTGCGCCACACCACGGGGCAGAACCAGGGCGGAGCAGAAGGAGAGAGAGAGGGAATGGGACAGGAAGGAGGAGTTGGAGGTCAGGCCAGAGCCAAGGAAAGGGAACATGCATTGAGGCTGACAGACAGGGACAATGGAGGAGGAAGTCCCCCCACATGGTCCTGCTCCCCTCCCCCCACAGGCCAGGTGGCATTAGGGTGGGGAGCCCCCAGCCAGGGGTGGGAAGGGTCTGCAGTGGGAGAAATGTGTCAGGGCGTGGGTGGGCTGATGGATGAGCACAGGGACGGGGCAGGGGATGGATGGGTGGCCGGATAGGTGGGCGGACCGCTGGCCGGACGGATGGATGGGTCAGTGGTTGGATGGACGGATGGATGGATGGATGGATGGATGGATCAACGGACGGACGGACGGATTAGTGACCATATGGATGGATGAATGGGTCAGTGGATGGATGGATGGATGGATGGATGGAGTAGCAGATGGATGGATGGAGGCGTAGCGGATGGACGGACCAGCAGGTGGACGGACAGATGGAGCAGCGGGTGGACAGAGGGAGTAGCAGCAGACAGATGGATGAATGGGTCAGCAGATGGATGGACGGATGGATCAGAGGATGGACGGATGGAGGCGTAGTGGACGGACGGACCGGCGGCTGGATGGACGGACCAGTGGGTGGACAGGTAGGTCAGTGGATGGACGGATGAGGAGTACCAGATGGACGGATGGATGGGTCAGCGGGTTGATGGACGAACGGACCAGAGGGTGGATGGATGGAGGCGTACCAGAAGGACAGATGGATGGGTCAGCGGGTGGACGGACGGAGCAGTGGGTGGACGGACGGATAGAGCAGTGGGTGGACAAGGGAGTAGCAGCAGACGGATGTATGAATGGGTCAGCAGATGGGTGGATGGACGGATCAGCAGATGGATGGATAGAGGCATAGCGGATGGACGGGTCAGCGGGTGGATGGATGGACGAAGCAGCGGGTGGACGGACAGGTCAGTGGATGGACGGATGGAGGCGTACCAGACGGACGGACGGAGCAGCGGGTGGATGGATGGACGGAGCAGCGGGTGGACAGGTAGGTCAGTGCATGGACGGATGGAGGCGTACCAGACGGATGGATGGATGCGTCAGCGGGTGGATGGATGGACGGAGCAGAGGGTGAACGGGTGGGTCAGTGGATGGACGGATGGAGGCGTACCAGACGGACGGACGGAGCAGCGGGTGGATGGATGGACGGAGCAGCGGGTGGACAGGTAGGTCAGTGCATGGACGGATGGAGGCGTACCAGACGGATGGATGGATGCGTCAGCGGGTGGATGGATGGACGGAGCAGAGGGTGAACGGGTTGGTCAGTGGATGGACGGATGGAGGCATACCAGACGGACGGACGGAGCAGCGGGTGGATGGATGGACGGAGCAGCGGGTGGACGGGTAGGTCAGTGGATGGACGGATGGAGGCGTACCAGACGGACGGACGGAGCAGCGGGTGGACGGACAGGTCAGTGCATGGACGGATGGAGGCGTACCAGACGGACGGACGGAGCAGCGGGTGGATGGATGGACGGAGCAGCGGGTGGACGGACAGGTCAGTGCATGGACGGATGGAGGCGTACCAGACGGACGGACGGAGCAGCGGGTGGATGGATGGATGGAGCAGCGGGTGGACGGACAGGTCAGTGCATGGACGGATGGAGGCGTACCAGACGGACGGACGGAGCAGCGGGTGGATGGATGGACGGAGCAGAGGGTGAACGGGTGGGTCAGTGCATGGACGGATGGAGGCGTACCAGACGGACGGACGGAGCAGCGGGTGGATGGATGGACGAAGCAGCGGGTGGACGGACAGGTCAGTGGATGGACGGATGGAGGCGTACCAGACGGACGGACGGAGCAGCGGGTGGACGGACAGGTCAGTGCATGGACGGATGGAGGCGTACCAGACGGACGGACGGAGCAGCGGGTGGATGGATGGACGGAGCAGCGGGTGGACGGACAGGTCAGTGCATGGACAGATGGAGGCGTACCAGACGGAGGGATGGATGGGTCAGCGGGTGGATGGACGGACGGAGCAGCGGGTGGATGGACGGACGGAGCAGCGGGTGGACGGACAGGTCAGTGGATGGACGGATGGAGGCATACCAGACGGACGGACGGCGCAGCGGGTAGATGGATGGACGGAGCAGCGGGTGGACGGGTAGGTCAGTGCATGGACGGATGGAGGCGTACCAGACGGACGGACGGAGCAGCGGGTGGATGGATGGACGAAGCAGCGGGTGGACGGACAGGTCAGTGGATGGACGGATGGAGGCGTACCAGACGGACGGACGGCGCAGCGGGTAGATGGATGGACGGAGCAGCGGGTGGACGGGTAGGTCAGTGCATGGACGGATGGAGGCGTACCAGACGGACGGACGGAGCAGCGGGTGGACGGACAGGTCAGTGCATGGACGGATGGAGGCGTACCAGACGGAGGGATGGATGGGTCAGCGGGTGGATGGATGGACGGAGCAGCGGGTGGACGGACAGGTCAGTGGATGGACGGATGGAGGCGTACCAGACGGACGGACGGAGCAGCGGGTGGATGGATGGACGGAGCAGCGGGTGGACAGGTAGGTCAGTGCATGGACGGATGGAGGCGTACCAGACGGATGGATGGATGCGTCAGCGGGTGGATGGATGGACGGAGCAGAGGGTGAACGGGTGGGTCAGTGGATGGACGGATGGAGGCGTACCAGACGGACGGACGGAGCAGCGGGTGGATGGATGGACGGAGCAGCGGGTGGACAGGTAGGTCAGTGCATGGACGGATGGAGGCGTACCAGACGGATGGATGGATGCGTCAGCGGGTGGATGGATGGACGGAGCAGAGGGTGAACGGGTTGGTCAGTGGATGGACGGATGGAGGCATACCAGACGGACGGACGGAGCAGCGGGTGGATGGATGGACGGAGCAGCGGGTGGACGGGTAGGTCAGTGGATGGACGGATGGAGGCGTACCAGACGGACGGACGGAGCAGCGGGTGGACGGACAGGTCAGTGCATGGACGGATGGAGGCGTACCAGACGGACGGACGGAGCAGCGGGTGGATGGATGGACGGAGCAGCGGGTGGACGGACAGGTCAGTGCATGGACGGATGGAGGCGTACCAGACGGACGGACGGAGCAGCGGGTGGATGGATGGATGGAGCAGCGGGTGGACGGACAGGTCAGTGCATGGACGGATGGAGGCGTACCAGACGGACGGACGGAGCAGCGGGTGGATGGATGGACGGAGCAGAGGGTGAACGGGTGGGTCAGTGCATGGACGGATGGAGGCGTACCAGACGGACGGACGGAGCAGCGGGTGGATGGATGGACGAAGCAGCGGGTGGACGGACAGGTCAGTGGATGGACGGATGGAGGCGTACCAGACGGACGGACGGAGCAGCGGGTGGACGGACAGGTCAGTGCATGGACGGATGGAGGCGTACCAGACGGACGGACGGAGCAGCGGGTGGATGGATGGACGGAGCAGCGGGTGGACGGACAGGTCAGTGCATGGACAGATGGAGGCGTACCAGACGGAGGGATGGATGGGTCAGCGGGTGGATGGACGGACGGAGCAGCGGGTGGATGGACGGACGGAGCAGCGGGTGGACGGACAGGTCAGTGGATGGACGGATGGAGGCATACCAGACGGACGGACGGCGCAGCGGGTAGATGGATGGACGGAGCAGCGGGTGGACGGGTAGGTCAGTGCATGGACGGATGGAGGCGTACCAGACGGACGGACGGAGCAGCGGGTGGATGGATGGACGAAGCAGCGGGTGGACGGACAGGTCAGTGGATGGACGGATGGAGGCGTACCAGACGGACGGACGGCGCAGCGGGTAGATGGATGGACGGAGCAGCGGGTGGACGGGTAGGTCAGTGCATGGACGGATGGAGGCGTACCAGACGGACGGACGGAGCAGCGGGTGGACGGACAGGTCAGTGCATGGACGGATGGAGGCGTACCAGACGGAGGGATGGATGGGTCAGCGGGTGGATGGATGGACGGAGCAGCGGGTGGACGGACAGGTCAGTGGATGGACGGATGGAGGCGTACCAGACGGACGGACGGAGCAGCGGGTGGATGGATGGACGGAGCAGCGGGTGGACGGACAGGTCAGTGCATGGACGGATGGAGGCGTACCAGACAGATGGACGGATCAGAGGAGGAACGGTCATGTCTCCCTCATCCCGCCTTGCAGCCCCATGACCCAACCACACCTGAGCTACCTCCCAGGTGTGGAAAACGCCCCCCGCCCGCCTTCTTCCTTCCCCACACCGAGCTGCTGACCCTGGGATCTGGCCCCACGGAGACGGCCCCGCCCCATCTCGTGGGGGGGGATGCCCCAGGCTCTGGGAGCCCCCCAGGCAAGGACTGACCTTCGCTCTCCTCTCCCGGTGGGGCGTAGAAGGACAGCCCCAGGGAGATGATGGCTGCGATCTCCAGGATGATCAGGGTCACGTCCTGCAGAGCCTCCCACACCAGCTGCAGGAAGGTCTTGGGCTGCTTGGGTGGGATGAAGTTGTGGCCGTAGATCTGCCGCCGCTTCTCCAGGTCGGCCGCATTGTCCGACAGGCCTGAGCAGGGGCAGAGAGAGGGAGGATGAAGGTGGAGCCCAGATGCCTGGGTTCTCTCCTTGGTTCTGGGAGGGGAGTGGGGGCTGGTGGTTAGAGCAGGGGGGCTGGGAGCCCGGATGCCTGGGTTCTCTCCCTGGCTCTGGGAGGGGAGCGGGGGCTAGTGGTTAGAGGCAGGGAGGCTGGAAAGCCCGGACGCCTGGGTTCTCTCCCCGGCTCTGGGAGGGGAGTGGGGGCTAGTGGTTAGAGCAGGGGGGCTGGGAGCCCGGAAGCCTGGGTTCTCTCCCTGGCTCTGGGAGGGGAGCGGGGGCTAGTGGTTAGAGCAGGGAGGCTGGGAGCCCGGACGCCTGGGTTCTCTCCCCGGCTCTGGGAGGGGAGCGGGGGGCTAGTGGTTAGAGCAGGGAGGCTGGAAGCCCGGACGCCTGGGTTCTCTCCCTGGCTCTGGGAGGGGAGTGGGGGCTAGTGGTTAGAGCAGGGGGGCTGGGAGCCGGACGCCTGGGTTCTCTCCCTGCTCTGGGAGGGAGCGGGGGCTAGTGGTTAGAGCAGGGAGGCTGGGAGCCAGGACTCCTGGGTTCTCTCCCTGGCTCTGGGAGGGGAGCGGGGCTGGTGGTTAGAGCAGGGGGGGCTGGGAGCCCGGACGCCTGGGTTCTCTCCCTGGCTCTGGGAGGGGAGCGGGGGCTGGTGGTTAGAGCAGGGGGGGCTGGGAGCCCAGACGCCTGGGTTCTCTCCCCGGCTCTGGGAGGGGAGTGGGGGCTAGTGGTTAGAGCAGGGGGGCTGGGAGCCCGGACGCCTGGGTTCTCTCCCTGGCTCTGGGAGGGGAGCGGGGGCTGGTGGTTAGAGCAGGGGGCTGGGAGCCCAGACGCCTGGGTTCTCTCCCTGGCTCTGGGAGGGGAGTGGGGGCTGGTGGTTAGAGCAGGGAGGCTGGGAGCCCGGACGCCTGGGTTCTCTCCCCGGCTCTGGGAGGGGAGTGGGGGCTAGTGGTTAGAGCAGGGGGGCTGGGAGCCCGGACGCCTGGGTTCTCTCCCCGGCTCTGGGAGGGGAGTGGGGGCTAGTGGTTAGAGCAGGGGGCTGGGAGCCAGGACTCTGGTGTATTTCGCTGCGGGTCCCAGAGCCAGGTCAGTATGGTGGAGAATTTGCCGATGGTCCCTGGACTGGTGACATTTTAAATATTTAACAAGCTGGCAGGTGAGAGCGGGCGGACGGGGGGGGCAGGGCCACCCGGGGGCCTTTGATCACCCAGGGGGTCGGATCCTGTCCTGCGCAGCTGGGCCCCCGCCCCCCTTTGAAATAAATGAACCACACAGGGGCGCTGGGCTGCACAGATGTCACAGAGCGAACCCAGGAGTCCCGGCTCCCAGCCCCCCCTCCCGGAGCCGGGCAGAGAACCCAGGCGTCCTGTCTCGCATCCATCGCTCTGGTCCCAGGAAATTCACCTGAACCTAAGACCAGCAGCAGTTTGGTTCTGCTCGTTCCCCGGGAGCTGCACCCCCGACGCCTGTTCGGTGGTTGGAGTTATGTCCTGTAGGGGGCGCTCTCCCCTGGCAGGCGGGACCAGACTCGGGGGGGCGGGGGGCTGGGGGGGCAGGGAGTGGGGCGGGGGGCTGGGTGGGGGGCGCTCTCCCCTGGCAGGCGGGACCAGGCTCGGGGGGGCGGGGGCTGGGGGGGCAGGGAGTGGGGCGGGGGGCTGGGTGGGGGGCGCTCTCCCCTGGCAGGCGGGACCAGGCTCGGGGGGGCGGGGGGCTGGGGGGGCAGGGAGTGGGGCGGGGGGCTGGGTGGGGGGCGCTCTCCCCTGGCAGGCGGGACCAGGCTCGGGGGGGCGGGGGGCTGGGGGCACCGTGGGGCAGGGAGTGGGGCGGGGGCTGGGTGGGGGGCTGGGGGGGCAGGGGGGCTGGGGCTGATCTCTCTGCTCCGTGCGGGGGGGTCCCCAGCCCGGCAAGTCGCTGCCGCAGCCCGAAGGGCGAGTCAAGGGGAACCCGGCGCAGGAGCCGACGCTGCAGCTCTGCTCGGAGACACCCCCCGGCCAGCCCCCCCCGCCCCCCCGGCTGCGTCCCCGCCCCGCCCAGCTCCGCCCCCCCCCACGGCCAGCCCCCCAGCTCCGCCCCCCTGGCTCCGTCCCCGCCCAGCCCCCCCCAGCTCCGCCCCCAGCCAGCCCCCCCGCCCAGCTCCGCCACCCCGGCTCCGTCCCCGCCCCCCCGGCCAGCCCCCCCAGCTCCGCCCCCAGCCAGCCCCCCCGCCCAGCTCCGCCCCCCGGCTCCGTCCCCGCCCAGCCCCCCCCAGCTCCGCCCAGCCAGCCCCCCCCGCCCAGCTCCGCCACCCCGGCTCCGTCCCCCGCCCCCCCGGCCAGCCCCCCCCCCAGCTCCGCCCCCCAGCCAGCCCCCCCGCCCCAGCTCCGCCCCCCGGCTCCGTCCCCCCCCCGGCCAGCCCCCCCCGCTCCGCCCCCAGCCAGCCCCCCGCCCCCCCGACTCCGTTCCCGCCCCGCCCAGCTCCGCCCCCCCCCACGGCCAGCCCCCCCCAGCTCCGCCCCCCCGGCTCCGTCCCCGCCCGCCCCCGGCCGGCCCCGGCCCCGGCCAGCTCCGGCCCCCCGGCTCCGCCCCCCCACGGCCAGCCCCCACCCGGGTCCGTCCTCGCCCCCCCCGGGCCAGCCCCCCCCCAGCTCCGACCCCCCCCGCCCTGTCCCGCCCCCCCGGGCCAGCCAGCCCCTCCCGCCTCCGTCCCTGCCCCCCAGCTCCGCCCCCCCCCCGGCTCCTTCCCCCCGTGCCAGCCCCCCCAGCCAGCCCCAGCCAGCCCCTCCCCGGCCCCCGGAGCGAGCCCCCCCCCCGGCCCCCCCGCCCCCGCCCCCGTCCCCTCCTCCACACTTCTCCAAGGGCTGGAGCCACCTGCGGAACCTTAAAGAAGCCTCATTAGAAGGGGGAGAGAACCCAGGAGTCCGGGCTCCCAGCTCCCCCCCAGGGGGCGTGTCTCAGCCAGGGGTCCCCGGATAAAACACCTGGATGCCAAATATTAACCCTTTGAAGAAGACCCAATGTCAGGACGCCTGGGTTCTCTCCCTGGCGGTGGGAGGGGAGTGGGGGCTGGTGGGTTAGAGCAGGGGGGCTGGGAGCCAGGACTCCTGGGTTCTCTCCCCAGCTCTGGGAGGGGAGTGGGGGCTGGTGGCTAGAGCGGGGGCGCTGGGAGCCAGGACTCCTGGGTTCTCTCCCCAGCTCTGGGAGGGGAGTGGGGGCTGTGGTTAGAGCAGGTGGGGGCTGGGAGCCTGACTCCTGGGTTCTCTCCCGGCTCTGGGAGGGGTGCGGGGCTAGTGGTTAGAGCAGGGGGGCTGGGAGCCCGGACTCCTGGGTTCTCCCCCCCCCACGCGCCATGGACGGAGGAGTCGGTACCTTCAGTCGGGGAGTCTTGAGCCGGCGGCAGAGCCCGCTGATGTCGCTGTAGCCGTCCTGGATCTTCTGCAAGGCCTCGGCCCCGCGCAGCTCCATGAGGCCCCGCAGCTCGGGCAGGGTGCAGCCCAGGCCGCCAGCATGGTTCAGCTCCCGCCGCTGGCTCTTGGGGTAGAAATCCACCGCGCTGTTCGCCAGGTCGCCCATGGCGGCGGGCGGGAGCTGGGCCTGGCGCTGGGGCGGCGGGAGAGGCGGACGGGGAAGCCTGCACGGGAGCAGAGGAAGGAGTGAGGGAGGAGAGTGTGCCGGCACTAGGGGGCGCTCTGCTGCGGGGGGCAGGGCGGGGGGCTGGGCAGGGGGTGCTGTCCCCTGGCAGTCATGGCCGGGCAGTAGGAGGTTGTGGGGGGCAGGGCGGGGGCTGGGCAGGGGCTGCTGTCCCCTGGCAGTCATGGCCGGGCAGTGGGAGGTTGCGGGGGGCAGGGTGAGGGGCTGGGCAGGGGGTGCTGTCCCCCAGAAGTCACACCCCCTCCCTCACTCACCGGTCAGCGCCTGCTCTGTGCCAGCGTCTCCATCCTCCAAAGCGCGGTCCCCCCCTAGCAGCCGTGGCCGGCGGGCAGAGCGCGGCCAAGGGGCCAATCCATGGACAATGCTGGGCCGGTCAGTATGGGGGGACCCTGGTCAGAGCCTGGCAGCAGCTTGCCCCCCACCGCTCTGGGGGCACCTGGGGGAGTCACATGGAGAGGAGTGTCATGGTGTGTGTCAGAATTGGGGGAAGCCCCTCTAGTACCCACATCTGTCCACCATCCCCATGAGTATCCACCCACCCAGTGACACCCCATGCAGCCCCCACCCAACAGCATCACCTTCACCCATCCACCCACCGATCCACCCAACAGCACTTTGACCCACCCACCGACCCATCCTCCTACCCAACAACACCTTCATCCACCACCAACCCATCCACCCAACCCAATAGCACCTTCACCCACCCACCGACCCATCCATCCAACCTGCAGCACCTTCACCCACCCACCAACCCATCCTCCCAACCCAACAGCACCTTCACCCACCCACCAACCCATCCTCCTACCCAACACACCTTCACCCACCCACCAACCCATCCACCCAACCCAACAACACCTTCACCCACCCACCGACCCATCCACCCAACCCAACAGCACCTTCACCCACCCACCGACCCATCCACCCAACCCAACAGCACCTTCACCCACCCACCGACCCATCCTCCCAACCCAACAGCACCTTCACCCACCCACCGACCCATCCTCCCAACCCAACAGCACCTTCACCCACCCACCGACCCATCCTCCCAACCCAACAGCACCTTCACCCACCCACCGACCCATCCTCCCAACCCAACCGCACCTTCACCCACCCCAACTCATCCACCCAACCCAACAACACCTTCACCCACCCACTGACCCCACCCACCAACCCATCCTCCCAACCCAACCGCACCTTCACCCACCCACCAACTCATCCACCCAACCCAACAGCAGCTTCACCCACCCACCCAAACCATCCACCCAACACCTTCACCCACCCACGGACCCATCCTCCTACCCAACAACACCTTCACCCACCCACCGACCCATCCACCCAACCAAATGGCACCTTCACCGACCACAATGGAAGTGGACTTGGGGGGAAGCCCCTGGGGGACATGGAACTTCTACGCGGCAGACACTCACCAGACTAGGCTGGGCTTGAACCTTCACTTCCCCCCACTTCCCTAAGAACCGTGGGATCCTAGAGGTGGGTGGCCTGGACGAGCCTCCCGCAGGGGGCTGGCTGGGCTGGATTCACTCCGGAGCGGGACAGGGAGCGCTGGTGCCAAAGACCCATGGCCTCCCCTGGTACAGCTGTGTGGGGCCTTGGGGCCCGGCCTGCTAAAGGGGTCACTCCCGGGAGACTGGCTACAGGCTGGGGCACGGACAAGAGCTCATGGATCCGTGACACTCTGTCCATCCATCCACCCAACAACTCCTCCATTCATCCGTCGTGCAGCTCTGCCGGTGCCCCTCACTCCCGACCCGCAGCCCCCTGCCAGCCCAGCCCTGCCAGTGCCCCTCACTCCCGACCCGCAGCCCCCTGCTAGCCCGGCCCTGCCCCCCCCCGACTACTCCCAGCTCTGCCGGTGCCCCTCACTCCCGACCCGCAGCCCCCTGCCAGCCCAGCCCTGCCCCCCCAGCTCTGCCGGTGCCCCTCACTCCCGACCCGCAGCCCCCTGCCAGCCCAGCCCTGCCCCCCCCAGCTCTGCCGGTGCCCCTCACTCCCGACCCGCAGCCCCTGCCAGCCCAGCCCTGCCCTCCCAGCCCTGCCGGTGCCCCTCACTCCCGACCCGCAGCCCCTGCCAGCCCAGCCCTGCCCCCCCCAGCTCTGCCGGTGCCCCTCACTCCCGACCCGCAGCCCCCTGCCAGCCCAGCCCCTGCCCCCCCGCAGCCCTGCCGGTGCCCCTCACTCCCGACCCGCAGCCCCCTGCTAGCCCCGCCCCTGCTCCCCCCCCAGCTCGGCCGGGTGCCCCTACTCCCGACCGCAGCCCCCCCTGCTAGCCCGGCCCTGCCCCGCCCGACTACTCCCAGCTCTGCCGGTGCCCCTCACTCCCGACCCGCAGCCCCCTGCTAGCCCGGCCCTGCCCCCCCGACTACTCCCAGCTCTGCCGGTGCCCCTCACTCCCGACCCGCAGCCCCTGCTAGCCCAGCCCTGCCGGTGCCCCTCACTCCCGATCCGCAGCCCCTGCCAGACGAGCCCCATAAGCCCCCAGCCCTGCCGGTGCCCCTCACTCCCGACCCGCAGCCCTGCCAGGCCAGCCCCATAACCCCCCAGCCCTGCCGGTGCCCCTCACTCCCCCGCTGCAGTCATTGCTCAGGTGCCTGGGCGGCTCCAGCCGGCGCTGAGCCCTGGCTGCAGCGGGGCTGTTCACTCATTAGTGCATTGAGAGCAGCTGCTGGGAACTACCAGCGCAGCTGAAGGCGCCTGCTCGGGGGAGGCAGGACCCAGGGGCTGCTGGGGCCGATCCCGCCCTGGGAAAAAGGGAGAGGTATCGAATCCGAGCAGAGCAACGGGCCCATGGACTGAGGGTCGCGGTGATGTGTCGCTCTAACCACCAGCCACCACTCCCCTCCCAGAGCTGCGGGGAGAACCCAGGAGTCCTGCTCCCAGCCCCCCTGCTCTAACCCACCAACCCCCACTCCCCTCCCAGAGCTGGGGGGAGAACCCAGGAGTCCTGGCTCCCAGCCCCCCCTGCTCTAACCACCAGCCCCCACTCCCCTCCCAGAGCTGGGGGGAGAACCCAGGAGTCCTGGCTCCCAGCCCCCCCCTGCTCTAACCACCAGCCCCCACTCCCCTCCCAGAGCTGGGGGGAGAACCCAGGAGTCCGGGCTCCCAGCCCCCACTGCTCTAACCACTAGGCCCCATGCCCCTCCCAGAGCCGGGGAGAGAACCCAGGCCGAGCCCCCTGCCCAGTCTCCCTCCGCCCCCAGGTTAGGTCTGGGGGGCCTGGAGCCACGTGGCTCAGCAGAGCCAGTCTTGGGGGCGCTGGATTCCTCCGAGTCCTGAGCTATTTTTACCGCCGTTGCCAAGTGATCGGTGATAGAGACGCCTGCCGGCTCGGCACATTCCCTGGTTCCATCCACCCCGTCCCCCTCCCCGTCCCCGCAGCTTCCGGGACTTCCGGGAACCGGAGAGAGGCCGGGCCCCCCCACTTCCACACCACACCCAGCATGGGCAAGAGCAGGGGGCTGCGGGTCGGGAGTGAGGGGCACCAGCAGAGCTTCCTCTAGCCCCACCCCAGAGCTCTGCCGATGCCCCTCACTCCCGACCCGCAGCCCCTGCTCGACCAGCCCTGGGATAAACGAATCCTGCTGCCCATCTAGCCTGGGTTCCTGTCTCCTGCCCCGGCCCAGGCTGCTGCAGAGGAAAAGGCCAGAAATCCAGTTACTGTCGCCCCGTTTTCCCCGTCGTCAGGGGGCCGCTGGTGTCCATGACTCTGGAAAGTTTCAATCCCCATTAACTTTCTTCTGGATGGTCTCAGAAATATGCCCTACCCCCTGCTCTAACCATTAGACCCCCACTCCCCTCCCAGAGCTGGGGGAGAACCCAGGCATCCGGGCTCCCAGCCCCTGCTCACCAGTCTAACCCACTAGGCCCCATTAAAATTTTCCATGGGTTGGAAACAGATCTCTCAGTCATGCCTCTGAACCTCCCAGCTGTCGGCCTTCCTGTGCCTCAGTTTCCCTCCTCGGCTAACATGCCCCTCCCCCCTTCACACCCGGCTCCACCCTCACGAGTCTGTTGGATGCCCGTAGCCCCGTGGCCAGGAGCCGTGGCTGAGTCGCCGCCAACCCATCAGCTGCCCACGTCCGTCCCGTGGACTCAATGAGCCCGGATCTCCTGGCCCTCAAAGGCCCCGGGGACACCAGTCCGGACCCCAGGGCTTCCAAGTGGAGGCCAGCAGGACCATTAGACCATCTCTTTCCGCTTCCCACCTGTCACAAGCCGTGGGCTTTGTTCAGGTCCCTCTGTCCTGAGCCCAAGAAATTCCCATTCCGCCCCCCACCCCCGAGGCCGAGTTGGCCAGAGATATCCTGGGGGCAGCGGACAAGGGGGCCCAGTGTTTGAAGATGCTCCAGAGATGCCCGGCTGGGGGGTCTTGGCGAATGCAGCTGAGATGTCGGTTACCCGGCTGACGGACTAGAAACGGGGGAGCTCCGGACCGCTCCCACGCCAAGGCATTTCTCCAGCTCCCCGCTCACCTGTGGGGCGCTTCGCCAGCCAGCCCCCCCAATTGCCCAGCCTTCTTCCCAGGGGTTGTACGGACCGAGAGAGACCAAGGCTGGGAGTCCGGGGCTGCAGGGACAAACACGTCTCCGTCCAAATGGGTTTTTTGCTTTCCCGACACAATGAAACATCCAGATTCCAGTTTGAAAAACCCACCAAAACCCCAGCTCCTGGGGGAGGGCAGGGGGGTTCCCCTGATTGGTCCCCCCCAACACACACACAAAAGGAGATTTTTTAGTTTTCACTTCGTCTCAGGCCACCGGAAAGGAGCCGATTCCTGGGAGCAAAGAGCAGGAGACAATCAGGTCCAGTCCAACCTCCTGCTTCTTACATTTCACCCCATCTGCCCCGTCCCTGGGATCCCGTCGGCATCCACTGCGGACACCCGGCTCTTGCGGCCCTCGTCTGACTGCCCAGACCTGCCCTGAATTCATCCCGGCTTCACCTAGAAACACTTCCCAGCTGCAGCCTCCCCCAACCCGGGTTCCTCCTCCCATGCTCAGCGCCCTGCACTGGTCACAATCCAGCACTTGCCTCCTGTCCGGCTTTGTCCAGCCTCTGGATCTCGTCAGACCCTTTCTGTCCCCGACCACCTCCAGATAACGGGCGCTCCCGGAGTCTCTACTCCTTCGGTCCCGGCTCGCCTCTGACGCCATCCTTCCCGTGCGCACCGGAACCGGGCGCCAGATCCCAGCCGTGGTCATGCCAGGGCCAAGCCCAGAGGGAAAATACTCTCCCGGCGCCGCCTCGCAATTGCCCCCGTTTATCTGGCCTGGTCACCCTTTGGGCCACAAGCTAAGGGAAGCTAAAGGATCCACCATGATGCCGGGAAATTCGTCCCTCTTCCTGGGACGAGCCTGAACCTTGTTTCTAGTCTGGTTTGTCTTGATTCGGTTTCCAGCCCCTGGAGCCCACCCCGTCCTCTGCGCCTTCTCCTGGGGGCTCCCGCACTGGAGACGGAGGAGGTGAAGGCGCCGGGTGGCTCCGTCAATCGATGGGACGCGGCTGCGACCCTCCAAGGGAGACCAGGATGTTCGGTGCCAGGCCCGGAGCCCCTTGACCAGCACGAGCCCAGAGTGGGCTGGGAGCAGAGACTGGCGGGGATGGAAGCCCGAGGGGGGGTCCCTGGGCTGGGCTGAGAAGGGCTGGCCGCCCCCCAGGGGTACAGGGGGGAGTTCAAGGAGACACTGGGGATAAAGTGGCCAGGGGCCCGCGGAGGCCGGGAAGAAGATGGTTTGATGGGATAACGTGATTTAGTCAATAGGCAATAATGTGCCATCGCTGGTAAAATGAGGGTCCAGCTGGAGAATCTTGCCCGCATGCTCGGGGTTCTGCTGATCGCCATATTTGGGGTCGGGAAGGAATTTCCTCCAGGGCAGATTGGCAGAGGCCCTGGAGGTTTTTCGCCTTCCTCCGCAGCATGGGGCAGGGGTCGCTGGCTGGAGGATTCTCTGCGACTTGAAGTCTTTAAATCATGATTTGGGGACTTCAACAGCTGAGTCAAGGGAGAGAATTATTCCAGGAGTGGGTGGGTCAGCTTTTGTGGCCTGCATCATGCGGGAGGTCAGACTAGATGACCATATTGGTCCCTTCTGACCTTAAAGTCTATGAGTCTATGAGTCTATAAGACGGGTCTGACCCCCAGCGGAGGGAGGGGGAGGGGGGCAGATGGAGCTGGGGTGGGTTAGGGAGGGGACAAGCTCCCCCACCCGGCCCGGGCCCTTCCCACCCGATGCTCCATCCTGGGAGGTTTCCCCAGCTGCGCCTCCCCCCTTTCCCAGCTGGTTGGTTCGGTTCCATTCGGGAACCACCTGTAACCCCCCCAAATCCTTCCACGGGCTTTGCTAGGCAGCCCAATGGAGAGAGGCTACGGGAACGCAGACCCCGCCCCCCAGCTCTGCCAGTGCCCCTCACTCCCAGCCCCCTGCCCCCCCCAGGCCCCCCAGCGCCCCTCACTCCCGACCCGCAGCCCCTGCCCCCCCCAGCTCTGCCGGTGCCCCTCACTCCCGACCCGCAGCCCCTGCCCCCCCCCAGCTCTGCCAGTGCCCCTCACTCCCGACCCGCAGCCCCTGCCCCCCCCCAGCTCTGCCAGTGCCCCTCACTCCCGACCCGCAGCCCCTGCCCCCCCCCAGCTCTGCCGGTGCCCCTCACTCCCGACCCGCAGCCCCTGCCCCCCCCAGCTCTGCCAGTGCCCCTCACTCCCGACCCGCAGCCCCTGCCCCCCCCCAGCTCTGCCGGTGCCCCTCACTCCCAGCCCCCTGCCCCCCCCAGGCCCCCCAGCGCCCCTCACTCCCAGCCCCCTGCCCCCCCCAGGCCCCCCAGCGCCCCTCACTCCCGACCCGCAGCCCCTGCCCCCCCCAGCTCTGCCAGTGCCCCTCACTCCCACCCCCTGCCCCCCCCAGCCCCCCAGCGCCCCTCACTCCCGACCCGCAGACCCCCGCCCCCAGCTCTGCCAGTGCCCCTCACTCCCGACCCGCAGCCCCTGCCCCCCCCCAGCTCTGCAGGTGCCCCTCACTCCCGACCCGCAGCCCCTGCCAGCCCAGCCCTGCCGGTGCCCCTCACTTCCCGACCCGCAGCCCCTGCCCCCCCAGCTCTGCAGGTGCCCCTCACTCCCGACCCGCAGCCCCTGCCCCCCCCAGCTCTGCCGGTGCCCCTCACTCCCGACCCGCAGCCCTGCCCCCCCAGCTCTGCCAGTGCCCCTCACTCCCAGCCCCTGCCCCCCCAGGCCCCCCAGCGCCCCTCACTCCCGACCCGCAGCCCCTGCCCCCCCCCAGCTCTGCCAGTGCCCCTCACTCCCCGACCCGCAGCCCCTGCCCCCCCCAGCTCTGCCAGTGCCCCTCACTCCCACCCCCTGCCCCCCAGGCCCCCCAGCGCCCCTCACTCCCGACCCGCAGCCCTGCCCCCCCCCAGCTCTGCCGGTGCCCCTCACTCCCGACCCGCAGCCCCTGCCAGCCCAGCCCTGCCCCCCCCAGCCCTGCCGGTGCCCCTCACTCCCGACCCGCAGCCCCTGCCCCCCCCAGCCCTGCCGGTGCCCCTCACTCCCGACCCGCAGCCCCTGCCCCCCCCAGCTCTGCCGGTGCCCCTCACTCCCGACCCGCAGCCCCTGCCCCCCCCCAGCTCTGCCAGTGCCCTCACTCCCGACCCGCAGCCCCTGCCCCCCCCAGCTCTGCCAGTGCCCCTCACTCCCGACCCGCAGCCCCTGCCCCCCCCCCAGCTCTGCCAGTGCCCCTCACTCCCAGCCCCCTGCCCCCCCCAGGCCCCCCAGCGCCCCTCACTCCCGACCCGCAGCCCCTGCCCCCCCCAGCTCTGCCAGTGCCCCTCACTCCCGACCCGCAGCCCCCTGCCCCCCCAGCTCTGCCAGTGCCCCTCACTCCCGACCGCAGCCCCTGCCCCCCCAGCTCTGCCAGTGCCCCTCACTCCCGACCGCAGCCCCTGCCCCCCCCCAGCTCTGCCAGTGCCCCTCACTCCCGACCCGCAGCCCCTGCCCCCCCAGCCCTGCCGGTGCCCCTCACTCCCGACCCGCAGCCCCTGCCCCCCCCCAGCTCTGCCAGTGCCCCTCACTCCCAGCCCCCTGCCCCCCCCAGGCCCCCAGCGCCCCTCACTCCCGACCCGCAGCCCTGCCCCCCCCCAGCTCTGCCAGTGCCCCTCACTCCCGACCCGCAGCCCCTGCCCCCCCCCAGCTCTGCCAGTGCCCCTCACTCCCGACCCGCAGCCCCTGCCCCCCCCCAGCTCTGCCAGTGCCCCTCACTCCCGACCCGCAGCCCCTGCCCCCCCCCAGCTCTGCCGGTGCCCCTCACTCCCGACCCGCAGCCCCTGCCCCCCCCAGCTCTGCCAGTGCCCCTCACTCCCGACCCGCAGCCCCTGCCCCCCCCCCAGCTCTGCCGGTGCCCCTCACTCCCAGCCCCCTGCCCCCCCCAGGCCCCCCAGCGCCCCTCACTCCCAGCCCCCTGCCCCCCCAGGCCCCCCAGCGCCCCTCACTCCCGACCCGCAGCCCCTGCCCCCCCCAGCTCTGCCAGTGCCCCTCACTCCCACCCCCTGCCCCCCCAGGCCCCCCAGCGCCCCTCACTCCCGACCCGCAGACCCCCGCCCCCAGCTCTGCCAGTGCCCTCACTCCCGACCCGCAGCCCCTGCCCCCCCAGCTCTGCAGGTGCCCCTCACTCCCGACCCGCAGCCCCTGCCAGCCCAGCCCTGCCGGTGCCCCTCACTCCCGACCCGCAGCCCCTGCCCCCCCAGCTCTGCAGGTGCCCCTCACTCCCGACCCGCAGCCCCTGCCCCCCCCAGCTCTGCCGGTGCCCCTCACTCCCGACCCGCAGCCCTGCCCCCCCAGCTCTGCCAGTGCCCCTCACTCCCAGCCCCCTGCCCCCCCCAGGCCCCCCAGCGCCCCTCACTCCCGACCCGCAGCCCCTGCCCCCCCCCAGCTCTGCCAGTGCCCCTCACTCCCGACCCGCAGCCCCTGCCCCCCCCCAGCTCTGCCAGTGCCCCTCACTCCCACCCCCTGCCCCCCCCAGGCCCCCCAGCGCCCCTCACTCCCGACCCGCAGCCCCTGCCCCCCCCCCAGCTCTGCCGGTGCCCCTCACTCCCGACCCGCAGCCCCTGCCAGCCCAGCCCTGCCCCCCCAGCCCTGCCGGTGCCCCTCACTCCCGACCCGCAGCCCCTGCCCCCCCCAGCCCTGCCGGTGCCCCTCACTCCCGACCCGCAGCCCCTGCCCCCCCCAGCTCTGCCGGTGCCCCTCACTCCCGACCCGCAGCCCCTGCCCCCCCCCAGCTCTGCCAGTGCCCCTCACTCCCGACCCGCAGCCCCTGCCCCCCCCAGCTCTGCCAGTGCCCCTCACTCCCGACCCGCAGCCCCTGCCCCCCCCCAGCTCTGCCAGTGCCCCTCACTCCCAGCCCCCTGCCCCCCCAGGCCCCCCAGCGCCCCTCACTCCCGACCCGCAGCCCCTGCCCCCCCCAGCTCTGCCAGTGCCCCTCACTCCCGACCCGCAGCCCCTGCCCCCCCCAGCTCTGCCAGTGCCCCTCACTCCCGACCCGCAGCCCCTGCCCCCCCCAGCTCTGCCAGTGCCCCTCACTCCCGACCCGCAGCCCCTGCCCCCCCCAGCTCTGCCAGTGCCCCTCACTCCCGACCCGCAGCCCCTGCCCCCCCCAGCCCTGCCGGTGCCCCTCACTCCCGACCCGCAGCCCCTGCCCCCCCCCAGCTCTGCCAGTGCCCCTCACTCCCAGCCCCCTGCCCCCCCAGGCCCCCAGCGCCCCTCACTCCCGACCCGCAGCCCCTGCCCCCCCCAGCTCTGCCAGTGCCCCTCACTCCCGACCCGCAGCCCCTGCCCCCCCCAGCTCTGCCGGTGCCCCTCACTCCCGACCCGCAGCCCCTGCCCCCCCCCAGCTCTGCCAGTGCCCCTCACTCCCGACCCACAGCCCTGCCCCCCCCAGCTCTGCCAGTGCCCCTCACTCCCGACCCGCAGCCCCTGCCCCCCCCCAGCTCTGCCGGTGCCCCTCACTCCCGACCCGCAGCCCCTGCCAGCCCAGCCCTGCCGGTGCCCCCCACTCCCAGCCCCCCTGCCCCCCCAGGCCCCCCAGCGCCCCTCACTCCCGACCCGCAGCCCCTGCCCCCCCCCCCCCAGCTCTGCCGGTGCCCCTCACTCCCGACCCGCAGCCCCCCGGCGGGCAGAGCGCTCGGCCTCTCCTCCCCCCACGGACACCCCCCGCCGCTGTCACTCACGGGCAGCAGCCAATGGGAGCCGCGCAGGGACCGCCCTGATCCCGCCCCCGCCCTGCAGCTGCGAGCGCAGCCGGCCGGAGCAATGCGGCAAAGCCGGGGGGGGGGGGGCGAGACCCCCCCGGATCCAGCCTCCGCCCCCCCAAATCCGCCCCCCGATCCAGCCTCCGCCCCCCAAATCCGCCCCCCCCCGATCCAGCCTCTGCCCCCCAACCGCCCCCCCGGATCCAGCCACGGACCCCAACAACCTACTG
>JAVMKA010000013.1:337822-350322 GCA_032172135.1 Glyptemys insculpta
GCTCTGGGAGGGGAGTGGGGGCTAGTGGTTAGAGCAGGGGGGCTGGGAGCCAGGACTCTGGTGTATTTCGCTGCGGGTCCCAGAGCCAGGTCAGTATGGTGGAGAATTTGCCGATGGTCCCTGGACTGGTGACATTTTAAATATTTAACAAGCTGGCAGGTGAGAGCGGGCGGACGGGGGGGGCAGGGCCACCCGGGGGCCTTTGATCACCCAGGGGGTCGGATCCTGTCCTGCGCAGCTGGGCCCCCGGCCCCCCTTTGAAATAAATGAACCACACAGGGGCGCTGGGCTGCACAGATGTCACAGAGCGAACCCAGGAGTCCCGGCTCCCAGCCCCCCCCTCCCGGAGCCGGGCAGAGAACCCAGGCGTCCTGTCTCGCATCCATCGCTCTGGTCCCAGGAAATTCACCCTGAACCTAAGACCAGCAGCAGTTTGGTTCTGCTCGTTCCCCGGGAGCTGCACCCCCGACGCCTGTTCGGTGGTTGGAGTTATGTCCTGTAGGGGGCGCTCTCCCCTGGCAGGCGGGACCAGACTCGGGGGGCGGGGGGCTGGGGGGGCAGGGAGTGGGGCGGGGGGCTGGGTGGGGGGCGCTCTCCCCTGGCAGGCGGGACCAGGCTCGGGGGGGCGGGGGGCTGGGGGGGCAGGGAGTGGGGCGGGGGGCTGGGTGGGGGGCGCTCTCCCCTGGCAGGCGGGACCAGGCTCGGGGGGGCGGGGGGCTGGGGGGGCAGGGAGTGGGGCGGGGGGCTGGGTGGGGGGCGCTCTCCCCTGGCAGGCGGGACCAGGCTCGGGGGGGCGGGGGGCTGGGGGCACCGTGGGGCAGGGAGTGGGGCGGGGCTGGGTGGGGGGCTGGGGGGGCAGGGGGGGCTGGGGCTGATCTCTCTGCTCCGTGCGGGGGGGTCCCCAGCCCGGCAAGTCGCTGCCGCAGCCCGAAGGGCGAGTCAAGGGGAACCCGGCGCAGGAGCCGACGCTGCAGCTCTGCTCGGAGACACCCCCCCGGCCAGCCCCCCCCGCCCCCCCGGCTGCGTCCCCGCCCCGCCCAGCTCCGCCCCCCCCCCACGGCCAGCCCCCCCCCAGCTCCGCCCCCCTGGCTCCGTCCCCGCCCAGCCCCCCCCAGCTCCGCCCCCAGCCAGCCCCCCCCCGCCCAGCTCCGCCACCCCGGCTCCGTCCCCGCCCCCCCCGGCCAGCCCCCCCCAGCTCCGCCCCCAGCCAGCCCCCCCCGCCCAGCTCCGCCCCCCCGGCTCCGTCCCCGCCCAGCCCCCCCCAGCTCCGCCCCCAGCCAGCCCCCCCCCGCCCAGCTCCGCCACCCCGGCTCCGTCCCCGCCCCCCCCCGGCCAGCCCCCCCCCCAGCTCCGCCCCCAGCCAGCCCCCCCCGCCCAGCTCCGCCCCCCCGGCTCCGTCCCCCCCCCGGCCAGCCCCCCCCGCTCCGCCCCCAGCCAGCCCCCCCCGCCCCCCCGACTCCGTTCCCGCCCCGCCCAGCTCCGCCCCCCCCCACGGCCAGCCCCCCCCAGCTCCGCCCCCCCCGGCTCCGTCCCCGCCCGCCCCCGGCCGGCCCCGGCCCCGGCCAGCTCCGCCCCCCGGCTCCGCCCCCCCCACGGCCAGCCCCCACCCGGGTCCGTCCTCGCCCCCCCCGGGCCAGCCCCCCCCCAGCTCCGACCCCCCCCCGCCCTGTCCCCGCCCCCCCGGGCCAGCCAGCCCCTCCCGCCTCCGTCCCTGCCCCCCAGCTCCGCCCCCCCCCGGCTCCTTCCCCCCGTGCCAGCCCCCCCAGCCAGCCCCAGCCAGCCCCTCCCCGGCCCCCCGGAGCGAGCCCCCCCCCCGGCCCCCCGCCCCCGCCCCCGCCCCCGTCCCCTCCTCCACACTTCTCCAAGGGCTGGAGCCACCTGCGGAACCTTAAAGAAGCCTCATTAGAAGGGGGAGAGAACCCAGGAGTCCGGGCTCCCAGCTCCCCCCCCAGGGGGCGTGTCTCAGCCAGGGGTCCCCGGATAAAACACCTGGGATGCCAAATATTAACCCTTTGAAGAAGACCCAATGTCAGGACGCCTGGGTTCTCTCCCTGGCGGTGGGAGGGGAGTGGGGGCTGGTGGGTTAGAGCAGGGGGGGCTGGGAGCCAGGACTCCTGGGTTCTCTCCCCAGCTCTGGGAGGGGAGTGGGGGCTGGTGGCTAGAGCGGGGGCGGCTGGGAGCCAGGACTCCTGGGTTCTCTCCCCAGCTCTGGGAGGGGAGTGGGGGCTGGTGGTTAGAGCAGGGGGGGCTGGGAGCCTGACTCCTGGGTTCTCTCCCCGGCTCTGGGAGGGGTGCGGGGGCTAGTGGTTAGAGCAGGGGGGGCTGGGAGCCCGGACTCCTGGGTTCTCCCCCCCCCACGCGCCATGGACGGAGGAGTCGGTACCTTCAGTCGGGGAGGTCTTGAGCCGGCGGCAGAGCCCGCTGATGTCGCTGTAGCCGTCCTGGATCTTCTGCAAGGCCTCGGCCCCGCGCAGCTCCATGAGGCCCCGCAGCTCGGGCAGGGTGCAGCCCAGGCCGCCAGCATGGTTCAGCTCCCGCCGCTGGCTCTTGGGGTAGAAATCCACCGCGCTGTTCGCCAGGTCGCCCATGGCGGCGGGCGGGAGCTGGGCCTGGCGCTGGGGCGGCGGGAGAGGCGGACGGGGAAGCCTGCACGGGAGCAGAGGAAGGAGTGAGGGAGGAGAGTGTGCCGGCACTAGGGGGCGCTCTGCTGCGGGGGGCAGGGCGGGGGGCTGGGCAGGGGGTGCTGTCCCCTGGCAGTCATGGCCGGGCAGTAGGAGGTTGTGGGGGGCAGGGCGGGGGGCTGGGCAGGGGCTGCTGTCCCCTGGCAGTCATGGCCGGGCAGTGGGAGGTTGCGGGGGGCAGGGTGAGGGGCTGGGCAGGGGGTGCTGTCCCCCAGAAGTCACACCCCCTCCCTCACTCACCGGTCAGCGCCTGCTCTGTGCCAGCGTCTCCATCCTCCAAAGCGCGGTCCCCCCTAGCAGCCGTGGCCGGCGGGCAGAGCGCGGCCAAGGGGCCAATCCATGGACAATGCTGGGCCGGTCAGTATGGGGGGACCCTGGTCAGAGCCTGGCAGCAGCTTGCCCCCCACCGCTCTGGGGGCACCTGGGGGAGTCACATGGAGAGGAGTGTCATGGTGTGTGTCAGAATTGGGGGAAGCCCCCTCTAGTACCCACATCTGTCCACCATCCCCATGAGTATCCACCCACCCAGTGACACCCCATGCAGCCCCCACCCAACAGCATCACCTTCACCCATCCACCCACCGATCCACCCAACAGCACTTTGACCCACCCACCGACCCATCCTCCTACCCAACAACACCTTCATCCACCCACCAACCCATCCACCCAACCCAATAGCACCTTCACCCACCCACCGACCCATCCATCCAACCTGCAGCACCTTCACCCACCCACCAACCCATCCTCCCAACCCAACAGCACCTTCACCCACCCACCAACCCATCCTCCTACCCAACAACACCTTCACCCACCCACCAACCCATCCACCCAACCCAACAACACCTTCACCCACCCACCGACCCATCCACCCAACCCAACAGCACCTTCACCCACCCACCGACCCATCCACCCAACCCAACAGCACCTTCACCCACCCACCGACCCATCCACCCAACCCAACAACACCTTCACCCACCCACCGACCCATCCACCCAACCCAACAGCACCTTCACCCACCCACCGACCCATCCACCCAACCCAACAGCACCTTCACCCACCCACCGACCCATCCTCCCAACCCAACAGCACCTTCACCCACCCACCGACCCATCCTCCCAACCCAACAGCACCTTCACCCACCCACCAACCCATCCTCCCAACCCAACAGCACCTTCACCCACCCACCAACCCATCCTCCTACCCAACAACACCTTCATCCACCCACCAACCCATCCACCCAACCCAATAGCACCTTCACCCACCCACCGACCCATCCACCCAACCCAACAGCACCTTCACCCACCCACCGACCCATCCACCCAACCCAACAGCACCTTCACCCACCCACCGACCCATCCACCCAACCCAACAACACCTTCACCCACCCACTGACCCATCCACCCAACCCAACAGCACCTTCACCCACCCACCGACCCATCCACCCAACCCAACAGCACCTTCACCCACCCACCGACCCATCCACCCAACCCAACAGCACCTTCACCCACCCACCGACCCATCCTCCCAACCCAACAGCACCTTCACCCACCCACCGACCCATCCTCCCAACCCAACAGCACCTTCACCCACCCACCGACCCATCCTCCCAACCCAACAGCACCTTCACCCACCCACCAACCCATCCTCCCAACCCAACCGCACCTTCACCCACCCACCAACTCATCCACCCAACCCAACAACACCTTCACCCACCCACTGACCCACCCACCAACCCATCCTCCCAACCCAACCGCACCTTCACCCACCCACCAACTCATCCACCCAACCCAACAGCAGCTTCACCCACCCACCAAACCATCCACCCAACACCTTCACCCACCCACGGACCCATCCTCCTACCCAACAACACCTTCACCCACCCACCGACCCATCCACCCAACCAAATGGCACCTTCACCGACCCACAATGGAAGTGGACTTGGGGGGAAGCCCCTGGGGGACATGGAACTTCTACGCGGCCAGACACTCACCAGACTAGGCTGGGCTTGAACCTTCACTTCCCCCCACTTCCCTAAGAACCGTGGGATCCTAGAGGTGGGTGGCCTGGACGAGCCTCCCGCAGGGGGCTGGCTGGGCTGGATTCACTCCGGAGCGGGACAGGGAGCGCTGGTGCCAAAGACCCATGGGCCTCCCCTGGTACAGCTGTGTGGGGCCTTGGGGCCCGGCCTGCTAAAGGGGTCACTCCCGGGAGACTGGCTACAGGCTGGGGCACGGACAAGAGCTCATGGATCCGTGACACTCTGTCCATCCATCCACCCAACAACTCCTCCATTCATCCGTCGTGCAGCTCTGCCGGTGCCCCTCACTCCCGACCCGCAGCCCCCTGCCAGCCCAGCCCTGCCAGTGCCCCTCACTCCCGACCCGCAGCCCCCTGCTAGCCCGGCCCTGCCCCCCCCCGACTACTCCCAGCTCTGCCGGTGCCCCTCACTCCCGACCCGCAGCCCCCTGCCAGCCCAGCCCTGCCCCCCCCAGCTCTGCCGGTGCCCCTCACTCCCGACCCGCAGCCCCCTGCCAGCCCAGCCCTGCCCCCCCCAGCTCTGCCGGTGCCCCTCACTCCCGACCCGCAGCCCCTGCCAGCCCAGCCCTGCCCTCCAGCCCTGCCGGTGCCCCTCACTCCCGACCCGCAGCCCCCTGCCAGCCCAGCCCTGCCCCCCCCCAGCTCTGCCGGTGCCCCTCACTCCCGACCCGCAGCCCCCTGCCAGCCCAGCCCTGCCCCCCCGCAGCCCTGCCGGTGCCCCTCACTCCCGACCCGCAGCCCCCTGCTAGCCCGGCCCTGCTCCCCCCCCAGCTCTGCCGGTGCCCCTCACTCCCGACCCGCAGCCCCCTGCTAGCCCGGCCCTGCCCCGCCCCGACTACTCCCAGCTCTGCCGGTGCCCCTCACTCCCGACCCGCAGCCCCCTGCTAGCCCGGCCCTGCCCCCCCCGACTACTCCCAGCTCTGCCGGTGCCCCTCACTCCCGACCCGCAGCCCCCTGCTAGCCCAGCCCTGCCGGTGCCCCTCACTCCCGATCCGCAGCCCCTGCCAGACGAGCCCCATAAGCCCCCAGCCCTGCCGGTGCCCCTCACTCCCGACCCGCAGCCCCTGCCAGGCCAGCCCCATAACCCCCCAGCCCTGCCGGTGCCCCTCACTCCCCCGCTGCAGTCATTGCTCAGGTGCCTGGGCGGCTCCAGCCGGGCGCTGAGCCCTGGCTGCAGCGGGGCTGTTCACTCATTAGTGCATTGAGAGCAGCTGCTGGGAACTACCAGCGCAGCTGAAGGCGCCTGCTCGGGGGAGGGCAGGACCCAGGGGCTGCTGGGGCCGATCCCGCCCTGGGAAAAAGGGAGAGGTATCGAATCCGAGCAGAGCAACGGGCCCATGGACTGAGGGGTCGCGGTGATGTGTCGCTCTAACCACCAGCCACCACTCCCCTCCCAGAGCTGCGGGGAGAACCCAGGAGTCCTGGCTCCCAGCCCCCCTGCTCTAACCCACCAACCCCCACTCCCCTCCCAGAGCTGGGGGGAGAACCCAGGAGTCCTGGCTCCCAGCCCCCCCTGCTCTAACCACCAGCCCCCACTCCCCTCCCAGAGCTGGGGGGAGAACCCAGGAGTCCTGGCTCCCAGCCCCCCCTGCTCTAACCACCAGCCCCCACTCCCCTCCCAGAGCTGGGGGGAGAACCCAGGAGTCCGGGCTCCCAGCCCCCACTGCTCTAACCACTAGGCCCCATGCCCCTCCCAGAGCCGGGGAGAGAACCCAGGCCGAGCCCCCTGCCCAGTCTCCCCTCCGCCCCCAGGTTAGGTCTGGGGGGCCTGGAGCCACGTGGCTCAGCAGAGCCAGTCTTGGGGGCGCTGGATTCCTCCGAGTCCTGAGCTATTTTTACCGCCGTTGCCAAGTGATCGGTGATAGAGACGCCTGCCGGCTCCGGCACATTCCCTGGTTCCATCCACCCCGTCCCCCTCCCCGTCCCCGCAGCTTCCGGGGACTTCCGGGAACCGGAGAGAGGCCGGGCCCCCCCACTTCCACACCACACCCAGCATGGGCAAGAGCAGGGGGCTGCGGGTCGGGAGTGAGGGGCACCAGCAGAGCTTCCTCTAGCCCCACCCCAGAGCTCTGCCGATGCCCCTCACTCCCGACCCGCAGCCCCCTGCTCGACCAGCCCTGGGATAAACGAATCCTGCTGCCCATCTAGCCTGGGTTCCTGTCTCCTGCCCCGGCCCAGGCTGCTGCAGAGGAAAAGGCCAGAAATCCAGTTACTGTCGCCCCGTTTTCCCCGTCGTCAGGGGGCCGCTGGTGTCCATGACTCTGGAAAGTTTCAATCCCCATTAACTTTCTTCTGGATGGTCTCAGAAATATGCCCTACCCCCCTGCTCTAACCATTAGACCCCCACTCCCCTCCCAGAGCTGGGGGGAGAACCCAGGCATCCGGGCTCCCAGCCCCTGCTCACCAGTCTAACCCACTAGGCCCCCATTAAAATTTTCCATGGGTTGGAAACAGATCTCTCAGTCCATGCCTCTGAACCTCCCAGCTGTCGGCCTTCCTGTGCCTCAGTTTCCCCTCCTCGGCTAACATGCCCCTCCCCCCTTCACACCCGGCTCCACCCTCACGAGTCTGTTGGATGCCCGTAGCCCCGTGGCCAGGAGCCGTGGCTGAGTCGCCGCCAACCCATCAGCTGCCCACGTCCGTCCCGTGGACTCAATGAGCCCGGATCTCCTGGCCCTCAAAGGCCCCGGGGGACACCAGTCCGGACCCCAGGGCTTCCAAGTGGAGGCCAGCAGGGACCATTAGACCATCTCTTTCCGCTTCCCACCTGTCACAAGCCGTGGGCTTTGTTCAGGTCCCTCTGTCCTGAGCCCAAGAAATTCCCATTCCGCCCCCCACCCCCGAGGCCGAGTTGGCCAGAGATATCCTGGGGGGCAGCGGACAAGGGGGCCCAGTGTTTGAAGATGCTCCAGAGATGCCCGGCTGGGGGGGTCTTGGCGAATGCAGCTGAGATGTCGGTTACACGGCTGACGGACTAGAAACGGGGGAGCTCCGGACCGCTCCCACGCCAAGGCATTTCTCCAGCTCCCCGCTCACCTGTGGGGCGCTTCGCCAGCCAGCCCCCCCCAATTGCCCAGCCTTCTTCCCAGGGGTTGTACGGACCGAGAGAGACCAAGGCTGGGAGTCCGGGGCTGCAGGACAAACACGTCTCCGTCCAAATGGGTTTTTTGCTTTCCCGACACAATGAAACATCCAGATTCCAGTTTGAAAAACCCACCAAAACCCCAGCTCCTGGGGGGAGGGCAGGGGGGTCCCCTGATTGGTCCCCCCCAACACACACACAAAAGGAGATTTTTAGTTTTCACTTCGTCTCAGGCCACCGGAAAGGAGCCGATTCCTGGGAGCAAAGAGCAGGAGACAATCAGGTCCAGTCCAACCTCCTGCTTCTTACATTTCACCCCATCTGCCCCGTCCCTGGGATCCCGTCGGCATCCACTGCGGACACCCGGCTCTTGCGGCCCTCGTCTGACTGCCCAGACCTGCCCTGAATTCATCCCGGCTTCACCTAGAAACACTTCCCAGCTGCAGCCTCCCCCAACCCGGGTTCCTCCTCCCATGCTCAGCGCCCTGCACTGGTCACAATCCAGCACTTGCCTCCTGTCCGGCTTTGTCCAGCCTCTGGATCTCGTCAGACCCTTTCTGTCCCCGACCACCTCCAGATAACGGGCGCTCCCGGAGTCTCTACTCCTTCGGTCCCGGCTCGCCTCTGACGCCATCCTTCCCGTGCGCACCGGAACCGGGCGCCAGATCCCAGCCGTGGTCATGCCAGGGCCAAGCCCAGAGGGAAAATACTCTCCCGGCGCCGCCTCGCAATTGCCCCGTTTATCTGGCCTGGTCACCCTTTGGGCCACAAGCTAAGGGAAGCTAAAGGATCCACCATGATGCCGGGAAATTCGTCCCTCTTCCTGGGACGAGCCTGAACCTTGTTTCTAGTCTGGTTTGTCTTGATTCGGTTTCCAGCCCCTGGAGCCCACCCCGTCCTCTGCGCCTTCTCCTGGGGGCTCCCGCACTGGAGACGGAGGAGGTGAAGGCGCCGGGTGGCTCCGTCAATCGATGGGACGCGGCTGCGACCCTCCAAGGGAGACCAGGATGTTCGGTGCCAGGCCCGGAGCCCTTGACCAGCACGAGCCCAGAGTGGGCTGGGAGCAGAGACTGGCGGGGATGGAAGCCCGAGGGGGGTCCCTGGGCTGGGCTGAGAAGGGCTGGCCGCCCCCCAGGGGTACAGGGGGGAGTTCAAGGAGACACTGGGGATAAAGTGGCCAGGGGCCCGCGGAGGCCGGGAAGAAGATGGTTTGATGGGATAACGTGATTTAGTCAATTAGGCAATAATGTGCCATCGCTGGTAAAATGAGGGTCCAGCTGGAGAATCTTGCCCGCATGCTCGGGGTTCTGCTGATCGCCATATTTGGGGTCGGGAAGGAATTTTCCTCCAGGGCAGATTGGCAGAGGCCCTGGAGGTTTTTCGCCTTCCTCCGCAGCATGGGGCAGGGGTCGCTGGCTGGAGGATTCTCTGCGACTTGAAGTCTTTAAATCATGATTTGGGGACTTCAACAGCTGAGTCAAGGGAGAGAATTATTCCAGGAGTGGGTGGGTCAGCTTTTGTGGCCTGCATCATGCGGGAGGTCAGACTAGATGACCATATTGGTCCCTTCTGACCTTAAAGTCTATGAGTCTATGAGTCTATAAGACGGGTCTGACCCCCAGCGGAGGGAGGGGGAGGGGGGCAGATGGAGCTGGGGTGGGTTAGGGAGGGGACAAGCTCCCCCACCCGGCCCGGGCCCTTCCCACCCGATGCTCCATCCTGGGAGGTTTCCCCAGCTGCGCCTCCCCCCTTTCCCAGCTGGTTGGTTCGGTTCCATTCGGGAACCACCTGTAACCCCCCCAAATCCTTCCACGGGCTTTGCTAGGCAGCCCAATGGAGAGAGGCTACGGGAACGCAGACCCCCGCCCCCAGCTCTGCCAGTGCCCCTCACTCCCAGCCCCCTGCCCCCCCCAGGCCCCCCAGCGCCCCTCACTCCCGACCCGCAGCCCCTGCCCCCCCCAGCTCTGCCAGTGCCCCTCACTCCCACCCCCTGCCCCCCCCAGGCCCCCCAGCGCCCCTCACTCCCGACCCGCAGACCCCCGCCCCCAGCTCTGCCAGTGCCCCTCACTCCCGACCCGCAGCCCCTGCCCCCCCCAGCTCTGCAGGTGCCCCTCACTCCCGACCCGCAGCCCCTGCCAGCCCAGCCCTGCCGGTGCCCCTCACTCCCGACCCGCAGCCCCTGCCCCCCCCAGCTCTGCAGGTGCCCCTCACTCCCGACCCGCAGCCCCTGCCCCCCCCAGCTCTGCCGGTGCCCCTCACTCCCGACCCGCAGCCCCTGCCCCCCCCAGCTCTGCCAGTGCCCCTCACTCCCAGCCCCCTGCCCCCCCCAGGCCCCCCAGCGCCCCTCACTCCCGACCCGCAGCCCCTGCCCCCCCCCAGCTCTGCCAGTGCCCCTCACTCCCGACCCGCAGCCCCTGCCCCCCCCAGCTCTGCCAGTGCCCCTCACTCCCACCCCCTGCCCCCCCCAGGCCCCCCAGCGCCCCTCACTCCCGACCCGCAGCCCCTGCCCCCCCCCAGCTCTGCCGGTGCCCCTCACTCCCGACCCGCAGCCCCTGCCAGCCCAGCCCTGCCCCCCCCAGCCCTGCCGGTGCCCCTCACTCCCGACCCGCAGCCCCTGCCCCCCCCAGCCCTGCCGGTGCCCCTCACTCCCGACCCGCAGCCCCTGCCCCCCCCAGCTCTGCCGGTGCCCCTCACTCCCGACCCGCAGCCCCTGCCCCCCCCCAGCTCTGCCAGTGCCCCTCACTCCCGACCCGCAGCCCCTGCCCCCCCCAGCTCTGCCAGTGCCCCTCACTCCCGACCCGCAGCCCCTGCCCCCCCCCAGCTCTGCCAGTGCCCCTCACTCCCAGCCCCCTGCCCCCCCCAGGCCCCCCAGCGCCCCTCACTCCCGACCCGCAGCCCCTGCCCCCCCCAGCTCTGCCAGTGCCCCTCACTCCCGACCCGCAGCCCCTGCCCCCCCCAGCTCTGCCAGTGCCCCTCACTCCCGACCCGCAGCCCCTGCCCCCCCCAGCTCTGCCAGTGCCCCTCACTCCCGACCCGCAGCCCCTGCCCCCCCCCAGCTCTGCCAGTGCCCCTCACTCCCGACCCGCAGCCCCTGCCCCCCCCAGCCCTGCCGGTGCCCCTCACTCCCGACCCGCAGCCCCTGCCCCCCCCCAGCTCTGCCAGTGCCCCTCACTCCCAGCCCCCTGCCCCCCCCAGGCCCCCCAGCGCCCCTCACTCCCGACCCGCAGCCCCTGCCCCCCCCCAGCTCTGCCAGTGCCCCTCACTCCCGACCCGCAGCCCCTGCCCCCCCCAGCTCTGCCAGTGCCCCTCACTCCCGACCCGCAGCCCCTGCCCCCCCCCAGCTCTGCCAGTGCCCCTCACTCCCGACCCGCAGCCCCTGCCCCCCCCCAGCTCTGCCGGTGCCCCTCACTCCCGACCCGCAGCCCCTGCCCCCCCCAGCTCTGCCAGTGCCCCTCACTCCCGACCCGCAGCCCCTGCCCCCCCCCAGCTCTGCCGGTGCCCCTCACTCCCAGCCCCCTGCCCCCCCCAGGCCCCCCAGCGCCCCTCACTCCCAGCCCCCTGCCCCCCCCAGGCCCCCCAGCGCCCCTCACTCCCGACCCGCAGCCCCTGCCCCCCCCAGCTCTGCCAGTGCCCCTCACTCCCACCCCCTGCCCCCCCCAGGCCCCCCAGCGCCCCTCACTCCCGACCCGCAGACCCCCGCCCCCAGCTCTGCCAGTGCCCCTCACTCCCGACCCGCAGCCCCTGCCCCCCCCAGCTCTGCAGGTGCCCCTCACTCCCGACCCGCAGCCCCTGCCAGCCCAGCCCTGCCGGTGCCCCTCACTCCCGACCCGCAGCCCCTGCCCCCCCCAGCTCTGCAGGTGCCCCTCACTCCCGACCCGCAGCCCCTGCCCCCCCCAGCTCTGCCGGTGCCCCTCACTCCCGACCCGCAGCCCCTGCCCCCCCCAGCTCTGCCAGTGCCCCTCACTCCCAGCCCCCTGCCCCCCCCAGGCCCCCCAGCGCCCCTCACTCCCGACCCGCAGCCCCTGCCCCCCCCCAGCTCTGCCAGTGCCCCTCACTCCCGACCCGCAGCCCCTGCCCCCCCCAGCTCTGCCAGTGCCCCTCACTCCCACCCCCTGCCCCCCCCAGGCCCCCCAGCGCCCCTCACTCCCGACCCGCAGCCCCTGCCCCCCCCCAGCTCTGCCGGTGCCCCTCACTCCCGACCCGCAGCCCCTGCCAGCCCAGCCCTGCCCCCCCCAGCCCTGCCGGTGCCCCTCACTCCCGACCCGCAGCCCCTGCCCCCCCCAGCCCTGCCGGTGCCCCTCACTCCCGACCCGCAGCCCCTGCCCCCCCCAGCTCTGCCGGTGCCCCTCACTCCCGACCCGCAGCCCCTGCCCCCCCCCAGCTCTGCCAGTGCCCCTCACTCCCGACCCGCAGCCCCTGCCCCCCCCAGCTCTGCCAGTGCCCCTCACTCCCGACCCGCAGCCCCTGCCCCCCCCCAGCTCTGCCAGTGCCCCTCACTCCCAGCCCCCTGCCCCCCCCAGGCCCCCCAGCGCCCCTCACTCCCGACCCGCAGCCCCTGCCCCCCCCAGCTCTGCCAGTGCCCCTCACTCCCGACCCGCAGCCCCTGCCCCCCCCAGCTCTGCCAGTGCCCCTCACTCCCGACCCGCAGCCCCTGCCCCCCCCAGCTCTGCCAGTGCCCCTCACTCCCGACCCGCAGCCCC
>JAVMKA010000013.1:357822-412384 GCA_032172135.1 Glyptemys insculpta
CCTTCCTTCATAGGTCATGTTCTCAAGACCTTTAATCATTCTTGTTGCTCTTCTCTGGACCCTTTCCAATTTCTCCACATCTTTCTTGAAATGCGGTGCCCAGAACTGGACACAATACTCCAGCTGAGGCCTAACCAGAGCAGAGTAGAGCGGAAGAATGACTTCTCGTGTCTTGCTCACAACACACCTGTTAATACATCCCAGAATCACGTTTGCTTTTTTTGCAACAGCATCACACTGTTGACTCATATTTAGCTTGTGGTCCACTATAACCCCTAGATCCCTTTCTGCCGTACTCCTTCCTAGACAGTCTCTTCCCATTCTGTATGTGTGAAACTGATTTTTTCTTCCTAAGTGGAGCACTTTGCATTTGTCTTTGTTAAACTTCATCCTGTTTAACTCAGACCATTTCTCCAATTTGTCCAGATCATTTTGAATTATGACCCTGTCCTCCAAAGCAGTTGCAATCCCTCCCAGTTTGGTATCATCCGCAAACTTAATAAGCGTACTTTCTATGCCAATATCTAAGTCGTTAATGAAGATATTGAACAGAGCCGGTCCCAAAACAGACCCCTGCGGAACCCCACTCGTTATGCCTTTCCAGCAGGATTGGGAACCATTAATAACTACTCTCTGAGTACGGTTATCCAGCCAGTTATGCACCCACCTTATAGTAGCCCCATCTAAATTGTATTTGCCTAGTTTATCGATAAGAATATCATGCGAGACCGTATCAAATGCCTTACTAAAGTCTAGGTATACCACATCCACCGCTTCTCCCTTATCCACAAGACTCGTTATCCTATCAAAGAAAGCTATCAGATTGGTTTGACATGATTTGTTCTTTACAAATCCATGCTGGCTGTTCCCTATCACCTCCATCCATCCACCCCCATGCCTCTCTATCCATCCATCCAACCCCATACCTCTCCATCCATCCATCCATCCCCATACCTCTCTATCCCTCCATCCATCCAGCCAGCCACCCCCATACCTCTCTATCCATCCATCAATCCCCATACCTCTCTATCCCTGCATCCAGCCAGCCAGCCACCCCCATACCTCTCTATCCCTCCATCCATCCCCATACCTCTCTATCCCTCCATCCATCCATCCATCCATCCATCCATCCACCCCCATGCCTCTCTATCCATCCATCCATCCATCCATCCACTTCCATGCCTCTCTATTCATCCATCCATCCATCCACCCCCATGCCTCTCTATCCATCCATCCATCCAACCCCATACCTCTCCATCCATCCATCCATCCATCCACCCCCATGCCTCTCTATCCATCCATCCATCCACCCCATACCTCTCTATCCATCCATCCATCCACCCCCATACCTCTCTATCCATCCATCCACCCACCCACCCCCATACCTCTCTATCCCTCCATCCATCCATCAATCCATCCACCCCCATAACTCTCCATCCATCCATCCATCCATCCACTTCCATGCCTCTCTATCCATCCATCCATCCATCCATCCATCCACCCCCATGCCTCTCTACCCATCCATCCAGCCATCCACCCCCATGCCTCTCTATCCATCCATCCATCCATCCATCCATCCAACCCCATACCTCTCTATCCATCCATCCATCCATCCATCCATCCATCCATCCACCCCCATGCCTCTCTATCCATCCATCCATCCAACCCCATACCTCTCTATCCATCCATCCATCCATCCATCCATCCATCCATCCATCCATCCATCCATCCATCCAAGCCCATAAATTCCTATCTATTCATCCACTCATCCATCTTTTCCCACCTACCCTCCTGCATCTATCCATCCATCCATCCATCTACCCCCATATCCATCCATCCATCAACTATGGATCTAACCGCTAAGTACTGCTCCCTCCATCCACTGCCACCAAGCTTACCCCTCCATCCCGCCAAAGTACACCCTATTTACCCATCCGTCCCGCCATCTCCACCTCCTCCCCACCCAATATACCACTCTGTATTCATTCCTCCAGCCATCCCAGCCATCAGTTCCCAACTCAATCCATCCACCCCCACACCTCTATCCATCCTTCAATCCAAATATACCATATTTACCCCTCCCTCCCTCTCTCCCTCCCTCATCTGTGTACCCTCCTACTTAACTCCCCATCCATCCACCCCCATACCTCTATCCATCCATCCCCCCATTCCCCCATCCATCCATCCCCCCATTCCCCCATACCTATATCTAACCATCCATTAATCAATCCCCCCACACCTCTATCCATCCATCATCCATCCACCCCCATTCCCCCAGCCATCCATCCATCCACCCCACACCACTATCCATCCATCAACCCAAATATACCATATTTACCCATCCCTCCCTCTCTCCCTCATCTGTGTACCCTCATACTTAACTCCCCCATCCATCCACCCCCATACCTCTATCCATCCATCCCCCCATTCCCCCATCCATCCATCCCCCCATTCCCCATACCTAATCTAACCATCCATTAATCAATCCCCCCACACCTCTATCCATCCATCAATCCATCCACCCCCATTCCCCCATCCATCCATCAATCCCCCAGTCCCCCATCCATCCATCCATCCACCCCCACACCTCTATCCATCCATCAATCCAAATATACCATATTTACCCCTCCCTCCCTCTCTCCCTCATCTGTGTACCCTCCTACTTAACTCCCCATCCATCCACCCCCATACCTCTATCCATCCATCCCCCCATTCCCCCATCCATCCATCCCCCCATTCCCCCATACCTATATCTAACCATCCATTAATCAATCCCCCCACACCTCTATCCATCCATCAATCCATCCACCCCCATTCCCCATCCATCCATCAATCCCCCAGTCCCCCATCCATCATCCATCCACCCCCACACCACTATCCATCCATCAACCCAAATATACCATATTTACCCCTCCCTCCCTCTCTCCCTCATCTGTGTACCCTCCTACTTAACTCCCCATCCATCCACCCCATACCTCTATCCATCCATCCCCCCCATTCCCCCATCCATCCATCCCCCCATTCCCCCATACCTATATCTAACCATCCATTAATCAATCCCCCCACACCTCTATCCATCCATCAATCCATCCACCCCCATTCCCCCATCCATCCATCAATCCCCCAGTCCCCCATCCATCCATCCATCCATCCATCCACCCCACACCACTATCCATCCATCAATCCAAATATACCATATTTACCCCTCCCTCCCTCTCTCCCTCCCTCATCTGTGTACCCTCCTACTTAACTCCCCATCCATCCACCCCCATACCTCTATCCATCCATCCCCCCATTCCCCCATCCATCCATCCCCCCATTCCCCCATACCTATATCTAACCATCCATTAATCAATCCCCCCCACACCTCTATCCATCCATCAATCCATCCACCCCCATTCCCCCATCCATCCATCAATCCCCCAGTCCCCCATCCATCCATCCATCCACCCCACACCACTATCCATCCATCAATCCAAATATACCATATTTACCCCTCCCTCCCTCTCTCCCTCATCTGTGTACCCTCATACTTAACTCCCCATCCATCCACGCCCATACCTCTATCCATCCATCCCCCCATTCCCCCATCCATCCATCCCCCCATTCCCCCATACCTATATCTAACCATCCATTAATCAATCCCCCCACACCTCTATCCATCCATCAATCCATCCACCCCCCATTCCCCCATCCATCCATCAATCCCCCAGTCCCCCATCCATCCATCCATCCACCCCACACCACTATCCATCCATCAATCCAAATATACCATATTTACCCCTCCCTCCCTCTCTCCCTCATCTGTGTACCCTCATACTTAACTCCCCATCCATCCACCCCCATACCTCTATCCATCCATCCCCCCATTCCCCTATCCATCCATCAATCCCCCAGTCCCCCATCCATCCATCCATCCATCCACCCCACACCTCTATCCATCCATCAATCCAAATATACCATATTTACCCCTCCCTCCCTCTCTCCCTCATCTGTGTACCCTCATACTTAACTCCCCATCCATCCACCCCCCATACCTCTATCCATCCATCCCCCCATTCCTCCATCCATCCATCCCCCATACCTCTATCCATCCATCCCCCCATTCCCCCATCCATCCATCCATCCATCCCCCCATCCATCCCCCCATTCCCCCATACCTCTATCTATCCATCCATTCATCCATCCATCCACTGACACCAGCCTTATCCATCCACCCCCCCATTCCCCCATCCATCCATCCCCCTATTCCCCCATCCCTCCATCCATCCATCCATCCATCCATCCCCTCATTCCCCCATCCATCCATCCATCTATCCATCCCCCCATCCCCCCATACCTCTATCTATCTATCCATCCATCCATCCACCCACTACACCATATTCAGCCCTCCCTCCCTCCATCTATTCCAGGGATTCTCTGAGCCCATTGGCCAGAAAACGGGGGGTCTCGCTTTGTGGCAGCCCCCAGAGCTCTCTCCCCGGTCAGTGCCTTGCACCGGGGGTGTCGGGGATGAAGCCAGAGCCCCCCCCCCCGCACTGACTGCAGGAGCGATTGTGCTGCAGTGGGGGGGGGACCCTCGCTGGCTATGAAACACCGCTGCCCCCCCCCCAGTTCTCAGCAGCCCCCCCCCCGCACGGGCCAGGTGCGCCAGGCCCCCCCACCCCCCCGGCGGGTGGCTCTGTCCCCTTGACAGCCCGGCCGGCTTTGCAGGGGCTTTGCCAATAATGCTCCGGTAACGACCCCACTGCGATGGGGGGGGGGGGGCGTGACAGACCCGCCATGCCAGGCGGAGGGGGGGGGGGAGAATGACATGCAATGGGGGGGGCAGGTTTGGAGAATTATGAACTGCGGGGGGGGGTCGTTGCAACCTGCCGACCCTCGCAACAGGGGATTTCTGTCCGCCCCCCCCCGCACCCCCCCCACTGCAATAATCGCCCCCCGCCCTGCCCCCCAGCCCCCTCCTGCAGGCAGCTCTGCAGTGAACAGCCCATCCCCCCCCCAGCATCTCTGCATATGGGCGCTGCGGGGGGGGGTCTGCACCGCCCCCCCAGCCCCTGCAGATCCACCATCCTGCGGGGGGTCCCCAATCCGGGCCCCCCCCCCGAATTCGCCTCCGAGAGCGCAGTCCCGAGGCGGCGACTTACCAGGCCATGGTGCAGCCGGCGCGGGGCTGGGAGGGGCGGGGGGGGCGGGGGAGACGCTCCCGGCTTCCCCACGGCCGTGGGGCGGGGAGGGGGCGGGGCGGGGGGGCTGTGTGGCTCCGGGATCGCCGCCTGGCTTCACATGCTGCACGGACGGTGCGTCCTCGCGCTGGTCCTGATGCTGGGGGGGGGGGAGCAGGTGACAGCGGCAGCGGAGGCCGAGGACAGCCCCGATGCTTCCGGCTCCCCCCGCCCCACCCCAAGGGGTCCCCGTCGCACCCCCCCAGGACCCCCCCAGGCACAGCCGGCGCGGGGGGGGCAGCATGGGAGGATGGAGGATGCATCGCCCCCCACCCCGCCAGCAAAATAGCGCCCCCTAGTGTCAGGCAATGACCGCAAGGGCAGCCCCCCACCAGCCATGCACCCAGGGGCAGCCCCCCAGGAGCCTGGGACCCAGGGGCAGCCCCCCAGCAGCCATGGACCCAGGGGCAGCCCCCCAGGAGCTATGGACCCAGGGGCAGCCCCCCACCAGTTATGGACCCAGGGGCAGCCCCCCAGGAGCTATGGACCCAGGGGCAGCCCCCCACCAGCCTGGGACCCAGGGGCAGCCCCCCAGGAGCCTGGGACCCAGGGGCAGCCCCCCACCAGCCATGGACCCAGGGGCAGCCCCCCACCAGCCTGGGACCCAGGGGCAGCCCCCCACCAGCCTGGGACCCAGGGGCAGCCCCCCAGGAGCTATGGACCCAGGGGCAGCCCCCCAGGAGCCATGGACCCAGGGGCAGCCCCCAGGAGCCATGGACCCAGGGGCAGCCCCCCACCAGCCATGGACCCAGGGGCAGCCCCCCACCAGCCTGGGACCCAGGGGCAGCCCCCCACCAGCCTGGGACCCAGGGGCAGCCCCCCAGGAGCTATGGACCCAGGGGCAGCCCCCCACCAGCCATGGACCCAGGGGCAGCCCCCCACCAGCCTGGGACCCAGGGGCAGCCCCCCAGCAGCCATGGACCCAGGGGCAGCCCCCCACCAGCCTGGGACCCAGGGGCAGCCCCCCACCAGCCTGGGACCCAGGGGCAGCCCCCCAGCAGCCATGGACCCAGGGGCAGCCCCCCACCAGCCTGGGACCCAGGGGCAGCCCCCCACCAGCCTGGGACCCAGGGGCAGCCCCCCACCAGCCATGGACCCAGGGGCAGCCCCCCACCAGCCGGGGACCCAGGGGCAGCCCCCCACCAGCTATGGACCCAGGGGCAGCCCCCCACCAGCCATGGACCCAGGGGCAGCCCCCCAGCAGCCATGGACCCAGGGGCAGCCCCCCACCAGCCTGGGACCCAGGGGCAGCCCCCCACCAGCCATGGACCCAGGGGCAGCCCCCCACCAGCCTGGGACCCAGGGGCAGCCCCCCACCAGCCATGGACCCAGGGGCAGCCCCCCAGCAGCCATGGACCCAGGGGCAGCCCCCCAGCAGCCATGGACCCAGGGGCAGCCCCCCACCAGCCTGGGACCCAGGGGCAGCCCCCCAGGAGCCATGGACCCAGGGGCAGCCCCCCAGCAGCCTGGGACCCAGGGGCAGCCCCCAGGAGCTATGGACCCAGGGGCAGCCCCCCACCAGCCTGGGACCCAGGGGCAGCCCCCCAGCAGCCTGGGACCCAGGGGCAGCCCCCCAGCAGCCATGGACCCAGGGGCAGCCCCCCACCAGCCTGGGACCCAGGGGCAGCCCCCCACCAGCCTGGGACCCAGGGGCAGCCCCCCAGGAGCCATGGACCCAGGGGCAGCCCCCCACCAGCCTGGGACCCAGGGGCAGCCCCCCACCAGCCTGGGACCCAGGGGCAGCCCCCCACCAGTTATGGACCCAGGGGCAGCCCCCAGGAGCTATGGACCCAGGGGCAGCCCCCCACCAGCCTGGGACCCAGGGGCAGCCCCCCACCAGCCATGGACCCAGGGGCAGCCCCCCACCAGCCATGGACCCAGGGGCAGCCCCCCACCAGCCTGGGACCCAGGGGCAGCCCCCACCAGCCATGGACCCAGGGGCAGCCCCCCAGGAGCCATGGACCCAGGGGCAGCCCCCCAGGAGCCATGGACCCAGGGGCAGCCCCCCACCAGCCATGGACCCAGGGGCAGCCCCCCAGGAGCTATGGACCCAGGGGCAGCCCCCCAGCAGCTATGGACCCAGGGGCAGCCCCCCACCAGCCTGGGACCCAGGGGCAGCCCCCCAGGAGCCATGGACCCAGGGGCAGCCCCCCACCAGCCATGGACCCAGGGGACCCCCCATCACCATGTGAATTGCTGGAACTCCCTGCTCTGGAGGGGGAACTGGGCTGGAGGGGAGCAGAGGGGGCTGATCCCCGAAAGGGGGGACGGAGGGGAATGAAGATGGGAGGAGGATAGAAACCGTGAAGGGGAACCATGGAGCGGGACAGATGTCGACAGACACACGGATAGACAGAGGGGGTCGTGGGGGGGGGGATGGGGGGAAGGATACAGGGCGGTGGGGGGGGTGGGGGATGGGGGAAGGATACAGGGCTGTGGGGGAATGGGGGAAAGGATACAGGGCTCTGGGAGGGGATGGGGGATGGATCCAGGGCTGTGGGGGGATGGAGGGAAGGATACAGGGCTGTGGGGGGATGGGGGAAGGATACAGGGCTGGGGGGCAGGATGGGGGATGGATACAGGGCTGTAGGGGGGATGGGGGATGAATACAGGGCAGTGGGGGATGGGGGGATGGATCCAGGGCTGTGGGGGGATGGAGGGAAGGATACAGGGCTGTGGGGGGATGGGGGATGAATACAGGGCAGTGGGGGATGGGGGGATGGATCCAGGGCTGTGGGGGGATGGAGGGAAGGATACAGGGCTGTGGGGGGATGGGGGATGAATACAGGGCAGTGGGGGATGGGGGGATGGATACAGGGCTGGGGGAGAGGATGGGAGGAAGGATACAGGGCTGTGGGGGGGTGGGGGATGGATACAGGGCTGTGGGGGGATGGGGGATGGATACAGGGCTGTGCGGGGGATGGAGGGAAGGATACAGGGCTGTGGGGGGATGGATACAGGGCTCTGGGGGGGATGGGGGGATGGATACAGGGCAGTGGGGGATGGGGGGAAGGATACAGGGCTGTAGGGGGGTGGGGGATGGATACAGGGCTGTGGGGGGATGGGGGGAAGGATACAGGGCTGTGGGGGGATGGATACAGGGCTCTGGGGGGGATGGGGGGATGGATACAGGGCAGTGGGGGATGGGGGGAAGGATACAGGGCTGTAGGGGGGTGGGGGATGGATACAGGGCTGTGGGGGGATGGGGGGAAGGATACAGGGCTGTGGGGGGATGGAGGGAAGGATACAGGGCTGTGGGGGGATGGATACAGGGCTCTGGGGGGGATGGGGGGATGGATACAGGGCAGTGGGGGATGGGGGGAAGGATACAGGGCTGTAGGGGGATGGAGGGAAGGATACAGGGCTGTGGGGGGATGGATACAGGGCTCTGGGGGGATGGGGGGATGGATACAGGGCAGTGGGGGATGGGGGGAAGGATACAGGGCTGTAGGGGGAATGGGGTATGGATACAGGGCTCTGGGGGGATGGATACAGGGCAGTGGGGGATGGGGGGAAGGATACAGGGCTCTGGGAGGGGATGGGGGATGGATACAGGGCTGTGGGGGGATGGGGGATGGATACAGGGCTGTAGGGGGATGGGGGGAAAGATACAGGGCTGGGGGGGGATGGGGGATGAATACAGGGCAGTGGGGGATTGGGGGATGGATACAGGGCTGGGGGGGAGGATGGGAGGAAGGATCCAGGGCTGTGGGGGGTGGGGGATGGATCCAGGGCTGTGGGGGGATGGAGGGAAGGATACAGGGCTATGGGGGGATGGATACAGGGCTGGGGGGATGGGGGGATGGATACAGGGCTCTGGGAGGGGATGGGGGATGGATCCAGGGCTGTGGGGGGATGGAGGGAAGGATACAGGGCTATGGGGGGATGGATACAGGGCTGGGGGGATGGGGGGATGGATACAGGGCTGTGGGTGGGATGGGGGATGGATACAGGGCTGGGGGGGATGGGGGAAGGATACAGGGCTGGGGGGATGGGGGAAGGATACAGGGCTGTGGGGGGGATGGGGAATCGATACAGGGCAGTGGGGGGATGGGGGTTGGATACAGGGCTGTGGGGGGATGGGGGATGGATACAGGGCTGTGGGGGGATGGATACAGGGCTCTGGGGGGGATGGGGGGATGGATACAGGGCAGTGGGGGATGGGGGGAAGGATACAGGGCTGTGGGGGGATGGGGGGAAGGATACAGGGCTGTAGGGGGATGGAGGGAAGGATACAGGGCTGTGGGGGATGGATACAGGGCTCTGGGGGGGATGGGGGGATGGATACAGGGCAGTGGGGGATGGGGGGAAGGATACAGGGCTGTAGGGGGAATGGGGTATGGATACAGGGCTCTGGGGGGATGGATACAGGGCAGTGGGGGATGGGGGGAAGGATACAGGGCTCTGGGAGGGGATGGGGGATGGATACAGGGCTGTGGGGGGATGGGGGATGGATACAGGGCAGTGGGGGATTGGGGGATGGATACAGGGCTGGGGGGGAGGATGGAGGGAAGGATACAGGGCTATGGGGGGATGGATACAGGGCTGGGGGGATGGGGGGATGGATACAGGGCTCTGGGAGGGGATGGGGGATGGATCCAGGGCTGTGGGGGGATGGAGGGAAGGATACAGGGCTATGGGGGGATGGATACAGGGCTGAGGGGATGGGGGGATGGATACAGGGCTGTGGGTGGGATGGGGGATGGATACAGGGCTGTGGGGGGGATGGGGGATGGATACAGGGCTGTGGGGGGATGGGGGGAAGGATACAGGGCTGGGGGGATGGGGGAAGGATACAGGGCTGTGGGGGGATGGGGGATGGATACAGGGCAGTGGGGGGATGGGGGTTGGATACAGGGCTGTGGGGGGATGGGGGATGGATACAGGGCTGTGGGGGGATGGGGGAAGGATACAGGGCTGTGGGTGGGATGGGGGAAGGATACAGGGCTCTGGGGGGATGGGGGAAGGATACAGGGTTGTGGGGGGGATGGGGGGATGGATACAGGGCTCTGGGGGGGATGGAGGAAGGATACAGGGCTGTGGGGGGATGGGGGAAGGATACAGGGCTGTGGGGGGATGGGGGGATGGATACAGGGCTCTGGGGGGGATGGGGGAAGGATACAGGGCTGGGGGGGATGGGGGAAGGATACAGGGCTGTGGGGGGGATGGGGGATCGATACAGGGCTGGGGGGGATGGGGGAAGGATACAGGGCTGTGGGGGGGATGGGGGATCGATACAGGGCAGTGGGGAGGATGGGAGGAAGGATACAGGGGGATGGGGGATGGATACAGGGCTGTGGGGGGGACGGATACAGGGCTGGGGGGGATGGGGGATGGATACAGGGCTCTGGGGGGATGGGGGAAGGATACAGGGCTGTGGGGGGGATGGGGGAAGGATACAGGGGGGATGGGGGATGCATACAGGGCTGTGGGGGGGATGGGGGAAGGATACAGGGCTGTGGGGGGATGGGGGATGGATACAGGGCTGTGGGGGGATGGGGGAAGGATACAGGGGGGATGGGGGAAGGATACAGGGCTGTGGGGGGATGGGGGAAGGATACAGGGGGGATGGGGGAAGGATACAGGGCTGTGGGGGGGATGGGGGAAGGATACAGGGCTGTGGGGGGATGGGGGAAGGATACAGGGCTCTGGGGGGGATGGGGGAAGGATACAGGGCTGTGGGTGGGATGGGGGAAGGATACAGGGCTCTGGGGGGGATGGGGGAAGGATACAGGGCTGTGGGGGGGATGGGGGGATGGATACAGGGCTCTGGGGGGGATGGAGGAAGGATACAGGGCTGTGGGGGGATGGGGGAAGGATACAGGGCTGTGGGGGGGATGGGGGGATGGATACAGGGCTCTGGGGGGGATGGGGGAAGGATACAGGGCTGGGGGGGGATGGGGGATCGATACAGGGCAGTGGGGAGGATGGGAGGAAGGATACAGGGGGGATGGGGGATGGATACAGGGCTGTGGGGGGGACGGATACAGGGCTGGGGGGGATGGGGGATGGATACAGGGCTCTGGGGGGGATGGGGGAAGGATACAGGGGGGATGGGGGATGGATACAGGGCTCTGGGGGGGATGGGGGAAGGATACAGGGCTGTGGGGGGGACGGAGGGATGGACGGAGGGAGGGATGGATACCGGAATCGGGCAGAGCCGTCCATGGCTTCTGGCCGTCTCCTGGCACCGGGCTGGGTCCGGGCCGGGTGCCAGGGGCCCGAGGAGCCGAACCAGCTGACGGTATTGAGGGGGCCGCCAGCTAATGGGGGCTGGGGCCCGGCTCGGCTGGCGCCGGCCACGCAACCTAGAGATGGAGCCGGGTTTTGCCAGGCTGGGAGCGCAGGGCGGGGCCCGGGGCCCCAGAGACGTCTGGCTGGGCAGCTGGGGGGCTGAGCAGGAAGGGCTGTGGGGCTCAGTGGGGGCACTGTGGAGCAGGGGGCTGGGGCAATCTCTCTGTCTCTCTTCTGGGCCAAAGCCCCTGCCCCCGGCTCCGTCTGCCCTTCGCGCTGGTTCCCACATCCCAGCATCCCGGGCCCCCCATACTGGGAAAGCGGGGGGCTGGATGCCATCCATGGAGGTCTGCCCCAGCCAGCCAGTCCCCACCCTGGGGCCGGGTGGGAGCCGGCGCCCCCCAGAGGGGACAGGCCCCTGCCCCATTCCCCACCCCCCTGAGCCAGCCAGTCCCTGCCCTGGGGCCGGGTGGGAGTCGGCGCCCCCCAGAGGGGACAGGCCCCTGCCCCATTCCCCACCCCCCTGAGCCAGCCAGTCCCTGCCCTGGGGCCGGGTGGGAGCCGGCGCCCCCCAGAGGGGACAGGCCCCTGCCCCATTCCCCACCCCCCTGAGCCAGCCAGTCCCTGCCCTGGGGCCGGGTGGGAGCCGGCGCCCCCCAGAGGGGACAGGCCCCTGCCCCATTCCCCGCCCCCCTGAGCCAGCCAGTCCCTGCCCTGGGGCCAGGTGGGAGTCGGCGCCCCCCAGAGGGGACAGGCCCAGCCCCATTCCCCGCCCCCCTGAGCCAGCCAGTCCCTGCCCTGGGGCCGGGTGGGAGCCGGCGCCCCCCAGAGGGGACAGGCCCCTGCCCCATTCCCCGCCCCCCTGAGCCAGCCAGTCCCTGCCCTGGGGCCGGGTGGGAGCCGGCGCCCCCCAGAGGGGACAGGCCCCTGCCCCATTCCCCGCCCCCCTGAGCCAGCCAGTCCCTGCCCTGGGGCCGGGTGGGAGCCGGCGCCCCCCAGAGGGGACAGGCCCCTGCCCCATTCCCCGCCCCCCTGAGCCAGCCAGTCCCTGCCCTGGGGCCGGGTGGGAGCCGGCGCCCCCTAGAGGGGACAGGCCCCTGCCCCATTTCCCGCCCCCCTGAGCCAGCCAGTCCCCGCCCTGGGGCCGGGTGGGAGCCGGCGCCCCCCAGAGGGGACAGGCCCCTGCCCCATTCCCTGCCCCCCTGAGCCAGCCAGTTCCGCCCTGGGCCTGGGGGGAGCCGGCGCTCCCTAGAGGCGACAGGCCCCTGCCCCATTCCCTGCCCCCCTGAGGCAGCCAGCCCTGCCCTGGGCCTGGGGGGAGCCGGCGCCCCCCACAGGGGACAGGCCCCTGCCCCCCTCCCGCAGCCCCACACATGCCATGCTGGGGGCGCAGCTGAACCCGACGCTAACTTTTATTAGCCGCCGTTCTCGGCGTTCCTATTGCACACGACGTTACACACAGTCACACCCACGGGGGGGGGGTCGGTTCGCAGCTCGGGATGCCTGGGGGTCCTGTTCCCAGGCCCACCTGCCCAGCCCCGGGGCGCGGTGGAAATCCAGGGCTTGGGGGTTGGGCACTAAGGGGGTGGGGTGAACTCTGAGGGTGGTGGGGAGCCTCTGGGCACCCCATCCTACATGTACCCAGCAGGATCGTCCGTGGCCGTCTAGCCCCCCGCCCTGGGGGGTGCACTCTCCCCATTGCCTGGCAGGGGTCCTGGGCCCATTGTGCCCCTGTCCCACCAAATCGTGGCTGCCGCGGGAGGGAATCGGGCCTTCGAGCACCGGCGCGTGTCAAGGAGCAGGGCTGGAGCGGGCCCGCCCGTGCATTTTGGGAACAAGAATAAGGAAAACCCAGGAGGCAGCAAACATGTGCAAAGCGGGAAAATTTCATGCCCACGCCCCCGAGGGTCTTCAAAGAAGTAGGGCTGCAAACCCTGCCCCCACAGGCACCCCTGCGAGTGTCCCCCTGCGAGTTCTTGGCTTCACCGCTGAGCGCTGCCTTCCCTTCGCCCGGGCTGCGGGCACCAGGACCAGGCGGCTCACACGCGTGTGGGGAGCAGAACTCGTCAGCTGGTGCTTTGCTTTCCCGGGGGGGATGTCGGGTGGCTTGCGAGATTGGTACATTGCCAGGGAGCTGTGCACACGCGTGTCGGAGAATTTAGCAGGAAATATTGGCACTAATTAGTGAAGAATGGAGCGCACTTTGTAAGCAAAATGTTTGCCACTTGGGGGTGGGATATTTCTGCAACAGTTTTGCACGATTTCGTCATGTCCTTTCCACGTTTTTGCCTTTGCAAAATTTTCACAAGTCGTTATGCACATTTTGCACGATCTTCGGCCACATGTTTTGCAATGTTTTCAGCGATCGTTGGCCAATTTTGTCCGGAATTTTCATGATGACTTTTTCTCGTAAATTGTTACAGATTGTGTTTTATATTTCTTTTTCAAAATGTTTTCAGTTTTCTTCTTGACTTTTGGGGAGTGCCATTTTGTGCATATCTTTGAGTTTTCATGCAAATTTCCAAATATATTTAAAATAAATGTTTGCAATTTTCTCTGTGACTTTCTTGCATTTTATCGCCAATTTAATAACTGTTTTTGCAAAACTGTCATGCATTTTCATACAAATGTATTAAAGATTTTTTTCAAAATATTTGCCATTTTCTGCATGACAGCATTAGCAATTTTTTCCTTAAATTTTCCCAATGACTTTTTTGCAAAATACTTTTGTACTTGAATGCAAAATTTAATTATTGGGGGGTAAAATGCTCTTGGATTTTCATTCAAAATTATGGGGTGATTTTGTTGTTGTTGTTGTTGTTGCAAAGCTCATGCATGTGTATGCAAATGTATTACAAATTGCCTTGCAACATTTTTTGCACTTTTCTTCATGACTTTCCTTTTTTTCAATCTTTTCTTACATTTTCATGCAAATGTGGCAAGAACTTTCTTGCAAAATTTTTACAATTTTTCCATGACACTTTTAGGGCAAAACATTCATGCAAATATGTTTTTAAAAAATGTGCAATATTCTCCATGGCTTTGGGCTGCCAATCTCCATGGCTTTGAGTTCCAATCTCTTTGCCGTTTCTCGCCGATTTGCAAAGACGTCAGCCAGCAAAATTCTCCTGCACACTCATGCAAGCTTGCGAAGATTTTTTGGGTTTTGTTGCCACAATTGTTACAAATTTTCTCCATTTCCCCCCCAACATTTTCTCCCTGATGGTTTCAAGATTTTCTTTGTCAATTTGTTTGCAATTCTCTTGCGAGATTTTGTCACCTTTGGGGGCCTTCCCCCCCCCCAAGTTGCAAAATTCTAACCTGTTTGGGGCCGAGCCCTCAACCTTTCCACCCTGTTTTCATGATTTGGGGGGCAAACGGTCCCGGGGGTAGTTGGGGGGGGTTGGTAAACTTTCCAAGGATTGGCAGTAAGATCCCAGTGGCCCCGATCCTGCCGACGCTGGTGCATGTGCTTTGAAGCTACATGGCAGGGGGCCCCATCTGCCCCCCGACCCTCTGTGGGTTACCGAGTCGATGGCAGGTAATGGGGCCACAGCGCTGGACCCAACGCGCCTCTGGTTTCCCCACTCCCTGCACCCCCAGACCTCCTGCTGCCCCCTTCTATTCCCCCTACACTTCCCCCGGCCCCCCGCCCACTGCACCCCCCGCCCCCCCTCCCCGGCCCCCTTATTTCTTGTAGTTGCCGAACTGGATGGCCAGGCGGTCGGTGACGCAGCGGAAGGTGGCCGGCTGCACCTCCCAGTAGGGGACCGGGTTCCCGAAGAGACTGATTCCGTTGTAATAGGCTCGCTTCACCCCGAACCCCACGGGGCAGAAATCGTTCACTCCCACCTGCGTGATGTCATTGGCGTGCAGGTACACCACCTGGGGGGAGGGGGAGGTCAGCTAGCACCCCCAGGCCCCCCACCCATCACACCCCCAGACTTCCCATCGCATCCCCCCAGCACACCCAACCTAACTCCCCAGAATCCCCCAGCCCCCTCAACCCCTCAGATTCCCCCACAGCCCCCCAAAACCACAGATCCCCCCATTAACCCCCTAATGCCCACCTGGGGGAAGGGAGAGTGGGGGCTGAACAGGAGAGTTTAGACAGCCCCCCACAGAGCCCCCAAGCCCCCCCATCAGAGGGAGGCAAGAAAGGGGTTCATGGGGGGCTCCCCCAGTCTTGTGGGAAGGGAGGGAGAGATTTTCCAATAAGCCCCTCTGCCCAGGGCCGCCCAGAGGGGGGTGAAAGTGGGGCAATTTGCCCCAGGCCCCGGGCCCCACAGGGGCCCGCGAGCCATGGCCGAGAATCCCTTTCCTGGCTAGAGGCGCCTTTTTACTCACCCGGCGGCGCTCCGGGTCTCCGGCGGCATTTCGGCGGCGGGTCCTTCAGTGCTGCCGAGGACGCGGAGCGACTGAAGGGCCCCCCGCCACTGAAATGCCGCCCAAGACCCGGAGCGCCGCCGGGTGAGTACAAGCGCCGCAGCAGCTCCCCCGCTTTGCCCCGGGCCCCCTGAATCCTCTGGGCGGCCCAGAGAGGAGATCCCGCCACCGGGGGGCGCCCCAGCCCTGGGGCGGGAGGGCCCAGGCCCCCCTGCCTCACCTGCAGGAAGCGGAGGCCGGGCAGCCCGGAGGGCACGCGGGAGAGCCGGTTGTGGTCGAGGTGCAGCTCCCGGAGCGCTGGGACGAAGGCCAAGCTCCCGTTCTCGATCATCCGGATGGCGTTGTGCCCCAACCCCAGCCTGCGCGGAGAGCGGGGGATGGATGGACGGATGGACGGAGGGGTGGGGTAGCTATGGGGGCTGGACGGAGGGGTGGGGTAGCTATGGGGGCTGGACGGAGGGGTGGGGTACCTGGGATGTTTGCAGGATGGGTGGACGCAGGCAAATCACCCCACTTCACGCCGTGGGGCTCTGTGGTTCCCTCCAGTGGCTGGACCATGTGAGGGCAGTTGGGGGGCCGGGGGCAGTTGGGGGCCGCGGGCAGTTGGGGGGCAGTTGGTGGGCTGGGGGCAGTTGGAGGGCAGTTGGGGGGCCAGGGGTAGTTGGGGGGCAGTTGGGGGGCAGTTGGGGGCCGGGGGCAGTTGGGGGGGAAGTTGGGGGGCAGTTGGAGGGCCGGGGGCAGTTGGCGGGCCGGGGGCATTTGGGGGGAAAGTTGGGGGGCAGTTGGAGGGCCGGGGGCAGTTGGCGGGCCGGGGGCATTTGGGGGCAGTCGGGGGGCCGGGGGCAGTTGGAGGGCAGTTGGGGGGCCAGGGGCAGTTAGGGGCCGGGGGCAGTTGGGCAGTTGGGGGGCTGGGGGCAGTTGGGGGGCCGGGGGCAGTTGGGGGGCAGTTGGCGGGCCAGGGACATTTGGGGGCAGTTGGGGGGCCGTGGGCAGTTGGGGGGCAGTTGGGGGGCTGGGGGCAGTTGGAGGGCAGTTGGGGGGCCAGGGGTAGTTGGGGGGCAGTTGGGGGCCGGGGGCAGTTGGGGGGGAAGTTGGGGGGCAGTTGGAGGGCCGGGGGCAGTTGGCGGGCGGGGGGCATTTGGGGGCAGTCGGGGGGCAGTTGGGGGGCAGTTGGGGGGCTGGGGGCAGTTGGAGGGCAGTTGGGGGGCCGTGGGCAGTTGGGGGGCAGTTGGTGGGCTGAGGGGAGTTGGAGGGCAGTTGGGGGGCCGGGGGCAGTTGGGGGGCAGTTGGTGGGCTGGGGGCAGTTGGAGGGCAGTTGGGGGCTGGGGGCAGTTGGGGGGGAAGGTGGGGGGGCAGTTGGGGGGCCAGGGGCAGTTGGAGGGCCGGGGGCAGTTGGCGGGCCGGGGGCATTTGGGGGCAGTTGGGGGGCTGGGGGCAGTTGGAGGGCAGTTGGGGGACCGGGGGCAGTTGGGGGGCCGGGGGCAGTTGGCGGGCCGGGGGCATTTGGGGGCAGTCGGGGGGCAGTTGGTGGGCTGGGGGCAGTTGGAGGGCAGTTGGGGGGCCAGGGGCAGTTGGAGGGCAGTTGGTGGGCTGGGGGCAGTTGGAGGGCAGTTGGGGGGCCAGGGGCAGTTGGAGGGCAGTTGGTGGGCTGGGGGCAGTTGGAGGGCAGTCGGGGGGCAGTTGGGGGGCCGTGGGCAGTTGGGGGGCAGTTGGGGGGCTGGGGGCAGTTGGAGGGCAGTTGGGGGGCCGGGGGCAGTTGGCGGGCCGGGGGCAGTTGGGGGGCAGTTGGGGGCCGGGGGCAGTTGGGGGGGACGTTGGGGGGCAGTTGGAGGGCCGGGGGCAGTTGGAGGGCCGGGGGCATTTGGGGGCAGTTGGTGGGCTGGGGGCAGTTGGGGGGCCGGGGGCAGTTGGAGGTCAGTTGGGGGGCCAGGGGCAGTTGGAGGGCAGTTGGTGGGCTGGGGGCAGTTGGAGGGCAGTCGGGGGGCAGTTGGGGGGCCGTGGGCAGTTGGGGGGCAGTTGGGGGGCTGGGGGCAGTTGGAGGGCAGTCGGGGGGCAGTTGGGGGGCCGTGGGCAGTTGGGGGGCAGTTGGTGGGCTGGGGGCAGTTGGTGGGCAGTTGGGGGGCCGGGGGCAGTTGGGGGGGAAGTTGGGGGGCAGTTGGAGGGCCAGGGCAGTTGGGGGGGAAGTTGGGGGGCAGTTGGCGGGCCGGGGGCATTTGGGGGCAGTTGGGGGGCCGTGGGCAGTTGGAGGGCAGTTGGGGGGCCGGGGGCAGTTGGAGGTCAGTTGGGGGGCCGGGGGCACTTACCTGGCCAGCTTGCCGTAGCGGATCAGATCTTCGAGCTCAATGGCCTGGACTTTGTTGTGATCCAGGTGCAGCTCGTTCAGGGTCTCGGGCAGGTCTGGGGGGCAGAGAAGGGGGGTCAGCGGGGCCCCCAGCTGCCGGGGGGCTGGGAGCCAGGGGCAGGTTACATGCAGCAGGATCCCGGGGGGAGGTGGGGGGGGAGCTGGGTTCGATCGGGGGGGGATATTGTGTGGGGGGAGCGGGGTGCAGTGGGGGCTCTGATGCCCTGACCTGAGTGCTGGGGGGTCCCAGCCAGAGGGGGCAGGATCTGGGGGGACCTGAGGACAGGGTGGGGAGGGGTCCCAGACATGGGAGGGGGGCAGCACTGGGGGTCCCAGGACACCACGGGGTCAGCCAGCGGGCTGGGGTGGGCAACGGCGGGGGGGTTAGGGGAAGAGCATGGGGGCTGGGGGGTTGGGGGCGGGGCGGGAGGGGGTTGGGGGAATAGCAGGGGGGCGGGGGGGTTGGGGGGCAGGCCGGGGGGGCGGTTACCTTTGGGGACACCCGTCAGTTTGGCCTCTGAGATGCGCAGATAATTCAGCTTCAGGCCGTCAAAGGCGCCGGGTTCGAATCCGCTGTTCTCCAAGGGGTTGCCCCCCATCTCTGGGGGCAGAGAGACTGGAGTGACCCACAGCTCATCCACCCGGGGGAACTCTCCCCAGTGGTCAGGGCCAGGTGCTGGGGAGCACCGGGGGGTGGGCAGCGGGGCAGGGGGCACCGGTGATCAGGGTTGGGACCCTGGGGGGATGCCGGGGCGATGGGCCCCTGGCAGGCGGGATGCCGGGGCGATGGGCTGGCAGGCGGGATGCCGGGGCGATGGGCCCCTGGCAGGCGGGAGGCCGGGGCGATGGGCTGGCAGGTGGGATACCAGGGCGATGGGCTGGCAGGCGGGAGGCCGGGGCGATGGGCTGGCAGGCGGGACGCCGGGGCGATGGGCTGGCAGGCGGGATACCAGGGCGATGGGCCCCTGGCAGGCGGGAGGCCGGGGCGATGGGCTGGCAGGAGGGATGCCGGGGCGATGGGCCCCTGGCAGGCGGGAGGCCGGGGCGATGGGCCCCTGGCAGGCGGGATACCAGGGCGATGGGCCCCTGGCAGGTGGGATACCAGGGCGATGGGCTGGCAGGCGGGAGGCCGGGGCGATGGGCTGGCAGGTGGGATACCAGGGCGATGGGCTGGCAGGCGGGATACCAGGGCGATGGGCCCCTGGCAGGCGGGAGGCCGGGGCGATGGGCTGGCAGGCGGGATGCCGGGGCGATGGGCTGGCAGGCGGGAGGCCGGGGCGATGGGCCCCTGGCAGGCGGGATACCAGGGCGATGGGCCCCTGGCAGGTGGGATACCAGGGCGATGGGCTGGCAGGCGGGAGGCCGGGGCGATGGGCTGGCAGGCGGGATACCAGGGCGATGGGCCCCTGGCAGGCGGGAGGCCGGGGCGATGGGCTGGCAGGCGGGATACCAGGGCCATGGGCCCGGCGTCCCTGTCTCACCGATGCAGTTCATGTTGGCGAGCCCCTTGAAGACGTCCTTGGGCACCTTGCGGATCTTGTTGTCGTGGATGCGCAGCTCGACCAGGGAGGGCGGCAGGTTGGGCGGGATCTCGGCCAGCAGGTTCTTGGAGATGTAGAGCTTCTGCAGGCGGTGCAGGGGGCTGAAGGCCTTCTCGTGCACCCGCGAGATCTTGTTGTTCACCAGCACCAGGGCCTGCGGGCGGAGACGCACGGGGGTTACAAAGGCAGCAGGGGGCTGCAGTACCGGCCTCTACCCGCAGGGGGCGCTGTGAGGGTCAGGGAGTGCTGCGGGGGGGGGGGCAGGGGACTCTGTGGGGCATAGTGGAGGCAGGACAGGGGCCTGGTCTACACTAGGACTTTAATTCGGATTTAGCTGCCTTAATCCGAATTAACCCTTCACCCGTCCACACTACAGAGCCAGTTAATTCGAATTAAAGGGCCCTTTAAATCGATTTCTGTACTCCACCTCGACGAACGGAGTAGAGCCTAAATCGATTTTGTTAATTCGAATTAGGGTTAGTGTGGACGCACACCACCGAATTACTGTGTTTAAGTTAATGGGGTAGTGTGGCCGCACACCACCGAATTAATGTGGTTTAAAACCGAATTAAGGTGCTTAGTGTGGCCGCGCACAATCGAATTTATACAACCTGTTTCCCAAATTCGAATTATCTAAATTCGGATTAATCCTGTAGTGTAGACATACCCAGGGATGCAGGGGGGTAGGGGGCACCGTGGATGGCAGGATGTGGGGACAGGGGGCGCTGTGGGGCTGGGCTGTGAGGAAGCCAAGGGGCGCTGTGGGGGGCAGGGCAGGGCCGTGGGAGAGGCAGGGGGCACTGTGGGGCAGGGCTGTGGAGCAAGGCAGGGCCGTGGGAGAGGCAGGGGGTGCTGTGGTGCAGGGCCGTGGGAGAGGCAGGGGGCGCTGTGGGGCAGGGCCGTGGGGCAGGTCAGAGGGTGCTGTGGGGCAGGGTTGTGGGGGAGGCAGGGGGCACTGTGGAGGCAGGGGGCGCTGTCCATGGCAGGGGGCGCTGTGGGGCAGCGCAGGGCAGGGCCGTGGGGCAGGGCAGAGGGCACTGTGGAGGCCAGAGGGTGCTGTGGGGCAGGGTCGTGGGGCAGGGCAGAGGGCGCTGTGGAGGCCAGGGGGTGCTGTGGGGCAGGGTTGTGGGGGAGTGCAGAGGGTGCTGTGGGGCAGGGCCGTGGGGCAGGGCAGAGGGTGCTGTGGAGGCCAGGGGGTGCTGTGGGACAGGGTTGTGGAGCAAGGCAGGGCCGTGGGAGAGGCAGGGGGTGCTGTGGTGCAGGGCCGTGGGAGAGGCAGGGGGCGCTGTGGGGCAGGGCCGTGGGGCAGGTCAGAGGGTGCTGTGGGGCAGGGTTGTGGGGGAGGCAGGGGGCACTGTGGAAGCAGGGGGCGCTGTCCATGGCAGGGGGCGCTGTGGGGCAGCGCAGGGCAGGGCCGTGGGGCAAGGCAGAGGGCACTGTGGAGGCCAGAGGGTGCTGTGGGGCAGGGTCGTGGGGCAGGGCAGAGGGCGCTGTGGAGGCCAGGGGGTGCTGTGGGGCAGGGTTGTGGGGGAGTGCAGAGGGTGCTGTGGGGCAGGGCCGTGGGGCAGGGCAGAGGGTGCTGTGGAGGCCAGGGGGTGCTGTGGGACAGGGTTGTGGGGCAGGGCAGAGGGTGCTGTGGAGGCCAGGGGGTGCTGTGGGGTAGGGTTGTGGGGGAGTGCAGAGGGTGCTGTGGGGCAGGGCCGTGGGGCAGGGCAAAGGGTGCTGTGGAGGCCAGGGGGTGCTGTGGGACAGGGTTGTGGGGCAGGGCAGAGGGTGCTGTGGAGGCCAGGGGGCACTGTGGGGCAGGGCTGTGGAGCAAGGCAGGGCCGTGGGAGAGGCAGGGGGTGCTGTGGGGCAGGGCCATGGGGCAGGGGAGAGGGTGCTGTGGGGCAGGGTTGTGGGGGAGGCAGGGGGCACTGTGGAGGCAGGGCCGTGGGGCAGGTCAGAGGGTGCTGTGGGGCAGGGTTGTGGGGGAGGTAGGGGGCACTGTGGAGGCAGGGGGCGCTGTCCATGGCAGGGGGCGCTGTGGGGCAGCGCAGGGCAGGGCCGTGGGGCAGGGCAGAGGGCACTGTGGAGGCCAGAGGGTGCTGTGGGGCAGGGTCGTGGGGCAGGGCAGAGGGCGCTGTGGAGGCCAGGGGGTGCTGTGGGGCAGGGTTGTGGGGGAGTGCAGAGGGTGCTGTGGGGCAGGGCCGTGGGGCAGGGCAGAGGGTGCTGTGGAGGCCAGGGGGTGCTGTGGGACAGGGTTGTGGAGCAAGGCAGGGCCGTGGGAGAGGCAGGGGGTGCTGTGGTGCAGGGCCGTGGGAGAGGCAGGGGGCGCTGTGGGGCAGGGCCGTGGGGCAGGTCAGAGGGTGCTGTGGGGCAGGGTTGTGGGGGAGGCAGGGGGCACTGTGGAGGCAGGGGGCGCTGTCCATGGCAGGGGGCGCTGTGGGGCAGCGCAGGGCAGGGCCGTGGGGCAGGGCAGAGGGCACTGTGGAGGCCAGAGGGTGCTGTGGGGCAGGGTCGTGGGGCAGGGCAGAGGGCGCTGTGGAGGCCAGGGGGTGCTGTGGGGCAGGGTTGTGGGGGAGTGCAGAGGGTGCTGTGGGGCAGGGCCGTGGGGCAGGGCAGAGGGTGCTGTGGAGGCCAGGGGGTGCTGTGGGACAGGGTTGTGGGGCAGGGCAGAGGGTGCTGTGGAGGCCAGGGGGCGCTGTGGGGCAGGGCAGGGCCGTGGGAGAGGCAGGGGGCACTGTGGGGCAGGGCTGTGGAGCAAGGCAGGGCCGTGGGAGAGGCAGGGGGTGCTGTGGGGCAGGGCCATGGGGCAGGGGAGAGGGTGCTGTGGGGCAGGGTTGTGGGGGAGGCAGGGGGCACTGTGGAGGCAGGGCCGTGGGGCAGGTCAGAGGGTGCTGTGGGGCAGGGTTGTGGGGGAGGTAGGGGGCACTGTGGAGGCAGGGGGCGCTGTCCATGGCAGGGGGCGCTGTGGGGCAGCGCAGGGCAGGGCCGTGGGGCAGGGCAGAGGGCACTGTGGAGGCCAGAGGGTGCTGTGGGGCAGGACCGTGGGACAGGGCAGAGGGCGCTGTGGGGCAGGGTTGTGGGGGAGGCAGGGGGGCCCCAGGGGACGCACGTAGAGGTGATGCAGCCCCTTGAAGTCGTCCCGCCGCAGCTCCGTGATCTGGTTGTTCTGCAGATCCAGCAGCTTCGTGTCCGGGGCGATTTCCTTGGGCACCGTCCTCAGGCCTGGGGGAAGAGATGGGGCGGGGGGGGGGGGGGGGGCGCGGTGAGACGGGGCACCAGGAAACCCAAATTCCCCCCCAAAACTGGGATTCAGAAACACCCCTGCAGGGGAGAGACCCACAGTCCATATACTGACCCCACTCCCCTCCCAGAGCCGGGGAGAGAACCCAGGAGTCCTGGCTCCCAGCCCCCCTGCACTAACCACCAGCCCCCCTCCCCTCCCAGAGCCAGGGAGAGAACCCAGGAGTCCTGGCTCCCAGCCCCCCTGCTCTGACCCACCAGCCCCCACTCCCCCCCCCCCGAGCCGGGGAGAGAACCCAGGAGTCCTGGCCCCCAGCCCCCCCTGCTCTAACCACCAGACCCCACTCCCCTCCCAGAGCCGGGGAGAGAACCCAGGAGTCCTGGCTCCCAGCCCCCCCTGCTCTAACCCACCAGCCCCCACTCCCCTCCCAGAGCCGGGGAGAGAACCCAGGAGTCCTGGCTCCCAGCCCCCCCTGCTCTAACCCACCAGCCCCCACTCCCCTCCCAGAGCCGGGGAGAGAACCCAGGAGTCCTGGCTGTCAGCCCCCCCTGCTCTACCCCACCAGCCCCCACTTCCCTCCCACAGCAGGGGAGAGAACCCAGGAGTCCTGGCTGTCAGCCCCCCCTGCTCTACCCCACCAGCCCCCACTCCCCTCCCACAGCAGGGGAGAGAACCCAGGAGTCCTGGCTGTCAGCCCCCCCTGCTCTACCCCACCAGCCCCCACTTCCCTCCCACAGCAGGGGAGAGAACCCAGGAGTCCTGGCTGTCAGCCCCCCCTGCTCTAACCACCAGCCCCCACTCCCCTCCCAGAGCCGGGGAGAGAACCCAGGAGTCCTGGCCCCCAGCCCCCCCTGCTCTAACCACCAGACACCCCCCCACTGCTGGGACAGGAACCCCGGCGTCCGGGCGTACCCAGGTCAGAGCACTGCACCACCCGCAGGTGGCAGTGGCAGCCGAACGGGCACAGGCCCCCGTAGGTGGTGACGACGTCCTCGAAGTCCGGGACCCCCGAGGTGGGGAAGACGCCTGAGGCCTCTTCATCGTTCTGCAGGGCCGGGCCGTCGTCCATGGAGAAATCCCAGAAGGCCGTCTGCTCGAAGGGCAGCGCCCCCGCCAGGCCCAGCAGGGCCGCCAGGAGCAGCACACGCAGCATGGTGGGGCTGGGGGCCAGAGGGGAGAATGGGGTTAGGGGGAGCATGGGGGCAGGGGCCGGTTATACGGGGACCCCTCGCTCGGCGCCGGGCTGCGGCTGGCTCTGGGGTGGGGCAGGGGGCAGGTTTCCAGGGACCCCTCGCCCGGCGCCGGGCTGCGGCTGGCTCTGGGGTGGGGCAGGGGGCAGGTTTCCAGGGACCCCTCGCCTGGCGCCGGGCTGCGGCTGGCTCTGGGGTGGGGCAGGGTCTGGTTATATGGGGACCCCTCGCCTGGCGCCGGGCTGCAGCTGGCTCTGGGGTGGGGCAGGGGGCAGGTTTCCAGGGACCCCTCGCCCGGCGCCGGGCTCCGGCTGGCTCTGGGGTGGGGCAGGGTCTGGTTATATGGGGACCCCTCACCCAGTGCCGGGGTGCAGCTGGCTCTGGGGTGGAGCAGGGGCTGGTTTCCAGGGACCCCTCGCCCGGCGCCGGGCTCCGGCTGGCTCTGGGGTGGGGCAGGGGCTGGTTTCCAGGGACCCCTCGCCCGGCGCCGGGCTCCGGCTGGCTCTGGGGTGGGGCAGGGTCTGGTTATATGGGGACCCCTCACCCAGTGCCGGGGTGCAGCTGGCTCTGGGGTGGAGCAGGGGCTGGTTTCCAGGGACCCCTCGCCCGGCGCCGGGCTCCGGCTGGCTCTGGGGTGGGGCAGGGTCTGGTTATACGGGGACCCCTCGCCCGGCGCCGGGCTCCGGCTGGCTCTGGGGTGGGGCAGGGGGCAGATTTCCAGGGACCCCTCGCCCGGCGCCGGGCTCCGGCTGGCTCTGGGGTGGGGCAGGGTCTGGTTATATGGGGACCCCTCGCCTGGCGCCGGGCTGCAGCTGGCTCTGGGGTGGGGCAGGGGCTGGTTTCCAGGGACCCCTCGCCCGGCGCCGGGCTGCAGCTGGCTCTGGGGTGGGGCAGGGGCTGGTTTCCAGGGACCCCTCACCCGGCGCCGGGCTGCGGCTGGCTCTGGGGTGGGGCAGGGTCTGGTTATATGGGGACCCCTCGCCCGGCGCCGGGCTCCGGCTGGCTCTGGGGTGGGGCAGGGGGCCGGTTATACGGGGACCCCTCGCCCGGTGCCGGGCTGTGACCCCCTGAGGCGGGGGGGGCAGCTCCATGGGGCCCTGCGCCCGGCACGCGAAGGGTCTGTGGGGTGAGCCAGGGCTCAGGGCCGGGCCGTGACCCCACCGCAGCGGCCAGGATAAAATAAGGTCGACAATGACAGGCTGCGCTGGGCCCACAATTAGAGACTCGAGCGCCTGAGCCGGTGGGGGGGGGAGGGGCTGGGATTGCTCTAAGCAGCCTGGGGGAGGGGCGGGAGAGACAGCTGGCTAGAGGGGGTGCAGAGACCAGACCCCCCCCAAAAATCTTCGCCAGCGTCTCCAGCGTAAGTCCCCCATCCCAGTAGCCCAGCCAGCTCTGAGAGGGGAGGGGGTCTGGTGGGTCAGAGCAGGGGGGCTGGGAGCCCGGACGCCTGGGTTCTGTCCTGAGGAGTGGGGCTCATCCCCCCACCATTCTGTGCCTCAGTTTCCCCCGTGACAAAGTGGGAAAGTTCTTAATGGTTTCTCTGAATACTGTGAGGGTGCCTCAGTTTCCCCTATGCCGTTCTGAAGGCTCCAGGTGGTGAGAGAAGGGAGAGAGCCAGAGGCCAGAGGAGGGGATGGGGAGGAGGGACGGAGGCCTGACCGGTTGGGGACTCAGGGCTCCAGGGTCCCCCCCAAGATGGGCTTTGCTGAAAGTCGCTGATTCCTGTGCTGTGTCCCCGTCGGCTGAGAAACCTTCTGTGTCACCGGCTGGCTGAGAGTGGCGGGAAATGGGGTGCAGGGCCCCGACTCCCCCACACTCCGTGACCCCCCCGTCTGGGGGTGAGCGGGGCCGTGTCTGGGCCGAGGGGAGGGGGCCGCCGGCCGGGCAGACGCCTGTGGGGAGCGGTTACCTTGGGCAGGGAGCTGGGCACGACGCCACCTGCCCATTGCACCACTTTTTCCATGCCCCCCTGGGCCCCCCGCAGCACAGAGCCCCCCCCGGACCCGCCCCCGGGCCCCCCGCCCCCCGGCCCCCGCAGCACAGAGCCCCCCCCGGATTCCCCCCCCGGGCCCCCCGCAGCACAGAGCCCCCCCCGGATTCCCCCCCGCCCCCCGCCCCCGCAGCACAGAGCCCCCCCCGGACCCCCCGCCGAGCCCCCCGCCCCCCGCAGCACAGAGCCCCCCTAGAACCCCTCGCCGAGACCCCCGCCCCCCGCAGCACAGAGCCCCCCCCGGACCCCCCGCCGAGCCCCCCGCCCCCCGCAGCCCAGAGCCCCCCCCGGACCCCTCGCCGAGCCCCCCACCCCCCGCAGCCCAGAGCCCCCCCCGGGCCCCCTGCCCCCCGCAGCACAGAGCCCCCCCCGGACCCCTCGCCGAGACCCCCGCCCCCCGCAGCACAGAGCCCCCCCCGGACCCCCCGCCGAGCCCCCCACCCCCCGCAGCACAGAGCCCCCCCCGGATTCCCCCCCTGGGCCCCCCGCAGCCCAGAGCCCCCCCCGGACCCCTCGCCGAGCCCCCCACCCCCCGCAGCCCAGAGCCCCCGCCTGATTCTCCCCACCCCCCGCAGCACGGCACCCCCCAGTGCCCAGCCCAGAGCCGCTGAGCTCCCAGCGGCTCTGGGCTGTTTGTTTATTGGCTTTGACTCGGTGCTGGGGAGGGGGAGACTCAGCTCATGATCCATGGGGCGCGGGGGGGTGGGGGAGGGACGCAGCTGGAGGCACGATTCAGGCTCAGCCCCACAGCGCAGCCATGGGGGCAGGGCTGGGTTCTGAGCTCAGCTCCCCCAGAGTCAAACCGGAGTCACTCCTGCTTGCAATGGGGGCAGGGCTGGGTTCTGAGCTCAGCTCCCCCAGAGTCAAACCGGAGTCACTCCTGATTGCAATGGGGACAGGGCCGGGTTCAGAGCTCAGCTCCCCCAGAGTCAAACCGGAGTCACTCCTGCTTGCAATGGGGGCAGGGTTGGGTTCTGAGCTCAGCTCCCCCAGAGTCAAACCGGAGTCACTCCTGCTTGCAATGGGGGCAGGGCTGGGTTCTGATCTCAGCTCCCCCAGAGTCAAACCGGAGTCACTCCTGATTGCAATGGGGACAGGGCCGGGTTCAGAGCTCAGCTCCCCCAGAGTCAAACCGGAGTCACTCCTGATTGCAATGGGGACAGGGCCGGGTTCAGAGCTCAGCTCCCCCAGAGTCAAACCGGAGTCACTCCTGATTGCAATGGGGACAGGGCCGGGTTCAGAGCTCAGCTCCCCCAGAGTCAAACCGGAGTCACTCCTGATTGCGCCGGGTCAGGGCGGGTTCTGCTCCTCTGTACATCTAGATGATCCTATCCCAGTCCAGCAGCTCCAGCCAGGAGTCAGCCCCGGCCCCAGCTCCTGCTCCGGGGATGCAGCCAGCAATTACAGCCAGCTGCTGTCCCCGGCCAAACCCACGCGACCCCCCCAGCCCCAGCCCCGTGGCCCCCCCGGTGCCCACAATAGAGTCTTTGTCCCCGCAGCCGGGCGTGTTTGCGCTCAGCGGCCGGGTCACGCCTTGGGGTTTGGAGCCGGCGTGGGGCTGGGGCCGGGCCAGGCGCTGGGCTGGGCCCGCGGGGCAGACCACAGAGTTACTGCCACATCCTCGCCGGGCTAACGGGGCCTGTGCCCACGAGGGGGGGACGGCTCCCATCTGGCCCTGGGGGGGGTCACTCAACTGACTGCAGGGGGTCAAGGCTGGATCCTGATTTCAATAGCAGAACCCAGGTGTCCGGGCTCCCAGCCCCCCCCTGCTCTCACCCACCAGACCCCCCTCCCCTCCCAGAGCCGGGCAGAGAACCCAGGAGTCCTGGCTCCCAGCCCCCCCCTCGCTTTAACCCACCAGCCCCCACTCCTCTCCCAGAGCCGGGGGAGAACCCAGGTGTCCTGGCTCCCAGCCTCCCGCCCCCCGCCAGACCCCCCTCCCCTCCCAGAGCCGGGCGAGAACCCAGGAGTCCTGGATCACAGCCCCCCTTGCTCTAACCACTAGACAAACGAGGGGTCACTGTCCACAATTCCCAGCTGCAAGCACCATGTGACTGGGCCAAGGAGCCTGGGACGGCGCCGGCAAGGGAACCCAGGCGTCCCGAGAGCCAGAGAGAGACCCCATGAGTCCGGAGCGCTGGGACAGCCCCGGGAAGGGAACCCAGGCGTCCCGAGAGCCAGAGAGAGACCCCATGAGTCCGGAGCGCTGGGACAGCCCCGGGAAGGGAACCCAGGCGTCCTGAGAGCCAGAGACCCCATGAGTCCGGAGCGCTGGGACAGTCGCGGGAAGGGAACCCAGGCGTCCCGAGAGCCAGAGAGAGACCCCATGAGTCCGGAGCGCTGGGACAGTCGTGGGAAGGGAACCCAGGCGTCCCGAGAGCCAGAGAGAGACCCCATGAGTCCGGAGCGCTGGGACAACCACGGGAAGGGAACCCAGGCGTCCCGAGAGCCAGAGAGAGACCCCATGAGTCCGGAGCGCTGGGACAGTCGTGGGAAGGGAACCCAGGCGTCCCGAGAGCCAGAGAGAGACCCCATGAGTCCGGAGCGCTGGGACAGTCGTGGGAAGGGAACCCAGGCGTCCCGAGAGCCAGAGAGAGACCCCATGAGTCCGGAGCACTGGGACAGCCCCGGGAAGGGATCCCAGGCGTCCTGGGTCGGGAGCGGAGAGCAGATTCATCCTGGGGCTCAGCTCCAGGCACAGGGCCAGGGCTGACGGCCCAACAGATGCCACCTCACCAGCCCTTCTGCCAAGGGACGACCTATCCGCCCAGGGTGGGGGTGGGTCTCCTGGGGGTGTCCCCGGAGTGGGGCTCCGTGGGCTTGTCTATAGCAGTTGGGAAAGGGATGGAGCAGCAGGGAACCCAGGAATCCGGGAGTGCCCAACACACGGGCTGCCTGGGAACACTCCTCAGCACAAGCCCCGCCCGGACGCCTGGGTTCTCTCCCCAGCTCTAAGATCTAGGAAGGGGGCTGACTCAGGCACACACTGAGATCCTGTGCCTGGATTTGTGGATCACTGTTTGAAGCCAACTAATGGGCTGCAAATGGAACCCAGGCGTCCGGGCTCCCAGCCCCCCTGCTCTAACCCACCAGCCCCCACTCCCCTCCCAGAGCCGGGGAGAGAACCCAGGAGTCCTGGCTCCCAGCCCCCCCCCCCCCCCGCTCTAACCCACCATCCCCCACTCCCCTCCCAGAGCCGGGGAGAGAACCCAGGAGTCCTGTGATTAAACCTTCTTTGTTGCCCCCCTGCACTGTCCCCTCGGGTGCCCCCCAGCTCCATGGGCCGCAGGGACACTTTCATCACAACCTGCACCATGCGTAGCCTCAGAACTCGCCGCCCGTGTCACCCAGCCCAGCCCGGCCCTCTCCGCTCCCCCTGGGCTCTGCCAGCCGTGGGGGGGGAGTCCCACTTGGCACCATACCCTGATGCACTGGATGGTGGGTGGCCCAGACAGTCCCTCTCCCCAGTAGTCAGGACTCCTGGGTTCTCTCCCGGTTCTGGGAGGGGAGTGGGGGCTGGTGGGTTAGAGCAGGGGGGGCTGGGAGCCCGGACTCCTGGGTTCTCTCCCCGGCTCTGGGAGGGGAGTGGGGGCTGGTGGGTTAGAGCAGGGGGGGCTGGGAGCCCGGACTCCTGGGTTCTCTCCCCGGCTCTGGGAGGGGAGTGGGGGCTGGTAGTTAGAACAGGGGGGGCTGGGAGCCAGGACTCCTGGGTTCTCTCCCGGCTCTGGGAGGGGAGGGGGGCTGGTGGGTTAGAGCCGGGGGGGCTGGGAGCCAGGACTCCTGGGTTCCATCCCCGGCTCTGGGAGGGAAGTGGGGGCTGGTGGGTTAGAGCAGGGGAGGCTGGGAACCAGGACTCCTGGGTTCTCTCCCCGGCTCTGGGAGGGGAGTGGGGGGTGGTGGGTTAGAGCAGGGGGGGCTGGGAGCCAGGACTTCTGGGTTCTCTCCCCGGCTCTGGGAGGGGAGTGGGGGCTGGTGGTTAGAGCAGCGGGGGCTGGGAACCAGGACTCCTGGGTTCTCTCCCCGGCTCCGGGAGGGGAGTGGGGGCTGGTGGTTAGAGCAGGGGCCTGGGAGCCCGGACGCCTGGGTTCTGTGCTGCAGGGGGTGACTCCGGATGTACAGCGGTGCATCTGGGATGCGATCCACCCCGTGCGGTCCAGAAAGCATCAGTCCAAGACAGCTTGTTCGCCGGCTGGGAATCCGTTCCCCGGAGCGCCAGGGACAGAGGAAAAACTGACAGATCCTGTTTTCCATCCCCGCGGCGTCTGCCAAGCCGGGAGCGCAGAATATGGGGCGCAGAGGGGAACATACCACCCCAAGGCAACAGTGCAAGAACCCAGGAGTCCAGGGAGCTGCTATGTGAGGAAATCACCCCCCTGCACTGAGGCTACAGCCCCCCACCCACCAAAAAAACCCAGAACCCAGGAAACCAACACCAGGGAATTTCCCCCCGTGAATGGGGGCTGACCCCCAGAAAAATAGAACCCAGGAGTCCTGGTTCCTGATGCTGGAGGAATCTTGCCCACCGGATTGAGGCTGCCCCCCCCCCCCAATAAAACAGAACCCAGGAGTCCTAGAAGCTGATGCAGGGGGAATTCCGCCCCCACCCCAGCATGGGAGATGTGCCCCCCCAGAACCCAGGAGTCCGGTGAGCTGATGTGGGGGGTCTATCTGCTTGGGGAGTGCTCAGTGCCCCGAAGTCCCCCCCCCCCAGCGCCAGAGCCCTACCTGTGGGGGTTCGGGGGCAATGCGCAGGCTGGAGTAGCTCAGGACCGTCCGGGCGGCGCTGTGGGTCTGGCTGGGTGGATTCACTCGCTGGGAGCTGGATGCCGGACGCACACACACACACACAAGCCAGGCCCACATCTGGATCCCATCAGCCACCTGCCAAAAAGCCAGAGGCCGGGAAAGTCAAACCCGCCCGGAGATCGGGGGGGGGGGGTGAGGAGCTGGGGGGGAAACCTTGTATAGATGTAGCTAGGGTGTGGGGGAGTTGATGAAGGGGGGTGGCGATGGACAGACAGATGGGGGGCGGGGGATGGATGGAGGGGGGGATGGACAGATGGACAGAGGGGCGGGGGGATGGACAGACGGAGTGGGGGGATGGAGAGACGGATGGACGGAGGGGGGATGGACAGATGGATGGAGAGGGGGATGGACGGACGGACGGATGGAGGGGGGGATGGACAGACGGACAGAGGGGTGGGGGATGGACAAACGGATGGACGGTGGGGGATGGACAGACTGATGGAGGAGGGGGATGGAGAGACGGATGGACGGACGGATGGAGGGGGGATGGACAGACGGATGGACGGACGGATGGAGGGGGGATGGACAGACGGATGGAGGGGGGATGGACAGATGGATGGAGGAGGGGATGGACAGACGGATGGAGGGGGGGATGGAGGGAGGGATGGACAGATGGATGGAGGGGGGTTGAACAGATGTATGGAGGGGGGGATGGACAGACAGATGGAGTGGGGGATGGACGGAGGGAGGGGGGATGAACAGATGGATGGAGGGGGGGATGGATGGATGGATAGGGGGGGGATGGGGTGGGTGTGAGGAAGTGGGGGGTTCTCTGGGTTTTGTCACTGGTTTGCACGCCGAGGGGGTGGGACTCAGTGTCCCCGGGTGTCCCTGGTTTAACGAGGGGAGGGGAGAGGGAGTTCGTTAGGACACAGACCCGGAGAGGAAACTTGGGACCCCGGCCGATGGCCTGGAGGCCGGAGACCCCAGCGACTGGTGACCGGGTGCCCCGGAGTCGCAGCCGGTTCTGGCCAGTGGGGGGACAATGGGCTGCGGGGAGAGGACCCCGGTGACCGGACCAGCCGGTTCCAGCCCGAGGGGCCAGAGGACAGAAGAGGGGCCCAGGTGACCCTGTTTCCCTGGAGAGAAGACAATGGACAGAGGGGGGCTTGGGGCCGGGGGTATCAGATGCCCAGCTGGGGAGCAGGGGGGCTCGGGGCTGGAGAGGGGGGGCAGGCAGAGCCCCCCTGGATGCAGGGAGACTGGGATGTGCTGGGCTGAGGGGGGCCAGGCCTGAGGCCGGAGAGTTTCCTGTGCTGGGGTCAGACGCTCGATAACCCTCCTGTGTGACGCTGGCTGAGAGACAAGGGGCTTCCCCCAGGGACCGCACGGGGCCAAGAGTGGCCCCGACCTGGGAGCCCGTGACAGTGGGGGATGGACGGACAGATGGAGGGGGTGGGCCCAGGAGCGGAGGGGGGTCTGGTGGGTTATAGCAGGGGGGACTGGGAGCCCGGACTCCTGGGTTCTCTCCCTGGCGGGGGTTGAGGGCTGTTTTGCTCCCGCCTAGTCCCGTGTCCGGGCCCGTGTCGCGCTCTGCCATGTGCCGGGCACGTCTTCGGCTCCGGTCGCTGGGGGGCCGCGGGCTCAGCTGGCCGGGGCAGGAATGCAGCGGGAGAGGATGTGAGGCCGGGGGAGCGAATTCCTGCGCTGATCTCTGGCCCGAGCCGGCGCCTGGCCTCAGGGGATGTGTCCAGCCCCAGAGCATCAGCCCGGGGGCTCCAGGAGGGGAGTGGGGCCTAGTGGTTAGAGCGGGGGGGGGCGGCTGGGAGCCCGGACTCCTGGGTTCTTTCCCCGGCTCTGGGGCAGGGGGCTGGTTATACGGGGACTCCTCACCCGGCGCTGAGATGCGGCCCCTCTGGGGTGGGGCGGGGGCCGGTGATACGGGGACCCCTCACCCGGCGCTGAGATGCGGCCCCTCTGGCGTGGGGCGGGTGATACGGGGACCCCTCAGCCGGCGCTGAGATGCGGCCCCTCTGGGGTGGGGCGGGGGCCGGTGATACGGGGACCCCTCAGCCGGCGCTGAGATGCGGCCCCTCTGGGGTGGGGCGGGGGCCGGTGATACGGGGACCCCTCAGCCGGCGCTGAGATGCGGCCCCTCTGGGGTGGGGCGGGGGCCGGTGATACGGGGACCCCTCGCCCGGCGCTGAGATGCGGCCCCTCTGGGGTGGGGCGGGGGCCGGTGATACGGGGACCCCTCAGCCGGCGCTGAGATGCGGCCCCTCTGGGGTGGGGCGGGGGCCGGTGATACGGGGACCCCTCAGCCGGCGCTGAGATGCGGCCCCTCTGGGGTGGGGCGGGGGCCGGTGATACGGGGACCCCTCAGCCGGCGCTGAGATGCGGCCCCTCTGGGGTGGGGCGGGGGCCGGTGATACGGGGACCCCTCAGCCGGCGCTGAGATGCGGCCCCTCTGGGGTGGGGCGGGGGCCGGTGATACGGGGACTCCCTGGAGTGCAGCCCCTGCTGCTGACTGTGCCCCCCCCCAGGCCCCAGTTCTCTGTGGGGAGTACGTTCCCCCTCCCCATGCTGCCCCCCCCGACTTTCTGCTGATGGGGCCAGAGCCGGGGGGGAGGGCCTGGATCCCCAGCCTTATGTAACTGCCATGGGGGGGAGCTGAGCCCTGGACCCCCCTCGATCTGGGGGGGTGCGGCCAAGCAGGGGGCACAGAGGGGAGACGGCTCCTTGTGGGGCTCCCCCCACCTCTCCAGCAATCTGCTTTGCCCCTCCCCCCAGCCCTGGGCTCCCCCCCCCCGCCCCCCATCGGGACCCAGGCCGGCCGTGTTTTCACAGCTGCAGCCGGTACATGCCTTCGCCATCACATCAGCCCCCCACGCTCTCCCCCCTTCGCCCTCGCCCGGGGCGGGGGCTGGCAGCCCCCCCAGGCAGGACCCCTTTGTCTCAGGCCAGCTCCCGGCTCGACCCCAGAGGGGCCGCGTCTCCACACCCGCACCCCAGAGAACAGGCCCTGGCCCCCCAGCAGCCCGGCAGGGAGCTGGTGTGTGCATGGCCCAGAGCCCAGCCCGGCTATATATAGCCCTGGGCACGGCCTGCCGGGCAGCCGCCGCATAGCCTCACCCGCCTGCCGGGACGCTGGCAGAGCCAGGGCCGGGCGGGGCCCGTTACCGGGGACCCCGCGCCAGGCGCCAGGACGCGGCCCTCTGGGGTGGGGCAGGGGCTGGTTACTGGGGACCCCTCGCCCCGTGCCGACATGCGGCTGGCTCTGGGGTGGGGCAGGGGCTGGTTACTGGGGACCCCTCGCCCCGTGCCGACATGCGGCTGGCTCTGGGGTGGAGCAGGGGCTGGTTATCCGGAGACCCCTCGCCCCGTGCCGACATGCGGCTGGCTCTGGGGTGGGGCAGGGGGCTGGTTATCCGGGGACCCCTCGCCCCGTGCCGACATGCGGCTGGCTCTGGGGTGGGGCAGGGGGCTGGTTATCCGGGGACCCCTCGCCCCGTGCAGACATGCGGCTGGCTCTGGGGTGGGGCAGGGGGCTGGTTACTGGGGACCCCTCGCCCCGTGCCGACATGCGGCTGGCTCTGGGGTGGGGCAGGGGCTGGTTACTGGGGACCCCTCGCCCCGTGCCGACATGCGGCTGGCTCTGGGGTGGGGCAGGGGCTGGTTATCCGGGGACCCATCGCCCCGTGCCGACATGCGGCTGGCTCTGGGGTGGGGCAGGGGGCTGGTTATCCGGGGACCCCTCGCCCCGTGCCGACATGCGGCTGGCTCTGGGGTGGGGCAGGGGGCTGGTTATCTGGGGACCCCTCGCCCCGTGCCGACATGCGGCTGGTTCTGGGGTGGGGCAGGGGCTGGTTACTGGGGACCCCTCGCCCCGTGCCGACATGCGGCTGGCTCTGGGGTGGGGCAGGGGCTGGTTACTGGGGACCCCTCGCCCCGTGCCGACATGCGGCTGGCTCTGGGGTGGGGCAGGGGCTGGTTACTGGGGACCCACGCCCCATGCCGACATGCGGCTGGCTCTGGGGTGGGGCAGGGGCTGGTTATCTGGTGACCCCTCGCCCCGTGCCGACATGCGGCTGGCTCTGGGGTGGGGCAGGGGGCTGGTTATCTGGGGACCCCTCGCCCCGTGCCGACATGCAGCTGGCTCTGGGGTGGGGCAGGGGCTGGTTACTGGGGACCCCTCGCCCCGTGCTGACATGCGGCTGGCTCCGGGGTGGGGGGCTGGTTATTCGGGGACCCCTCGCCCCGTGCCGACATGCGGCTGGCTCTGGGGTGGGGCAGGGGCTGGTTACTGGGGACCCCTCGCCCCGTGCTGACATGCGGCTGGCTCCGGGGTGGGGGGCTGGTTATCCGGGGACCCCTCGCCCCGTGCCGACATGCGGCTGGCTCTGGGGTGGGGCAGGGGCTGGTTACTGGGGACCCCTCGCCCCGTGCCGACATGCGGCTGGCTCTGGGGTGGGGCAGGGGCTGGTTACTGGGGACCCCTCGCCCCGTGCCGACATGCGGCTGGCTCCGGGGTGGGGGGCTGGTTATCCGGGGACCCCTCGGCTGTCCCTGACTGCGAGGGGACAGTGCCCCCCCCAGCCCCTGCTCCCCAGCGCCCCCCCTGTGCCCCCGGGCAGGCAGCGGTGAGGGCACCAGCCATCCTGGCTCTAACTGGCCACCCCTGGGGGGTCCTGGGGGGTCCTGGGGGCCAGGCACAGGCGGGTGGTGCTAATGGGGGCGGATGGGGCGGGGCCCAGGGAGGGGGGATGTGAGAGCCTGGCCATGGGGAGAGGTGGGGGAGACCCTCAGCAGTGGGGGTGGGAAGGGAGTGTAAGTCCCCCGTCCATCCCCCCAGCTCCACCCATCCCCCGTCCACCCCCCAGCTCCTCCCATCCCCCCAGCTCCACCCATCACCCCTCCATCCCCCCAGATCCTCCCATCACCCCTCCATCCCCCCAGATCCTCCCTGATCCTCCCATCCCCCCAGCTCCACCCATCCCCCCTCCACCCCCCAGCTCCTCCCATCCCCCCTGCTCCACCCATCCCCCCATCCACCCCCCAGCTCCTCCCATCCCCCCAGCTCCACCCATCCCCCCTCCACCCCCCAGCTCCTCCCATCCCCCCAGCTCCACCCCCCAGCTCCTCCCATCCCCCCAGCTCCACCCATCACCCCTCCATCCCCCCAGATCCTCCCTGATCCTCCCATCCCCCCAGCTCCACCCATCCCCCCTCCACCCCCCAGCTCCTCCCATCCCCCCAGCTCCACCCATCACCCCTCCATCCCCCCAGATCCTCCCATCCCCCCAGCTCCACCCATCACCCCTCCATCCCCCCAGATCCTCCCTGATCCTCCCATCCCCCCAGATCCTCCCATCCCCCCTCCACCCCCCAGCTCCTCCCATCCCCCCAGCTCCACCCATCACCCCTCCATCCCCCCAGATCCTCCCATCCCCCCAGCTCCACCCATCACCCCTCCACCCCCCAGCTCCTCCCATCCCCCCTGCTCCACCCATCCCCCCATCCACCCCCCAGCTCCTCCCATCCCCCCAGCTCCACCCATCACCCCTCCATCCCCCCAGATCCTCCCATCCCCCCAGCTCCACCCATCACCCCTCCATCCCCCCAGATCCTCCCATCACCCCTCCATGCCCCCAGATCCTCCCATCACCCCTCCATCCCCCCAGATCCTCCCATCCCCCCAGCTCCACACATCCCCCCTCCATGCCCCCAGCCTCTCCCATCCCCCCTCCATGCCCCCAGCTCCTCCCATCCCCCCTCCATCCCCCCGTTCACCCCGCAGATTCTCCCAACCCCCCAGCTCCACCCATCCCCCCTTCATCCCCCCAGATTCTCCCAACCCCCCAGCTCCTCCCATCCCCCCTCCACCCCCCAGCTCCACCCATCCCCCCGTTCACCCCCCAGCTCCACCCATCCCCCCTCCATCCCCCCAAATTCTCCCAACCCCCCAGCTCCTCCCATCCCCCCATCCACCCCCCAGATTCTCCCAACCCCCCAGCTCCACCCATCCCCCCTCCATCCCCCCAGATTCTCCCAACCCCCCAGCTCCTCCCATCCCCCCTCCACCCCCAAGCTCCTCCCATCCCCCCTCCTTCCCCTCAGCTCCTCCCATCCCCCCTCCATGCCCCCAGCTCCTCCCATCCCCCCTCCATCCAATGCTTCCCAACTCCCATTATTGGGGCATGAGGAGCTGGGGGGCCTGGCAGGGGATGGGGGGCTCGGAGGGGGCTGGCAGGAGCTAGGGGAGGGGGCAGTGCTTAGGGGGTGCTGGGGGCAGGTCCCTGGATCCCGTCTTTGGAGCGCCGTGGGGCTGCGCAGGGTGGGGGGCACTCACAGGCACTTCCTGCTGTGGGGCGGGGGCAGCTGTTGTGCTTGGCCGGCCCAGGGGCCGCTGGAGCCGGACGCCGTGTTTATCTAACCCCGTCCGGCTGCAAATTGGAACCAGGCAGGACGCGGAGCGACGCCGAGACGGGGGGCTGCTGAACACCACCGGCGGCTGGCTCTGGGGTGGGGCGGGGGCTGGTTACCTGGGGACCCCTCGCCCAGTGCTGAGACGCAGCCGCCTCTGGAGGGGGGCGCAGGGGCTGTTGACCAGCCCCACAGCAATATTTGGACCCCTCCCCATAGAGCTGCGCCCATCCCTCCAGGCCCCTGCCCCCGAGCTGCCCCCCGGGTGGCGGATAAAGCTGAGCATGCCCTCGGCCACAGGTGGGGCAGACAGAAAACGGGGAGGGAGCTGGTGCCTTGTGCCCGGGCACACTCGAACGCCGGCTCGCCCAGAGACGTGGCGGGCACGGGCGGGGGGGGAGCCCCAGGCTGGCTGGCCAAGCCCCCGACTTGTAGGGAAAAGCCTGGTGCTCGGCCGGGACACCCCCCCTCCCCCCAACGGGATAATGGCAGCATTGGCTGGACAAATCCCCCAGGCCGGGAAACTGAGTCCCGGTGCCGCACGCCGCACCAGCGGCGAAGCCGGTCTCGGAACACAGGCGTCCGGGGGCCCAGCCCAGCCTGCGAGCCCCCCTCGCCCACACTTGGCACAAATCCACACGTCGAGGCTTGGCCGCCGTGGCCGGCAGCCCCGTTTATCAGCCAAGGAGGGGGACAGCAGCAGGGGCCCCCCGTCGTATTCCCAGCCCGAGCGGGGCGGGCCTGGGGGAGGGGGGCTCCAGAGACCCCCGCCTGAGTGACAGACAGACGGATGGCGGGGGGGCAGACAGCTGGACAAGGGGCATGGATGGGGCAGCAGCCGCTCGGCCAGCTCACCAAGCAGGGCCTTGTGGAGCCCCCAGCCCGGGGTCCCGGCGCCCCTAGGCCCGGCCGCCCTGTGACAGGCCCGGGGTCCCGGCGCCCCTGGGCCCGGCCGCGCTGTGACAGGCCCGGGGTCCCGGCGCCGCTGGGCCCGGCCGCGCTGTGACAGGCCCGGGGTCCCGGCGCCCCTGGGCCCGGCCGCGCTGTGACAGGCCCGGGGTCCCGGCGCCCCTGGGCCCGGCCGCGCTGTGACAGGCCCGGGGTCCCGGCGCCCCTGGGCCCGGCCGCGCTGTGACAGGCCCGGGGTCCCGGCGCCCCTGGGCCCGGCCGCGCTGTGACAGGCCCGGGGTCCCAACGCCCCTAGGCCCGGCCGCCCTGTGACAGGCCCGGGGTCCCGGCGCCCCTGGGCCCGGCCGCGCTGTGACAGGCCCGGGGTCCCGGCGCCCCTGGGCCCGGCCGCGCTGTGACAGGCCCGGGGTCCCGGCGCCCCTGGGCCCGGCCGCCCTGTGACAGGCCCGGGGTCCCGGCGCCCCTGGGCCCGGCCGCGCTGTGACAGGCCCGGGGTCCCGGCGCCGCTGGGCCCGGCCGCGCTGTGACAGGCCCGGGGTCCCGGCGCCCCTGGGCCCGGCCGCGCTGTGACAGGCCCGGGGTCCCGGCGCCCCTGGGCCCGGCCGCGCTGTGACAGGCCCGGGGTCCCGGCGCCCCTGGGCCCGGCCGCGCTGTGACAGGCCCGGGGTCCCGGCGCCCCTGGGCCCGGCCGCGCTGTGACAGGCCCGGGGTCCCAACGCCCCTAGGCCCGGCCGCCCTGTGACAGGCCCGGGGTCCCAACGCCCCTAGGCCCGGCCGCCCTGTGACAGGCCCGGGGTCCCAGCGCCCCTAGGCCCGGCCGCGCTGTGACTGGCCCGGGGTCCCAACGCCCCTAGGCCCGGCCGCGCTGTGACTGGCCCGGGGTCACAACGCCCCTAGGCCCGGCCGCCCTGTGACAGGCCCGGGGTCCCAGCGCCCCTAGGCCCGGTCGCGCTGTGACAGGCCCGGGGTCCCGGCGCCCCTGGGCCCGGCCGCCCTGTGACAGGCCCGGGGTCCCGGCGCCCCTGGGCCCGGTCGCGCTGTGACAGGCCCGGGGTCCCGGCGCCCCTAGGCCCGGTCGCGCTGTGACAGGCCCGGGGTCCCGGCGCCCCTGGGCCCGGCCGCCCTGTGACAGGCCCGGGGTCCCGGCGCCCCTAGGCCCGGTCGCGCTGTGACAGGCCCGGGGTCCCGGCGCCGCTGGGCCCGGCCGCGCTGTGGTAGCCCCGGGGTCCCGGCGCCCCTGGGCCCGGCCGCGCTGTGGTAGCCCCGGGGTCCCGGCGCCCCTGGGCCCGGCCGCGCTGTGGTAGCCCCGGGGTCCCGGCGCCCCTGGGCCCGGCCGCGCTGTGGTAGCCCCGGGGTCCCGGCGCCCCTGGGCCCGGCCGCGCTGTGGTAGCCCCGGGGGCCCGGCGCCCCTGGGCCCGGCCGCGCTGTGGTAGCCCCGGGGTCCCGGCGCCGCTGGGCCCGGCCGCGCTGTGGTAGCCCCGGGGTCCCGGCGCCCCTGGTCCCGGCCGTGCTGTGGTAGCCCCGGGGTCCCGGCGCCCCTAGGCCCGGCCGCGCTGCGGGTGCAGCACCACGCTGTGGTAGGCCCGGATGCAGGAGAAGGCCGTGGGCGGGATGCGCCGCGGGTCGATCAGGTTCTGCTCCAGGCGCATGGAGACCAGGCTGGAGTCCTCGGCCAGGCGCGTGTCACACAGCGCGTTCAGTGGCACCTGCCTGCGGGGGAGACGGGGTGAGGGGCCGGCCCCCAGCGCAGGGGCACACGGCTACAGCGCCGGCTGGGCTCCAGGACGCCGGGGTTCCCTGCCCGGCTCTGGGTGTGCAGTGGGGCTGGTGGGTTAGAGCGGGGGTGGCGGGGCCCGGACGCCGGGGTTCTCTGCCCGGCTCTGGGTGCGCAGTGGGGCTGGTGGGTTAGAGCGGGGGTGGCGGGGCCCGGACGCCGGGGTTCTCTGCCCGGCACTGGGTGCGCAGTGGGGCTGGTGGGTTAGAGCGGGGGTGGAGGGGCCCGGACGCCGGGGTTCTCTGCCCGGCTCTGGGTGCGCAGTGGGGCTGGTGGGTTAGAGCGGGGTGGCGGGGCCCGGACGCCGGGGTTCCCTGCCCGGCTCTGGGTGCGTAGTGGGGCTGGTGGGTTAGAGCGGGGGTGGCGGGGCCCGGACGCCGGGGTTCTCTGCCCGGCTCTGGGTGCCCAGTGGGGCTGGTGGGTTAGAGCGGGGGTGGCGGGGCCCGGACGCCAGGGTTCTCTGCCCGGCTCTGGGTGCGCAGTGGGGCTGGTGGGTTAGAGCGGGGTGGCGGGGGCCCGGACGCCGGGGTTCTCTGCCCGGCTCTGGGTGCCCAGTGGGGCTGGTGGGTTAGAGCGGGGTGGCGGGGCCCGGACGCCGGGGTTCTCTGCCCGGCTCTGGGTGCCCAGTGGGGCTGGTGGGTTAGAGCGGGGGTGGCGGGAGCCGGACGCCGGGGTTCCCTGCCCGGCTCTGGGTGCGCAGTGGGACTGGTGGGTTAGAGCGGGGGTGGCGGGGCCCGGACGCCGGGGTTCCCTGCCCGGCTCTGGGTGCGCAGTGGGGCTGGTGGGTTAGAGCGGGGTGGCGGGGCCCGGACGCCGGGGTTCTCTGCCCGGCTCTGGGTGCCCAGTGGGGCTGGTGGGTTAGAGCGGGGGTGGCGGGGCCCGGACGCCGGGGTTCTCTGCCCGGCTCTGGGTGCCCAGTGGGGCTGGTGGGTTAGAGCGGGGGTGGCGGGGCCCGGACGCCGGGGTTCCCTGCCCTACCTGATGAGGTTGTGGCTCAGCCGCAGGACCTGCAGGCCCTTGAGGCCCAGCAGCCCCCGGGGCACGGCCTGCAGCCGGTTGTGGTCCAGCAGCAGCTCGGCCAGCGAGCGGCCCAGCCCGGCGAAGGAGGCGGCGTGGACGCCCTCAGCCCGCAGGCGGTTGTGAGAGAGGTGCAGGAACTCCAGCCCCGGGCGCAGGTGGGCGAAGACGTAGCCCGGGATGCGTTCGATGCGGTTGTGGTGCAGGGTCAGTTGGCGCAGCCGGCGCGGCAGGAAGGACGGCACGTGCACTAGCCGGTTGTAGGAGAGGTCCAGGGACTCCAGCTTCCTGAAGGGGCGGAGGGCTGGGGTTAGGACACCTCGGTTCTCTCCCCGGCTCGGGGAGGGGAGGGAGGGCTGGGGTTAGGACACCTCGGTTCTCTCCCCGGCTCTGGGAGGGGAGGGGGGGCTGGGTTAGGACGCCGGGGTTCTCTCCTGGCTCTGGGAGGGGCAGAGGGCTGGGAGCCCGGACGCCGGGGTTCTCTCCCCGGCTCTGGGAGGGGAGGGGGGGCTGGGAGCCCGGAAGCCGGGGTTCTCTCCCCGGCTCTGGGAGGGGAGAGGGGGCTGGGAGCCCGGACGCCGGGGTTCTCTCCCCGGCTCTGGGAGGGGAGGGGCGCTGGGAGCCCTGACGCCGGGGTTCTCTCCCCGGCTCTGGGAAGGGAGTGGGGGCTGGGAGCCCAGACGCCGGGGTTCTCTCCCTGGCTCTGGGAAGGGAGGGGGGGCTGGGGTTAGGACGCCGGGGTTCTCTCCCCGGCTCTGGGAGGGGAGGGGCGCTGGGAGCCCGGACGCCGGGGTTCTCTCCCCGGCTCTGGGAGGGGAGGGGGGGCTGGGAGCCCGGAAGCCGGGGTTCTCTCCCCGGCTCTGGGAGGGGAGAGGGGGCTGGGAGCCCGGACGCCGGGGTTCTCTCCCCGGCTCTGGGAGGGGAGGGGCGCTGGGAGCCCGGACGCCGGGGTTCTCTCCCCGGCTCTGGGAAGGGAGTGGGGGCTGGGAGCCCAGACGCCGGGGTTCTCTCCCTGGCTCTGGGAAGGGAGGGGGGTGGGAGCCCGGACGCCGGGGTTCTCTCCCCGGCTCTGGGAGGGGAGTGGGGGCTGGGAGCCGGACGCCGGGGTTCTCTGCCCGCAGGATGACTCACGGGAGGTCAATCCAGGCCCGTGGCGCAATCCCATCCTCCTGGAGCCTGTTGTTGCTCAGAACCAGGACGCTGAGGTTCAGGGTCTTGTTGAGCAGACCCTCCCGCACCTCCTCGATGTGATTGGAGTCGAGATGCAGCTCCTGGGGAAAGCTCGGGGTTACGGCCCCCGCACAGAGATCCCTTCACCTTAACTCTGCCCGTCAGAAACCCCCAGCACCTTCACCTTGACTCTGCCCGCCAGAAACTCCCAGCACCTTCACCTTGACTCTGCCCCTCAGAAAACCCCTGCAGCTTCACCTTAACTCTGTCCCACAGAGGCCCACAGTACCTTAAATCCACCCCAGAGAGACCCGTCATCGTAACACTGCCCCATAGAGATTCTGACACCTTCACTTTAACTCTGCCCCAGAGAGCCCCCCAGCACTTGACGGCTGCCACATGGAGACCCGGGATGGGTGGGGGGCCGTGGCCCTGGGCTCCCAGGCTGACCTGCAGGGAGGGGGGCAGGCCCGAGGGGATGGCCCGGAACCGGTTCCGATCCAGCCGCAGATACATGAGGCTGCGTAAGGCTGTGAAGGACGTTGGGATCACGTTCCCGTCATGCAGGTCGTTTCCTTCCAGCTCCAGGGTCAACAGTCTATCGAGCCCTGCCGAGAGACGGGGACCTCGGGGTGAACCCCCGAACACCCCCCGAGCCGGGAGAGAACCCTGGTGTCCTGGCTCCCAGCCCCCCCGCTCTGACCCACCAGCCCCCACTCCCCTCCCGGAGCCGGGGAGAGAACCCAGGAGTCCTGGCTCCCAGCCCCCCTGCTCTAACCACCAGGCCCCACTCCCCTCCCAGAGCGGGGAGAGAACCCAGGAGTCCGGGCTCCCAGCCCCCCCTGCTCTAACCCACCAGCCCCCACTCCCCTCCCAGAGCCGGGAGAGAACCCAGGAGTCCTGGCTCCCAGCCCCCCCGCTCTGACCCACCAGGCCCCACTCCCCTCCCAGAGCCAGGAGAGAACCCAGGAGTCCTGGCTCCCAGCCCCCCTGCTCTAACCACCAGGCCCCACTCCCCTCCCAGAGCCAGGAGAGAACCCAGGAGTCCTGGCTCCCAGCCCCCCTGCTCTAACCCACCAGCCCCCCTCCCCTCCCAGAGCCAGGCAGAGAACCCAGGAGTCCTGGCTCCCAGCCCCCCTCGAGCCGGGGAGACCCCAGGCATTGGCTCATTCCCAGGGAGGGTCCCTGGGGCCCGTCTCACCTCGGAAGGTGTCTCTCTGCAGGCCCTGGAGCCCGTTGTCGTTCACTTTGAGCTCCAGAAGGGACGGGGGCAGCGCCGGGATCCTCCTGAGCCGGTTCCCATCCAGATTCAGCCGCTTCAACTGGGTCAGGTTCTGGTGGGGGGGGGCAGTGTATGGGGAGGGTCCGGTGGTTAGAGCAGGCGGGGTCTGGGCGCCCGGACTCCTGGGTTCTCTCCCTGGCTCGGGGAGGGGAGCGGGGGCTGGTGGTTAGGGGGGGTGGGGGGCTGGGAGCCAGGACTCCTGGGTTCTCTCCCCGGCTCTGGGAGGGGAGCGGGGGCTGGTGGTTAGAGCAGGGGGGCTGGGAGCCGGGACTCCTGGGTTCTCTCCCCGGCTCTGGGAGGGGAGCGGGGGCTGGTGGTTAGAGGTGGGGGGGGGGCTGGGAGCCAGGACTCCTGGGTTCTCTCCCCGGCTCTGGGAGGGGAGCGGGGGCTGGTGGTTAGAGGTGGGGGGGGGGCTGGGAGCCAGGACTCCTGGGTTCTCTCCCCGGCTCTGGGAGGGGAGCGGGGGCTGGTGGTTAGAGCAGGGGGGCTGGGAGCCAGGACTCCTGGGTTCTCTCCCCAGGGTGCCGTGTGGGTGAGAAGCCATGGGGAGTGGTGGGGCCAGGGCTGTTGTTCACCCACCTGGAAGGCCTCGGGGTGCAGGCCCTTGGAGTCCAGCTGGTTCTTGCTGAGATCCACCCACTCCAGGTTGGGGAGCCCCACGAAGGCCCCGCGCGGCAGCCGGGAGATCTCGTTGTCTGGGGATGCGGACGGGCGATTAGCTTCTCGCCTGGCCCAGGAGCTGGGGGTGTCTGGGGATGGAGCCCGGATCCCATGGCCAGGCTGGAGTGTTGCCATGATCGGGCCTGACCCCCGTCCGGCAGGCCAGAGACCAGCCCCCCCATGATTCCTAGCACATGTCAGCTGGAGACGCGCCCGCACCCCTCGGGGAACTGTCCGGGGTGAATGCACCTCACTGCTACAAATGGACCCCTTGTCCCCGGCCCCCCAGCCCCAGCCCTGGCCTCTCATCCCCAGCCCTCGTCCGTTGTCCCCGGCCCCCAGCCCCGGCCCCTCGCCCCCAGCCCCGGCCTCTCACCCCCAGCCCTCGTCCGTTGTCCCCGGCCCCTCGGCCCAGCCCCGGCCCCTCGCCCCCAGCCCTCGCCCCCAACCTTCGTCCCTTGTCCCCGGCCCCCGGCCCCTCGCCCCCAGCCCCAGCCCTGGCCTCTCACCCCCAGCCCTCGTCCGTTGTCCCCGGCCCCTCGGCCCAGCCCTCGCCCGTTGTCCCCGGCCCCTCAGCCCAGCCCCGGCCCCTCGCCCCCAACCCTCGTCCCTTGTCCCTGGCCCCTCGTCCCCAGCCCCAGCCCCAGCCTCTCATCTCCAGCCCTGAGGGACGTGTGGACGGGTTCATGGGGGGTGATGGATGGTCAGACGGAGGGTGGACGTGGCTGGGGACGGATGGAGGGGTTCATGGGGGGTGATGGATGGACGAACGGCAAGTGGACGTGGCTGGGGACAGATAGATGGACGGAGGGTGGACGTGGCTGGGGACGGACGGAGGGTGGACGTGACTGGGGATGGACGGACGGATGGACCGACGTGGCTGGGGACAGGTAGATGGACGGAGGGTGGACATGGCTGGGGACGGATTCATGGGGGGTTATGGACGGATGGAGGCTGGACGTGGCTGCGGATGGACGGAGGGTGGACGTGGCTGGGGACGGATAGATGGACGGAGGGTGGACGTGGCTGGGGACGGACGGAGGGTGGACGTGGCTGGGGATGGACGGACGGATGGATGGACGTGGCTGGAGACAGGTAGATGGACGGAGGGTGGACATGGCTGGGGACAGATTCATGGGGGGTTATGGACGGACAGAGGCTGGACGTGGCTGGGGATGGATAGATGGACGGAGAGTGGACGTGGCTGGGGACGGACGGAGGGTGGACATGGCTGGGGATGGATTCATGGGGGGTTATGGACGGATGGAGGCTGGACGTGGCTGCGGATGGATGGAGGGTGGACGTGGCTGGGGACAGGTAGATGGACGGAGGGTGGACATGGCTGGGGACGGACGGACGGATGGATGGACGTGGCTGGAGACAGGTAGATGGACGGAGGGTGGACATGGCTGGGGACAGGTAGATGGACGGAGGGTGGACATGGCTGGGGACAGATTCATGGGGGGTTATGGACGGACGGAGGCTGGACGTGGCTGGGGATGGACGGAGGCTGGACATGGCTGGGGATGGACGGACGGAGGGTGGACGTGGCTGGGGACGGATGGAGGGGGGACAGACACGGACGGGGGGACGGATGGAGGGGCGGGGTGAGTGTACAGGAGATGGACTGGCTCTGCCCCCCATACCCAGCTGCACCCCACTCCCCGCCCGCCCAGTCCCCGTCCCCCCCGGCCGTGGGGTCTCACCTGCCAGGTAGAGCGTTTTCAGCCCAGGGTCGCTCAGCGCTGGCACCTGCTTCATGTGGACGTTGCTGCAGGCGATGGCCGACTCGGAGAGGAGGCAGGTGGTGGGCAGTGAGGGCATGATGGGTCCCCCGGGCCGCGCGCCTGGCCGGGCTCTGCCCCCCTGCAGCCGGGGGGCATTGCTCCGCCAGGGGGGCGGCCCCTTCCCCAGCACTAGCTGCCCTGCGGAGCAAGACAGAGTTATCCATGGGGACGGGACCCCCGAGAGGCGGCACCCTGGGGGACGGGACCCCCGAGAGGGGGGTTGTGAGGAAGTGGGACTGTTCTTAATGTTTCCTCTGAATACTGTCTGGGTGCCTCAGTTTCCCCTATGCATTTCTTAAGTCTCTAGGTGGTGGGGAAAGGCCAGTGTGCATAAATCACTGACACTCTGTCTCCCTGGCAACAAATGGCCAGGGCCCTTCCCCCCCTGCAAGGAAATAGTTAAAGGTGAACAAAGAGATCAGTTGACCTCCTGGCCCGGGAAAGAGACAAAGCCCAGAGAGGAGGGGCTGGACGGGAGTTCGGAGCTAGCTGGGGACGGGAAGGGAGGGCAGACGGGGTCTGCCTTGCTGGGCCCCAGAATGGACCCGGCCGAGGGGTCCCGTTCGCTGCTGGCCCTTGTAGAACCAATGTGAATGAAATTGTTTTAGTTATTCACTGTACCATTGTAAACTTCTGTTCACCATTTCATTACACCTGCCATTTTGCCTACATTGTAACTTCTGTGCAATATTGTAACTCAAACCCCATTTTAAAATGCTGACTCCATTTTGTAGAAGGCTTGTGCTGCAGCCTCTATTTTTGCAAGCCATACTGTAATTTTATTAGTCTAGTTGAGATGTGTGAATGAGGGATGCATGGGTGATGGAATCAACCTCCAGCACCAGCCCGTCCTGATAAAATAAAGTTCAAATACCAACGGCTGAAGAACTAGACAACAGCCCGAACTCAAGCAAGAAGCATCCACCCTAAAAAGGAACAACAGAAGGAAGATCAAAGCCAGGTCCCAGGCTGACAGTCACGCCTGCAGGTGATCAAGCACCAAACCCAGAGGCGGCGTGACACAGCGAGACCTAGGAACTTTGAATCCAAACTAAACTCCTATAAAAAGGAAGGGTGAGAGGAGAGACTTTGGGTAACGTTCTGCTATCAACATCAAGGAGCATCGGTGCGCGCCCGACAGAGACCCGGCTCCTCCTCGTGCTCAGCTTTCCTGGCCAGTTAGCTGCCACGAGCTCCGATCCCAAGCTGCGAACTCAAACTACAATCAGGACTGGTAACTATCCAGCAGCTGCAGAACATTTTGGTGTGTGTGTGAGTGAGTGTATGTGTATAAGCATTGAGGTATTTGCTAATAGTTACAGATTAATAATAAATGTGGCATCTTTGCCTTGACCCCTAAAACGATCCTGTATAAGTTTGTGGGACAACACCCTACAAGCTCTGTTCTAGACCGTGTTCCTGTCGTCTAATAAACCTCTGTTTTACTGGCTGGCTGAGAGTCACGTCTGACTGCGAAGTGGGGGTGCAGAACCCTTTGGCTTCCCCAGGACCCCGCCGGGGCAGACTCGCTGTGGGAAGCGCACGGAGGGGCATATGCTGAATGCTCCGAGGTCAGACCCAGGAAGGTGAAGCCGTGTGAGCTTCTTGCCCTGAAGACGGTCTGCTCCGAGGGAGAGGAGGCTCCCCAAAGTCCTGACTGGCTTTGTGGGGAGCAGTCCCAGAGCATCGCCCGGGGACCCCGTGACAGGGGTATTCTGGGGGGACAGAACCCCAGAGAGCGGGGCACCCTGGGCAGAGCTGACTTCCAAAAAGTTGTTTAAAATATTGTTTTGGCCCCATCGGAAAGCTGGGGAATGTCAGGAAACGGGAGCGCGGCCGGGTGGGGGGCTGAGGTCAGCGTTTCCGGCGCATGGGGTGGGGGACTGCCCTGGCCCCTAGGGTTACCATATTTTAATACAACAAAAAGAGGACACTCCACAGGCCCCGGTCCTGCCCCAACTCTGCCCCTTCCCCAAAGTCCCCACCCCAACTCCGCCCCCTCCCCTGAACGCTCCGCCCCCTGCTCCTCCCCCTCCCCTGCTTCCCGCGAATCAAATGTTCGCGGGAAGCCTGAAACAGGCAGGCAGGAGGTAAGCTGGGGCGGGGGCGGGAGCGCGAGGAGGCGCGGACCAGTCCGGCCCCCCGGCCGAGCAGCTCCCTCCGGCGGCCGGCCCCGGCCAAGAGGCTCTGGCCCCGGCATCTCCGGCCTGGCTCGGCTCGGGCCCTGGGGCGCCGGCTCCAGTTCCGGCTGAGTGCGCCGGCCCTGGCCGAGCGGCTCCGGCCTGCCCCTGCCCCGGTCCCAACGGCTCCGGCCCGGCTCCGGCCCCGGGTCTCTCTCCCCCCTCGAACGGCGCCAGCCAGCAGCGGGGGGGTTCGAACCCGCACCCCAGCCAGAGCCCTCAGCGCCAGGCAGGGGGAGGCTGCGTTTTGCCCACCTCCAACTCCGGGCAACGGGCCCAGGGGCATTGTGGGTAGCGGGACCCCATCTCCCACCGATGCCGGCCTCCCTCCCCGCTTCCCCCCACCTTTCCCGGCTCTCCTGGGGACCCCGGCGTCCTGCCCCGCGCCGGCACTGGGGCTGCTGTTCCTGGCAGTAGCATGGGGCCCCGTCTCCTTGCCAGGCAGGGACCCCCCCTGGGTCCCCAGGACCTCGGCCCCGTCCTGCCGTGCCTCCTGGGCAACCTTCCCTCGCTCCCGGTGCCCCACGGGGCGCCTCCGCCTTCCCCCGGCTGGGGCCTGGAGAGGGAAGGGGGTCAGTGAGGGGGGGGACAGAGGTGGCTGGGGGGGGGGTCAAGCCCCTCAGCCCTCCCCCTGCGCCAAGGGGTGAGATATGGCATAGGGCAGGGACAGCCGACCGTCCCTCCCCACCCACCTGCCCCCCTCCGTCCCTCCCCATCCGACTCTCCCCACCCGCCTGCCCCCCTCCGTCCCTCCCCACCCGCCTCTCCCCACCCGCCTGCCCCCCTCGGTCCCTCCCCACCCGCCTCTCCCCCCTCCGTCCCTCCCCACCCGCCTCTCCCCCTCCGTCCCGCCCCATCCGCCTCTCCCACCCGCCTGCCCCCCTCGGTCCCTCCCCACCCGCCTCTCCCCCTCCGTCCCTCCCCACCCGCCTCTCCCCCTCCGTCCCGCCCCATCCGCCTCTCCCCACCCGCCTGCCCCCCTCCGTCCCTCCCCACCCGCCTCTCCCCACCCGCCTGCCTCCCTCGGTCCCTCCCCACCCGCCTGACCCCCTCCGTCCCTCCCCACCCGCCTCTCCCCCTCCATCCCTCCCCATCCGCCTCTCCCCACCCGCCTGCCCCCCTCGGTCCCTCCCCACCCGCCTCTCCCCCTCCATCCCTCCCCATCCGCCTCTCCCCACCTGCCTGCTCCCCTCCGTCCCTCCCCACCCGCCTGCCCCCCTCGGTCCCTCCCCACCCGCCTCTCCCCACCTGCCTGCTCCCCTCCGTCCCTCCCCACCCACCTGCCCCCCTCGGTCCCTCCCCATCCGCCTCTCCCCACCTGCCTGCTCCCTCCATCCCTCCCCACCCGCCACTCCCCCTCCATCCCTCCCCACCTGCCTGCTCCCCTCCGTCCCTCCCCACCCACCTGCCCCCCTCGGTCCCTCCCCACCCGCCTCTCCCCCTCCATCCCTCCCCATCCGCCTCTCCCCACCTGCCTGCCCCCCTCGGTCCCTCCCCACCCGCCTCTCCCCCTCCATCCCTCCCCATCCGCCTCTCCCCACCTGCCTGCTCCCCTCCATCCCTCCCCACCCGCCTCTCCCCCTCCATCCCTCCCCACCTGCCTGCTCCCCTCCGTCCCTCCCCACCCACCTGCCCCCCTCGGTCCCTCCCCACCCGCCTCTCCCCTCCATCCCTCCCCATCCGCCTCTCCCCACCTGCCTGCCCCCCTCGGTCCCTCCCCACCCGCCTCTCCCCCTCCATCCCTCCCCATCCGCCTCTCCCCACCTGCCTGCTCCCCTCCGTCCCTCCCCACCCGCCTCTCCCCCTCCATCCCTCCCCATCCGCCTCTCCCCCTCCATCCCTCCCCACCCGCCTCTCCCCACCTGCCTGCTCCCCTCCATCCCTCCCCATCCGCCTCTCCCCACCTGCCTGCTCCCCTCCATCCCTCCCCACCCGCCTCTCCCCCTCCATCCCTCCCCACCCGCCTCTCCCCACCTGCCTGCTCCCCTCCGTCCCTCCCACCCACCTGCCCCCCTCGGTCCCTCCCCACCCGCCTCTCCCCCTCCATCCCTCCCCATCCGCCTCTCCCCACCTGCCTGCTCCCCTCGGTCCCTCCCCACCCGCCTCTCCCCCTCCATCCCTCCCCATCCGCCTCTCCCCACCCGCCTGCCCCCCTCGGTCCCTCCCCACCCGCCTCTCCCCCTCCGTCCCTCCCCATCCGCCTCTCCCCACCTGCCTGCTCCCCTCCGTCCCTCCCCACCCGCCTCTCCCCCTCCGTCCCTCCCCACCCGCCTCTCCCCACCCACCTGCGCCCCTCGGTCCCTCCCCACCCGCCTCTTCCCACCCACCTGCGCCCCTCGGTCCCTCCCCACCCGCCTCTTCCCACCCACCTGCGCCCCTCGGTCCCTCCCCACCCGCCTCTTCCCACCCACCTGCGCCCCTCGGTCCCTCCCCACCCGCCTCTCCCCACCCACCTGCGCCCCTCGGTCCCTCCCCACCCGCCTCTTCCCACCCACCTGCGCCCCTCGGTCCCTCCCCACCCGCCTCTTCCCACCCACCTGCTCCCCTCCGTCCCTCCCCACCCGCCTCTCCCCCTCCATCCCTCCCCACCCGCCTCTCCCCCACCTGCCTGCTCCCCTCCGTCCCTCCCCACCCACCTGCCCCCCTCGGTCCCTCCCCCACCCGCCTCTCCCCCTCCATCCCTCCCCATCCGCCTCTCCCCACCTGCCTGCCCCCCTCGGTCCCTCCCCACCCGCCTGCCCCCCTCCGTCCCTCCCCATCCGACTCTCCCCACCCGCCTCTCCCCCTCCATCCCTCCCCACCCGCCTCTCCCCACCTGCCTGCTCCCCTCCATCCCTCCCCACCCGCCTCTCCCACCTGCCTGCTCCCCCTCCGTCCCTCCCCACCCACCTGCCCCCTCGGTCCCTCCCCACCCGCCTCTCCCCCTCCATCCCTCCCCACCCGCCTCTCCCCACCTGCCTGCTCCCCTCCGTCCCTCCCCACCCGCCTCTCCCCCTCCATCCCTCCCCACCCACCTGCCCCCCATCCCCACCCCTTCACCGCCACACCCCCCCTCCATCCCTCTCCATCCGCCTCTCCCCACCCGCCTGCCCCCCTCCATCCCTCCCCATCCGCCTCTCCCCACCCGCCTCTCCCCCTCCGTCCCTCCCCCACCTGCCTGCTCCCCTCCGTCCCTCCCCACCGCCTCTCCCCACCCACCTGCGCCCCTCGGTCCCTCCCCACCCGCCTCTCCCCCTCCATCCCTCCCCATCCGCCTCTCCCCACCTGCCTGCTCCCCTCCGTCCCTCCCCACCCGCCTCTCCGCACCCACCTGCGCCCCTCGGTCCCTCCCCACCCGCCTCTCCCCCTCCGTCCCTCCCCTCCCGCCTCTCCCCACCCGCCTGCTCCCCTCCGTCCCTCCCCACCCGCCTCTCCCCACCCGCCTGCCCCCCTCCGTCCCTCCCCACCCGCCTCTCCCCCTCCGTCCCTCCCCACCCGCCTCTCCCCACCCGCCTGCCCCCCTCCATCCCTCCCCACCCGCCTCTCCCCACCCGCCTGCCCCCCTCCGTCCCTCCCCACCCGCCTCTCCCCCTCCGTCCCTCCCCACCCGCCTCTCCCCCTCCGTCCCTCCCCATCCGCCTCTCCCCACCTGCCTGCTCCCCCTCCGTCCCTCCCCACCCGCCTCTCCCCCTCCGTCCCTCCCCACCCGCCTCTCCCCACCCACCTGCGCCCTCGGTCCCTCCCCACCCGCCTCTTCCCACCCACCTGCGCCCCTCGGTCCCTCCCCACCCGCCTCTTCCCACCCACCTGCGCCCCTCGGTCCCTCCCCACCCGCCTCTCCCCCTCCGTCCCTCCCCACCCGCCTCTCCCCACCCGCCTGCCCCCCTCGGTCCCTCCCCACCCGCCTCTCCCCCTCCGTCCCTCCCCATCCGCCTCTCCCCACCCGCCTGCTCCCTCCGTCCCTCCCCACCCGCCTCTCCCCACCCGCCTGCCCCCCTCGGTCCCTCCCCACCCGCCTCTCCCCCTCCGTCCCTCCCCATCCGACTCTCCCCACCCGCCTGCTCCCCTCCGTCCCTCCCCACCCGCCTCTCCCCACCCACCTGCGCCCCTCGGTCCCTCCCCATCCGCCTCTCCCCACCTGCCTGCCCCCCTCCGTCTCTCCCCACCCGCCTCTCCCCACCCACCTGCCCCCCTCGGTCCCTCCCCACCCGCCTCTCCCCCTCCATCCCTCCCCACCCGCCTCTCCCCACCCGCCTGCCCCCCTCCATCCCTCCCCACCCGCCTCTCCCCACCTGCCTGCTCCCCTCCGTCCCTCCCCACCCGCCTGCCCCCCTCCATCCCTCTCCACCCACCTGCCCCCCATCCCCACCCCTTCACCGCCACACCCCCTTCTATCCCTCCATCTACCCCTACCCCTTCTCTCTGCCTCCCTAACCCCCCCATCTCCCCATTCCCACCCCCAGACTCACCCTCCATAGGGCTCAGTTGTGGGGCTGGATCCTGGGCGCTCAGCTTCTCTGGGGGCCGCTTGTGAGGGCTGGGTCCTCAGGGAGGGGAGCAGATGGGGAGCTATGGTTTTTGGGACCCAGAGCAGATGGGGGGCTCAGCTCCTTGGAGGGCATCTTGGGGGCCCTCCTGCTAGCCCCCCCGGCCTGAACCCACAGGAAGAGGGCCAGCAACAGCACCAGTTTCATGGCTGCAGCCGGCCAACTCCCCTGCCAGCAGCTGACTGCCGGATGGCCCAGCCCAGGGGCCCCGTGTCCGGCGCCCCCCCCCCCCATGCTCCCCCTTGGCCGCACGCCTTAGCCCATAAGCAAACACCCCCCCCACCCCGCCCAGCCGGATCCCCCCACGCCCGGTGTAAATCGGCCTTGGCTCCTCCCGAGGCCCAGCCACCACGGGCGCGGCAGGCTGGCAGGGATCTGGCCCCGGAGAGACAGGGCCCTTTTGTCCAGGGCCCGGGGAGCCTGGGAGTGGCCCGCTAGCCTTGGCCAGGCCCAGGCACTAGGGAATTGGGATGAATGGGCCCCTGTCTGTCCGCACACAGCCAGCTACTGTCAGGGAACGGGGGGCTGGGCCAGAGGGAGCCCCCAATACACCCTGGCCCCCTCGCGGCCAGGCCAGGAACAGATCCCGGACTGTGGTAAGCCGGCATTGGCCCCACAATCGGCTAGGCCGGAAATGCCACGGAGCGGGAAAGGCCCCCACTTGGTTACAGACCAGCCCCTGCTCTAACCCCCCAGCCCCCACTCCCCTCCCAGAGCCGGGGAGAGAACCCAGGAGTCCTGGCTCCCCGCCCCCCCCAGCTCTAACCCACCAGCCCCCACTCCCCTCCCAGAGCCGGGAGAGAACCCCGGCGTCCTGGCTCCCCGCCCCCCCAGCTCTAACCACCAGCCCCCACTCCCCTCCCAGAGCCGGGGAGAGAACCCAGGAGTCCTGGCTCCCAGCCCCCCCCAGCTCTAACCCCCCAGCCCCCACTCCCCTCCCAGAGCCGGGGAGAGAACCCAGGAGTCCTGGCTGTCAGCCCCCCCTGCTCTAACCCCCCCCAGCCCCCACTCCCCTCCCAGAGCCGGGGAGAGAACCCAGGAGTCCTGGCTCCCCGCCCCCCCAGCTCTAACCCACCAGCCCCCACTCCCCTCCCAGAGCCGGGGAGAGAACCCAGGAGTCCTGGCTCCCCGCCCCCCCAGCTCTAACCCACCAGCCCCCACTCCCCTCCCAGAGCCGGAAGAGAACCCCGGCGTCCTGGCTCCCCGCCCCCCCAGCTCTAACCACCAGCCCCCACTCCCCTCCCAGAGCCGGGGAGAGAACCCAGGAGTCCTGGCTCCCCACCCCCCCAGCTCTAACCCACCAGCCCCCACTCCCCTCCCAGAGCCGGGGAGAGAACCCAGGAGTCCTGGCTGTCAGCCCCCCCTGCTCTAACCCACCAGCCCCCACTTCCCTCCCAGAGCCGGGGAGAGAACCTAGGAGTCTGGCTGTCAGCCCCCCCTGCTCTAACCCACCAGCCCCCACTTCCCTCCCACAGCAGGGGAGAGAACCCAGGAGTCCTGGCTCCCAGCCCCCCCTGCTCTGACCCACTAGGCCCCAGCCCCGTCCCAGAGCCGGGGAGAGAACCCAGGCGTCCTGCAGGTGGAGCAGACAGACTGGTCCCGTGTGTTTACAGGATTTCTGCTCTCAGGAGCGAAGTGCTGTTAAATGTGACCGACAGACGCTGCCGCGTGCCGGAGCCACCCGCTGCAAAAGGGGGGAGCTGCCCACAGTGTGAGCGGCACAGATGAGATGTGGCCACCTCTGGGGTGGGGCAGGGGCTGGTTATAGGGGACCCCTTGCCCCATACCGGGACACAGCCCCTCCAGCTGGGGCCAGTACAGGGAGCCCTCCCCTGACACCAGGACATGGTCCCCCCGGCTGGGGTTGGTTATAGGGGGCCCCTCCCCTGACGCCAGGACACGGCCCCCCTCGGCTGGGGCTGGTTGTAGGGGCCCCTCGCCTGGCACCAGGA